>RDPX01000093.1:1576802-1613844 GCA_003991215.1 Morbakka virulenta | reverse complement strand
AGGATTTTGCGAAAAGTACTGGAGTTTTGAGAAAGAAAATGCTGGTAGCCCATGGTCATTTGTTATGACCCGCCTGTCAGCATAGAACTCGACAATAAGAACAGCCAGACACAAAATGTGGAAAAAGATGATAATAATAATGATAAAACATTCACTGGAAAGTCTGTAACCACTATGGCATTAATATAACAGACAAGTGGTATGAGCACAAACCTTTACCTGTCGCAGACAAGCCAAGTGTAACTATATTATTGGACTTTCCCATAAGAACTGATAGGACTATCCAAGCTAACAAACCAGATATCGTTATTAAAGACTCACTAAATAAAACGTGTCAATTGATTGACATGAGTGTACCATCAGACAACAACATATTGGCGAAAGAATTTGAAAAACTAAACAAATACAAAGACTTGGAAATTGAAGTATCACGAATGTGGAAAATGAAGACGAAAACAATTCCTGTCATTATGGGGGCACTTGGTTTGATCAAAAAAGGAACTGAAAAATATGTAAAAGACATCCCAGGAAAGCTGTCTTTAATCGAAAAACAGCACTGGCCATATCTTAAGAAGAACATTGTCAGTTTGAAAATAGTACATATCAGTTATCTTTATTTAAAACAGCATACATCACGAATGGCCTTGTACCTTAGGTTGTTGGTAATAACTCGGTGCTATGAAGTTCTAAAACAATGCACAAATAAAAGGGGAAAAAAAGAGATAAAGCGTAATAATAATAATGGTAACTTTATTTTTTCATCTGAACACATACAATTACAAACCTCACTCATTAAGGTAGTTTGCATTGGCTTGCTTATTTAACAAAATTAAATATTTTACTAACAAAATTAATAAAAGGACAATAGTTCAGGGTTTGTCCATGGTTGGTTTCTACGACAGAATATGTAGTATGTGGTGCGAATGATTATATTGGAAAGTTTGGTTGAAAGAAAGCGTTCGTGTTTGTTGTCGATGTTCAAAGCGTTTCAGATTTCACTGAAAGTAATACAAGATTGACTGAAAATACCTAAAGAGCCAATGGAAAGATTTACGAAGCTAACTTTCATAAAGCTGGAATGCAAATCACGAATCAAAGAACGATATTTTTCATATTTTTAATAATGATGATAATAATAATATTAATAATAATAAAAACAATAGACATTAATCAATAAATATTAGATAAATGGATGGAAATTAAATTCGTAGAAAAGAGAAATAGAGTTATGCTACCAAATATCAACAAAGACCACAAGGCTAAAGAATTGATAAAGACACCAAATAGACCTCTGTTAATAATTAAAAACGTCATGAGCCATTAGATGCAAAAGAGATAAATGAACTGATGTACGCAACTGCTACAGTTATAACTAAAAACAGAGAAAATCAAAGAGAAAACAACCGGCGTGGAAAGAATTAAAAAGGAAATTACTAGAATGAGACGCAAGTTTATCAATTCCCACAGAGTTAACGAAAGATAATGGAATTAGTGAGAGAAACAGGAAAAAAGTCTTGAGAAGATACACTATTAAGAAAGAGTAAGGTATAGATGCTTAGAAAAAAAAGTTAAAGCAGAAGATACAGACAAAGGTTCAAAGAAGAAGAAGATTTGAGAAAAGGAATAAACAGTTTCGACAAAATGGAATATTTAAATCTAATACCAAAGTATTTTACCGACAATTAGAAAAAAAAACAAATAGAAGTTAATAAGCCGCCACCTTTAAACGAGATTGGAACGTTTTAAAAAACAATTTTAGAAGATGATAAACATTATAATGAGGTGGCTGAATGGATAAGAACACACGACGAAATGCATGAAAATTTACCAGAACCAGAATGAACAGAGATAAGTAGGGATGACGTTACAGTAGCACTTCAAAAGTCAAGTAACTGGAAATCCCCTGGCGTACAAAAAATACCAAATTTTTGGTTGAAGAATTGTGAACTCCTACATAAAGAACATGAAATAGTATGAGATCCCGAAAAATGTCCGGCATGGTTAACACAAGGAATAACATACTTGTTGCCAAAATTACAAGAAACAAATAATCCAAAAAGATATGGACCAATCACATGTTTACCAACCACATACAAAATATTAACATCGATTATATCAGACAGAACTTACAACCACTTAGAAGAAAACAAGTTGCTACCAGTTGAACAGGAAGGATACAGGAGAGATTCGTATGGTTGCAAAGACCAACTTTTTATAAATAGACTGATTCTTGAAGACTGTAAAAACTAAAAGAAAGAATTGGAGTACTGCCTGGATAGACTTCAGAAAAGTCTTTGACAGTGTTCCTCATAGTTGGGTTATTATAGGTTTACAAAACTATGAAGTTTCACCAGATCTAATCAAATATACGAAACATAGCATGAATACATGGCAAACAACAATGATACTTTATTTCTCCTCTGGTTGCATAACAACAAATTCTATTAGAATTACCTCCTCTCCTATTCTGCCTATTTCTTGTACCTCTCAGCAATCTACTAAATAACACAGAATTGGGATACGAAATTAACCAGGGACGATTAAATCACCTATTCTACATGGATGACCTAAAACTATACTCAAAGAATAATAATCAATTAAAAGGACTTTTGAACAAAGTAAAGATATTTAGTGACGGCATTAAAATGCTTTTGGATTAGACAAATGTGCCAAAGCATCCTTTAAAAGGAGAATACTAACAAATACATCAAGCGTAAAGCCAGATGCGACAGCGATTATTCAAGAACTCGATCAAGAAGGCGCAAATAAATATTTAGGCATAGAGGAAGGCAATGGTATCAAACATGCAACAATGAAAGAAAGGGTCAGAAAAGAATACTATCGAAGAACTAAGATTATTTTGAGAAGTGAGCTAAATTTAGCCAATAGAATCACTGCCATTAACACTTTGGTAATCCTAGTGGCAACATATATTTTCAATGTAATTAACTGCCATATGAAAGAAATCAGAGAAATGGATGCCAAGACGAGAAAGATGATGACAATGTACAAAATGAATCATCCTAAAGCAGATGTAGAAAGGATATATCTGGCAAGAAAGGAAGGAGGAAGATGGCTGATTCAATTAGAATGTACTTGCAAAACAAGCACTTTAGGTTTAGAAATGTACCTGAATGAAACAAATGATAAGCTGTTGAAACAAGTATACAAACATGAAAATGATAAGAAGTCATATTCGATCCAAAAAAGGCTAATAAGTTTCAAAGGGAAGTGGGATTACAATTGGAGAAGGCTCAAAATGAAACAGCCATGTTAATTACAAAGAAAGTGAAATCTCTAAGAGAAACAGTAAAGAAAAAGATTGCAGTCAACAAGAAAGAGAGATGGAAAGAGAAACCGCTACATGGACAGTACCCAAAGAGAATTCGCCTTTTTCACGCCCTCCCTCTTCCGGATATCAAATATGGCCAACAGAGTGTACCGCTACTGCGAAAAGAAAGCAAAGGACCTGGAACTCATAGGCGCTGCTGCGTCCCTTTGTGTGTGAATGATAGACAGATGACTCACTGTTTGCTTTGCAATGACAGTACACTGAGTCACTTTCTGCTTCACTTACTTGTACTTGTTGTAGCGTCCTCTTCTATTGAGGGTTGCCAATCACCATTCTCCACAGGACACGATCTTTGGCACGTTTGATTGTTGACTGTATGTTAGAGTTCAGGCCTTGGAAGATGTCTTTGAACCAAGTTTGCCGTGGTCTCCCTCTCGGTCGCTTGCCATGAACTCTGCCTAACAGGAGCTTGCGGGTGAGGCCATCTTATCTGATCATGTGTCCGAAGAATCGTAGTCTGCGGTTGAGTAAGTGTTGACATAGTTGCGGCTGATTTCCAATTCTTCTACATACTTCTTCATTAGTGGTGAAGCTTGTCCAGGGTATACGAAGTATCCGTCGATAACACCACATTTCGAATGATGCTATCCTTCGCCTCACATCCTGGGAGTAGATCCACCTTTCGGATCCATAACTCATTATTGACCAGAGAAGGGATTGTACTAATCTCTTCTTGGAACCTAACCTGATGATTCCACACTTCCATAGATCCTTCACGCTGCCTGCTGCCTTCTTTGCAAGTACTATTCTTCTCTTGACCTCTTGTAAACTGTTGCAGTCGGTGTTGAAGAGTGCGCCCAAGTATATGAACTCTTTTACTTTCTTTATCATTGCGTTGTTGTACTTTATGTTGATGTTGCTTCCCGTTCTTCCAAGGGACATGACTTCCGTTTTCTTCTCATTCAATCTCAGACCATATTCCAAGGAGGTTGCACCAATCCTACTCACAATTTCGTCCAGTGATTGTTCGGATGGTACCATTGTGACGACGTCGTCGGCATATCTCAGATCTTTAATCTTCTCTCCTCCAATGGAGAAATCTCCGTCCCACCCATCCATCGCTTCCCTCGTGATCATTTCGCTGTACAGATTGAACAGTGTGGGGACATAGAGCAACCCTGTCTGACTCCCCTCCCGATCGCTAGTGGATCCGAGAGCCCTACTGGTGTGTCAATCATGGCCTGTTGATTGGAGTAGAGAACCTGCAAACAGTCAACCAAGTAGTTTGGTATTCCAACGCTTCTTAATGTTGCCCACAGCCGCTTGAAGTCTACACAGACGAAAGCCTTAGAGTAATCAATGAAACAACAGAATAGTGGTATGTTGTACTCGTATGCCTTCTCGCTGAGTAGGCGCAAGTTTAGTATCTGGTCTCTTGTTCCACTGTCCCTCCTGAATCCTGCTTGGGTTTCACTGAGTTCTCTTTCATAGTGCTGATTGGTCCTTTTGTTAACGATTGACAGAGCTACTTTACTAATATGGAGTATGAGGATTATTGTTCGATAGTTGTCATAGTCTTTGTTGTCTCCTTTTTTGTAGAGAGGCAGGTGCACCGATGTAGTGAAGTCCAGAGGCCATTCTCCACGACAGATGATCTCGTTGCACAGTCCTAGTATGCATTTTTGTAAATCCCTGTTGTCTGTCACTGCTTTCAAGAGTTCGATCGGCAGTGAATCCACTCCGGATGCTTTCTTGACATTGATGTGTCTGACAGCTGCTGTTAGTTCTGCACGCAGTACAGTCGGTGCCTGGGCCCCATCATGGATTGCCAAACTTGATAAGGGACATGTATTGACAGATCCTTGGCGTAGAGGGATTCTGTGTAGCTTCTCCTGCGCTCTTTGATGGCTTCATTGTCCTGCAGGACAGTTCCATTTGCATCCTTGATGGTCCTGGACCGCAGGTTGGATGTCTTCTTCATCCCCTGATGTGCTTGTATGCATATATGTGTCTGTGTGTGTCATATTTGTTCTCTAAGCTTTCACACATGGATTCTAGGTATGCGTTCTTGTCTTTAATGCAACTTCGTTTGATGTCTTTGTCCAAGGTTCTGTATTCTTGCTCTTTTTCAGTGCTTGTGTTTTTCAGGGGTTTAATCTTTCGTCCCTCGCCCATTAGCCCAAGACTTTCCTCAGAGATCCACGGTTGTCTTTTCCTTGGTTTGGATTTACCAAATGCTGTCTCCGCTGCTTCCGTAACTATGTGTTTGAGTTGTTGCCATTGTTATTCTGCTCCTGTTACACTAGGGCCTGCTTCATTCAGTTGCTCTTCTATTCCTGTCTTGTATCGTTCCTTGCATGCATTGTCGTTCTGCTGGGCTTCAAGATTCCACTTAGGGCGTGCTTGTTTCTTTTGAGTATTTGCAGTGTTGCATCTTATCCTGATGTTGGCCGATAGCAACTGGTGATCTGAATTGCAGTCTGTACTAGGGTACGCGCGACAGTTAAGTACAGAGGCTTGATACTGTTCTTTCACCAGTATGAAGTCTATTTTATTCCTCACTCGGTTGCCGGGAGAGATCCATGTTATCTTGCGGCGGATTTGGTGTTTAAATTTGCTGTTGGTAACAAAGAGATTGTTGGCAGCGCAGAAATCAACCAGTCTCTGGCCAATTTCGTTTCGCGTTTCCGTTCCAAAACTACCCATTACGTAATTCTCATTCTCGGTGCCTAGAATCGCATTGAAATCGCCCATAACTATGGTAAAATCACTTGCTGGTGTATTGTCAAGGACTTTATGTAGTTGCTTGTAGAATTCATCATGTACCTCCTGTTCTTTGTTCCATGTAGCGTCAAGACCGAAAGAAAAAGAACTAACGCTAAGAAACCGAATAAATCAAAGTGCCAAGTGAAAATTGATAAGGAAATTGAGGAGTATGGAAAAGAAATCTCTACATTAGAAGAAATTAAAAAAGATAAAGAATTAAAAGAGTCTCAACACCTGAATGGTTCTGTCTTACCACAGCTTATCTCCTTGCTAAAAATAATGATTCTGGTAACCCTAAGAACCACACACCCATAATGTGCCTAACAATATCCTTTAAACTGCTAACTTTTATTCTTATCGAGAGAACTTATACTCGTATGGAGGACCATGACATTTTTCTCGTTGAGCAAATGGGTTGTCGGAAAGGCTCTTACGGCTTGAAAGACCAGCTGTTGATCAATAAAATGATATTAGAAAATGGTAAGTCAAAGCACAAACATTTACGTATGGCATGCATAGACTAAAAAAGGCGTTTGGTAGTGTCCATCATCCTTGCATCTCATGTTGTTTAGAACTGTTTAAAATCTCTTCTAAAAACGTCGATGACTTTATGGCAAACCAATTTTTTTCTTCCCCACTCTAATGGTACCTTGACGTCTCATGGAATGCGGATTAAGTGTGGAATTTTCCAGGAGGACTCTCTTTCTCCGCTTTTATTTTGCCTGGCACTAATTCCCCTCTCCTAAACGTTAAACAAAATTTTATATATATATATATATATATAATTAAACAAACAATCGAAAATTATATATATATATAAGATATAAGATCAATGACAAAAAAATAAATCAACTTTTTTATATGGATGATTTGAAATTATGTGCTCATAGTGATGATGAACTGAAAAGGCTATTTAAAACGGTCAAGGCTTTTAGTGATGACATTGGGATGGTGTTTGGGCTGGATAAATATAATAAAGCAAGTTTTCAGAGAAGAAAATTGGTGAGTACACATAATGTTTTACTAGATAATGAATCTGTAATTAAGGAACTAGACAAGGAAGGGACGTGCAAATATCTTGATATTAACGAAGCAGACGGTATACGCCATACCAAAATGAAAGAGAAAATTAGAAAAGAATGTATCAGAAGGGTGAGATCGATTTTAAAGACAGAACTTAATTCTAAAACCAAAATAACTATAATCAACTCTTTAGCTATACCAGTTGTAACTTATAGCTTCAACATGATAAATTGGAATCTTTCTGAGTTGAGGAGATTAGGTACTAAAATTTGAAAACAATTTACATATGATAAAATGCACCATCCTAAATCCGATGTAGAGTGTATGTACGTAAGTAGAGAGAAAGGCGGTAGAGGTATGACACAATTAGAACTTTCCTATAAAACCTCTACTATTGGTCTGTCACAAGATCCAGATAACGCAGTTGATTGTTACAACTGGTTAACATACACGAAACTGCTATGAAATTACACTCTGTTGTCAAAGAAGAAAATAAGTTTTCATATGAACTGCAAGTCGATCTAGAAACCAATAACACCTTATCACCAACGGCAATAACACGAAAAATGAACAAAAAGGCTAAAAATTCTGGTATGAAGCAGATTGAGAATCAATGGTGTGGGAAACCTCTTCACGAACAGTTTGTATCTCGTTGCAAGAATACTGTTGCAGATGAAAAGGCAACCCATCAGTGGCTACGTAGCTCCAGACTGAAAGAGGTAACAGAGAGTTTTATTCTGGCTGCCCAAGACCATAGCCTCTTTACACGCAACTATCAGGCTAATGTTTTAAACAACGGAGCTGACCCTATTTGTCGGTTCTACGAGGAAAAGGTCAGAACAATAGACCACCTTGTTTCCGGCTGCTCTGCCCTTACACCTAATGGGTACAAAAACTGGCATGATAGGGTTGGGCAATACCTGTATTGGAAGTTATGCAAGGACTTTTCTGTAGAAACCATGAGTAACTGGAATGAACACCATCCAGAGCCAAATTACAGAAGAGAAAGACTTCACAATTCTGTGGGACTTCCCTATGCATACTGATCGGACAAGACAGGCTAATCGTCCAAACATAATTGTGAAGGACAGGAAGAACAACACGTGCCTCCTCATCAATATGAATGTACCTTCAGATAAAAGTGTTTGAAAAACTATCAAAATATGAAGATCTTGAAATAGAAATCGAAAAAATGTGACATCTCAAAACCAAAACCATCCCAGTTGTTGTTGGTGCCCTCAGCCTGATCAAGAAAGAAACACAAGCATATCTGGAAAAGATCCTAGGTGAACCATCACTGCAAGAAATCCAGAAAATTGTTATCAATAGCACATCAGGTGCTCTGAGAAGAGCCCTGTCTATCTGAATCTCTTGTCTTGAATATCTAAAAATTGATTTCAATGTTAGTGAGTTGTGATTTGAATGTTTGTACCTGACGCTGTATTAATAATTGTTTGTAAATTATTCTTTTGGTGTTAAATGAATTCACCTTTATAATGACGAATTTTTTTAGAAACCTCTTTTATAATTTATTCTTATTCCAAAGCTACATAACTTAAATTTCACTCACCTTAGATCACTGGTAGTGACCGGGTGTTTGACATTCAAACGCAAACCAAAAGAAACANGCAAGAAATCCAGAAAATTGTTATCAATAGCACATCAGGTGCTCTGAGAAGAGCCCTGTCTATCTGAATCTCTTGTCTTGAATATCTAAAAATTGATTTCAATGTTAGTGAGTTGTCATTTGAATGTTTGTACCTGACGCTGTATTAATAATTGTTTGTAAATTATTCTTTTGGTGTTAAATGAATTCACCTTTATATTGACGAATTTTTTTAGAAACCTCTTTTATAATTTATTCTTATTCCAAAGCTACATAACTTAAATTTCACTCACCCTGGATCACTGGTAGTGACCGGGTGTTTGACATTCAAACGCAAACCAAAAGAAACATATGGAAACTTTTATTTTTTCATCTGAACACATACAATTACAAACCTCACTCATTAAGGTAGTTTGCATTGGCTTGCTTATTTAAAAAAATTAACTATTTTACTAACAAAATTAATAAAAGGACAATAGTTCAGGGGTTGTCCATGGTTGGTTTCTACGACAGAATATGTAGTATGTGGTGCGAATTATTATACTGAAAAGTCTGGTTGAAAGAAAGCGTTCGTGTTTGTTGTCGATGTTCAGAGCATTGCACATTTCACTGAAAGTAATACAAGATTGACCGAATATACCTAAAGAGCCAATGGAAAGATTTACGAAGCTGACTTTCGAAAAGCTGGAATGTAAATCACGAATCAAAGAACGATGTTGTTCGTATTTGCTAGAAGCAATTTTATCCAGGTTTGTTTCATACCCCACCGTCAATTGAAGTATGAATAATTGTTTTTGTGGAGTAACTGAGAGCAAATCAGGCAGCAAGGGATCTCCAGTTATGATGCATGGCGATACGAATCCACATATATCAGCTTATGTTGTACAGCCTTCAAGAGATTTGAGAGAATCTGCTAAAAACTGTAATGCTGAGTTGTGTCACCAAGTATAACAACCTTCCTGAAGGTACGTTTTGGAGCCGGCGAGAACATGAAGAAGGGTTTCTGGTTCAAAGCAGGAAGAGCAAGAAGACGATAGACTGAGGTTCCATTTGGATAGATTTTTACGAGTTGCAAAGGTGTTGTTCAAATAACGAATGGTAAATCTGAAGATATTTTCGGGCAGCTTACTTAGAACTTCAGACCAAAACTTGTTATATTTTGAAGTTGCGTTATCAAACAGAAATGAGAGAATGGTACCTTGGGTAGTAAGATGACTTTGTAAACGCTTCTTGTGTTCTGTCTGCACAGCTTTTAAAACTTCTTTTGTATTTTTATAAATATCGTCTTGGATATTGGCACTATTGCTTATGTTTTTTCACAATGCTCGGATATTATCATTTGGTAATAACTTCAGAGCGTTACAGGTGACATCTAGGCACTGTGGAAGTTTTGTGGTAGGTATTAGCTGCAAGTTGAGTCCAAATTGATTTTTGGAAAGAATTATGGAGCTAAGAGTGGCACCTATAGGCAGGTCAAGCCACTGGAGTATGTATTTAGAGACCAGGTTGTCGAGATATTCGGCTACCCAAGTTTTAGAAACATTTGAAGCAACAAGATGCCAGGAAACCTTTCGGAGGGCAAATCCACTATAGAGGCGCAGTTTCTGTTTTGAGTGGAGAGGTAAGGAATCCATTTGTTTAAGAAGATCTAGTAAAACAGAGAGAAGCTTGGATCTGTGAGATCGATTGGTCATTTCATAGTCCTAGTAACGTCCGAGATACTTAAATGCATCTCCGATGGCTACTGGAGGTAAAGTTTCATTATTAACAAAAAGCTTGGGTTGAAATTGAAGAGGTCTTGTTGTAAATTTTTTGATACCGAATGTGGCACATTTATCAACCCTTATGATCATGTTGGTCCATTGACACCATCGAATAAAACAGTTTAAAAGGAGCTCGTTCTCTCTTTCTCCACTTGTAATAACCGCGGCGTCATCTGCGAACTGAAACCACTGTACAGGATTGAACATGCGGTCGTTCTTATCGTGTGGTAAAAAACAAAGTTGGTTGTATTTTTCAGCCCTCATATATTGAATGAATGTGTTAAAACGCAAATTAAAGAGTAGTGGACTAAGACAATCACCTTGCAAAAGCCCACGACGAACTGTAATGGCTCCAGTTGTAAAATGATCAGTGATAAATGTTGTTGTATATTCAGTGTAAAGACTGGTGAGTAAAGACTAATTTTGCCAGGAATATGATGGTGATCTAGAACAGATGTTATTAGGTTATGGTGAACTTCACCAAAAGCACTTTTTAAGTCTAAAAGCGTAATGACAAGGGAGCGTTGATTAGTGTGACCCTTGTTTATTACATGTTCCATCATTGCAGTATGTTTTGAAGTAGCTGAGATCTTAGAAGTGACGCCTTTTCGGATCTGATGTTCAACGAAGTTATTATCCTTCAGGTATTCAAATACTGAGTCACCCAAACAGGATATAAAAACTTTTAATGGAACGGTTTCAAGAATAATTGGTCGAAAGTTGAAAGGGTCATCAATGTTATCCCTCTCATGTATTAAAATCGTACAGACCTTTTTCCATTCAGGAGGAATTTTCATTATTTCTGTGAGGAAAGACCTTAGATAGTGACATCGTTTAAAGGAAATTATGGATATTTTATCTAATGGGCAAAATGAGGCAGATGTCTTCATATGACGAATAACTGATGTGATTTTTCGATATGATGGAGGGTGAGTGTTGAAAGGGTTTTCGGGTTCGTTGAAAGACAGTATACATGATGGAATTGTAAAGTGTTTGTTTGGAATTGTCGATGTAAGTAGTTTTGAAAAGTATTGCGTGTAACAGACTTTAGAGAAGGTTGGAAGTATTGTAGAGCTCTTTTGTAGCACACGCTTTACGTAGCCCCAAAACTTTTTGTTGGTGAGTATATCGTGGTTAGATACAGCGTGATTGTTATGGGAAGAAGTCAGTTTTGGGGGAAGCAAATGGGAAACGTATTTGATTTCTATAACTGATGCGTTGCTTTTTTTAAGTGATTTTAAGTCCTTTTTTAATTTTTTAACTTTGTCGTCTTGATTATTTTCTTTGGAAACCTTCGTTGAAGTTCTTATTTGTAGTTCCGCGTGTATCTTTAAAGTGTTCATAGATTGAACTGTTCATGAATCTAACACCAGTTGTCACATTAGCTGTATTATTGTCTTTATTGTTTTTTCCCAATCAATGGCAAGTTAATTTCTCCATTGGTATTGCAAATGCTTCCCTGCAACCGCCTTTTACATCTCCGGATATGGCGTCCAAGAGATTGAAATAATACAAAAAAAATATCGAAAACTCAACTCAGACATTTCCCATTAAAAATCCTTTGGCGGGGACGAGTCGATTGATAAAAATTCTACTTGGAATATTAAACAACTAGACAATAATAATAATAATAATAATAATAATAATCATCATCATCATCATAATAATAATAATGTCATGTGCTGTTTTAATTAATATCGATATCCCTCACACCTGGGTGTGATACATGCACCCAGTTTACCCTCATTGGGCTGGTAGTCGGGATGGGTTTGCTGGGGATTTCTACCCCCGAGTCCCCCATGGGCTCGTAAAAAAAATAATAGAAATAATACAAATTATTATTATTAATAATTATTATTGTCATACCCAGGGCGTTAATAATAATACCAAGAATAATTTTAAGTTTCCTTATCTATGTGATAACAGTTCTCCATGCATTCATTCTTTGTTTCTCATACAGTAACTGAAATAGGAGAACCTAATTGAAACTTCCTGAAGAATTTTTATAATGTACGTTGAATTGAAGTTCTGTTTTTTCACGAAGTTTTTCAAATCTTTTATGCTTTACTAAATTAACGCTAAGGCTTTTAATTTCAAGAACAATAAGGAAGAACTGTAACGCCGGAGCACGAAGATACAGGTGCAAGCCATCGCATCGTTTGCATTTCCGCTGACTCATAAGTCGGTTTCATACGGACAAGTCAGTTCGATGGGAGTGACTTGCAAATTTTCTGCAATGACTTTGCCTGATCAGGCCCGGCGAAATATTTCTGATAAATTTAGGAAAGCTGCTAGGTCTGCATTTAACTTAAAGTACAAGACAGTTTTGGAATCAGAAAGTTATTAAAGGATTAAAATGGAATCATGTCTCCATGTGTAGTGTTCGACAGCTGAGTAACAGTTATTGATTAGGTGCAGTTGAGTTGGCATTTTATCGCATAAATTACATTGACTGTTGTCTTTAATTAATAATAACATCATCATCAACAACAACATTAATAATAGTTAAAGTAAGGTCATCTTAAGGGTCATTGGTGCCTTTGGCACTGAAACAAGTAGACTTATAAAGTTCCTGAAGGAAATACCTGTATCAACCAGAATTATGTTCATCCATAAATCAACTCTACTGGGCACGGCAAGAATCATCCCACGGGTTCTTCATATCTAAAGAAACTAGGTGTGACCGGAATATAGATCTTAGACCTCAGATCCTCCGGTTCCAGACAGGAAATAGGGCTGCGAGTCGGCGCCAACGGTCATGACCAGGTGCGAGGTTGACAGCATCACCTCACGTTAGGTGTTGACATCGGATATCTTCTTTGAACGTGCCTCACCATGTTTTCCTGGGTCGTCCATGTTTCCTGTCTCTTTCCACCGGGGTCCATTCAAGGGCACCGCGATCGGGACGTGCCTGTGGTAGTCTAATTATGTGCCTACCCAGACGCCATCTCCTCTCCGCTGTAGTCGCATGTAGTAGTTGCTGTCCTGTACATCGCTGTACCTCTGCGTTTGTGACATGGTGTCGCCAAGTGATTCCCAGAGTGGCTTGCAAACATCGCTGGTGGAATACATCCATCTTCTTCATTTCTTGTTTGGTAAGGTTCCCTGTCCAACAAGAATTTATCGTAGTTGCCATCATAATTGATACGTATAGTTGCAGTTTGCCCTTTTAAGGAGTTTGGAGCAACAGAAAAGAAATAAACAACTAAGGTTTGATTTTAAAAATTAGACAATTATTCATAAACAAACAATATTTCGGCACATGATTGCAAGCTAATAAAACTGATTGGGTAAATCTAACAAATTATTTATGATTTAGTTCGTAAACGTTGATTTTTTATTCACTTGATTGGGCCAAAACAGGTTTGATGTAACACTATTTTCAGGCAAAGAAAAACCTGCAAGTTCATTATACACACATAGGTGAGTCACTCGAACGCTGTCAGCAAAAAATTTGCTACAATAAGTGCAAAGAGTTTAGGGAAATTACCTTCATTTCACTGCCCCCTCCCAAAGTTTACAATCGGTGACATTGACCGACTCCAAGCGCTTGGGGAAAGGTTTGCCAATTGACGTGACACAGAAGTCATATGACTTTCGTGCAGGGCAATGCACAAGACCTGATGTGAACATGGTACGTAAACAAAACATGTTGTTTTGCTATTCCCAATGGGAGTGTGGCGTGAATTCTGTCAAAACATGCTGTGAAGTAGATACCAATATTAGGCTTCAAAGAAAACTGAAACAACTTTTTCTTGTTCTTCTTGTGTAACTCTTTAATGCCTCTCAGTGAGAGACAAGGATCCGAGACTCTTTCACACAATTCCAGACAATTCTTTTCTGGTTCCCAGCGTTATCCCCCAAATCAGGAACGTCACCCACTTCTAGTCTTGATGGCTCTGTTTCTAACTTTTGTCAATGGTTGTATAATAAACAAAAATAGTGTTCAATTCTAGTCATTGTATCACAAGATACGTGGAAGTAAATAATAAACCCTGCTTAACATAAAAAAAGTGAGCCGGAGTCTGCTGAAAAGGAAGTTTGCTTGATCAAACCCACTTGAGCTGGTGTGAAGAGTGGCGATGTTTCTGAGATTTAAACTCAGTGAAAATATTTTTTTATTAACTGCCTCATATTTAAATGCCCTTTTAAAATTAGTCATAAAAACAAAGAAAAAAAAGATTTATCATGAGAGCTTTCATCGACCTAAACTCCTCTTTTGCCAAAAACTTCTGGTAGATGAGAAGTCATTCATGGGCTAGACTGAGCCATCTCAATAATCAAGTGTCGCTATGCAAGAGCTAAAAGAGTGATTGACCCCACCAACAAGGTTTGATATTTGCACCTGTGATTTTCAACAATACAATCGCTAACAGGGTGAAAGGTTAGCTTAGTCTACTTTTTGACAGTTGTCAAGAGGATTTGACCTACCGTGTGGAAAAAGCTGCTCAAAATATTTTTTTACAAAATGTGTTTTCCCTTATTTTTCTCGAAATTAACCACCCTACCCGTTTTTCTCATTTAAATGCTTTTTCCAAAGGCATTAAAATCGACTAATTCATTTTTTCCACTGATTAATTAGCTTCTGCGTCCACATCCGATCTTGCACTCTTTTTGTTGGCAAAGAGCAATTCTCTGCAAAATGGGGGAAATCCCAAACATTCAAGCAAGTGAAAAACAAAAGAAGACCACCGGACGTAAACAAGACAAATTCTTGAAGAGCCCCAGACTCGTGTTTTTCTTTTGTTTCAAATTCATTAACAGCATTTCTCTCGCAACCACTATTTTCCAATAATAAAGGTATTATTTAAATTTCACAACAAAGATAAATTACTTCATTCTACATGATAAGTAGCCCACTTATATATAAATTTATAGATGTGTATTCATAATTGAACGGGCTAAATAGTCATCACATTACAATTTTACACTTCCGAACGATAGTATATTATTGTTAACTAGAGTTAATAGTGTCGAATGATTGCTTCCAACTTGAAAATAAAAATGTTTTTTGACAGCTCGAGGTAATAATACACCAAAGGTTAAATAGTAATGTAATAATCCAATATCTCCCACACAGAAGAAAAACTCCATAGTTGGTAGATTACTCGACTTTTACGCCATCCGGTACATACTGCAGCCTGAGTGCATTGTGTATTACCACTTTCTCACATAAGACAGCCCCCAGGGACCAAAGTGGTGCGTAATCAAATGTTATCAGTCCCATAACATTGTACCAAGTGTAGCCTTCATAATTCCAAGGGCACGCGTTAAACTGTCGCAGAAACAATCCTGTGGAAAATTCCCACATATAGGTCCAACATACATAGATAATAACACGAAGGGGCAAAATAATACTGTCTTTGAGACGAAGAAAAATCTTTTCCATTATAAGTATGCTAAAGCCATACACTGGAAACGACCATAATGATGTGCAGCCGTGGAAAGTCAAATGATACGTGGCTTTTCCACTCAAAATTCGGGATAGAAAAAACCAGAGCGACGTAAAGACTACTTCCACAAAAAAGCCACATAATCCATAGAACACAAGTTTTGAAAACAAAGGTAAGCCAGACGAATATTTCATGGCTTATCTCAAGATGGCCTTCGCTGGCCTAAATCCAGATCTGTATTAGATCATGTGCTTTCAATAATGTTACTGTGGCCAATCTAAAATTTAGAACGACAACAATTCAAAAAATGAAACAACGATGTTTGGCGAGCCATATGGAGTCACATGCTTTCCTTTGTTGTTTATAAAGTTAATTGATTGTTTTATCAAATACTAATCGTTTCTTCGTTGAAAGTTGTTTGTTACACGTTTGGGTATAGTTGTCAATAAAATTCTCAGTATTTGAAGCTAACACTTCTCTAAATCTTAGTCAAACAAACATCAATATTAAAACGGTTACCCAAAAACCGGCTGCCACAGGAACAGAGCAGATGTTATTTCGTTAAGGCAGTTCTTGTAAAAACAGCTCAAATTCCTTGTGGCACTTTCTATTCCTCTCAATAAATACACAAAACGACAAAGTAAAATAACCACGTTCGATAAAAGTGGCTTTCAGGTGTGAAACCGACAAAAAATAAGGCATGAAAGTCATATGACAAGGTAAAAAAAATATGACTACTTGACTTTAAAGCAACGAAAAGTACAGAAACAAAGAGTTGAATCTCTTACCACAGAGACCTTGTGTCCACTCAAAATAAAGTAAATAAACAATTTGTTTTCAGAAACTCCAGTTCCTTCCACTTTGTAGTTTTTCCAGCTGAAAACGTAAAGCAGCAAGTAATCAATGACCTTGGTTCTGGCGTTTGTTTACATGCATGTAATTTGATCTGTCCATCCCAGATTGCCTTGTGATAAAAAGTTGGGGGTTCCTTTCAATGCATAGGGAACTCATATGTCAAACTCTGCAAATCTTTATGATACCCAACATACCACTATCGAATTAATTATTAGCTATCGACAATGTTCATTAATATAAGTATATTAGAGCTATCATATGGTGGACGACAAAAAAAATGTTTAGCTGACGATTGTGGAAACATGAAACTGACAGTTCTGAACTAAGTTTTGTTGATTTTTTTGTCGTCCACCATGACACCCAACATAAAAACATCAAGAATAATAATTTTTCACTTAAGTGCAATTGAATCAAAATTTTCACTTAAGTGAATCGAAAAGAGATTGGTTCGAAAATTAAGTAACAGAACAGAGGGCTTCATTCGACATTATGCTACTTTTTCTTAACTTGCATTTAAGGGGTGTGTACATTGCCTTTTATTAATAAACAGCCTTTCTTCTGATCATTGAATTCTGCTAAATGAAATGTAACAATTTTTCTGATGAAATTAACTTGGCAGACTTGCAGATGACAGCGGAGGTAAGTAGCTGTTATTTTCCTTTAGAATCACAAAAAAGACGATGATCTTATTTGAACTTCCTTAAAACAAAGAGGTTCTAAAAAAAATATTTTTAATTTCAAATTAGGCAAAGTGATCCATTTTGAATAATTTTGAGCAAGTGTACCCTACTCGATTTTTTCTTAAACTAGTAAGAATAATTCTTCTAATGTGGAAACAAGATTGTTTTCCTTCTGGTGACAAATTAAGATACCATAAAAACCAGTGTATAATTCACACTTCCCCGTATTTTGTAACCCAAGGGTAATCTATTTGTAGACTACGCCAGTGGTGAAGTATCCAAAGCAAAATCGAGGTCACCACATTTAAAAGGAAAGATTGATATTGTTATCCACCAAATAACGTCTTGTTATTTTTGGTATAACGAGCATATGGTTGCCGTTATTAGCTTTTTTATCTCTGTTGGTGATTATCTATTTTTTGTCCTGCTGGCGAACAAAGCGAGTTTACAGGCCTTTTAAGCCACAGTTTTCACTACAATTGTGTAATAGAACATTATTAACCCAATATTGTTTTTTTATCTATTACCAGGAGTTGGGTGTTCACTGAGCTTCGAAACAGCGCAAAGATCATTTTTTGAACCTTACAATCTAAAATTTGACAGGAATATATGTCGTAACCATGCTCCCAAGTTATACGTGTATAGCGCTCTGCTATGCAATGTCTGATTAGTTAATTGAGTGTTGCACTTGAACAAAAACAAAAATCGGAATGAGATAAAAATAAAAATTTGTTTAGATACTGGGAAACAGGCAGGTGCAGCACGTTGAGCATAAAACGCCTAACCCAGGGCTTTGAGATTGAGCTCTACACTCGGTGCTTTCCTTCCGTTTCTGCATTGTGAAGAACCATCGATTTTTATTGCAAAATATTAGTAGAGTGGTCTACAGTCATAGTTATTTAATTTTCAGTACCTACAATATTAGCTGTACGTGGTTTAAAAAACAAACAATTTAATTATTGCTATACCATTTTCAACATAATCTTCTTAAAGGTTGTAGAAAGTAAGGGGCAGATATGTTGGTGAAAAAGCAACTAGCAAATCAAATCTCTGTTTCAATTATTACTGAAGTAGCCGAAATAAAACCATGCGTGAGATATGAGGCTGTAAAGGACCTAATAGGTATGGGGATATCACAAAATATTGCTGTTCGATTGGATGTAAAGTAATGGGTAGGGTGCGGGCTGTGAGTGAGGCAGCAGGAAAACTATACGTCTGGTAATACCACTACATACAAGAAACAAGGAAAAATTTTAGAAGGATAGTCGTCTATCACTAATAATCAATATATGTACTCGGAAACAAATGCTGTTTATTCAAACAATTCATCCAAGGATTTTGTTATTCTTGTTTAGTTGATATAACTATTCTAAACTGAACAATAACAAAATATTTGTTTTTGAAGCTCGATATTCTAGAATAGGCGTGGAGCTTTTATGCAACGACAGCTGATATACGTGTTTTGACGGTAATAGCAAATGCTAATTAGCAATTTTTTTTTCTAAAAAGGTCAAGCTATTTCTTTTTCCTTTTCAATGGGCTTGATGAAGGAATTATCATAAGTACTGATCACTTGGTACCTTTAGTGTTGGGTATTATGGTATTATCCCTCAAACAACACACACTCTTTGAAAGCCTAGGAGAAGGGACCTTGATTCCTCCGCCCAAAGCAAGAAAGCCACCAAAACCACCAGCAGACCTACGCCCTATTGTGCTGCTAAACAACATCAGGAAGATTCTCTCTACCATCACACTGCGCAGGGTCAGGGACAAAATTGACAGCTACACAGGCCCATGTCAAGGTGGCCTCAAAAGAGGAAGAAGCTGTGGAGACATAGTATGGGCTCTACACATGCTGGTTTCTGTTGTGCTGACAAGAAAATAGGATTTCCACAAGATGGGAATTGATATGTCAAAAGCCTTCGACACCATCAAATGACAACAAATCGTAAACTCTCTCGCCAAGGCGAACTGAAACGAAGATGAACTACGATTAGTTCGCATGCTCCTTGCAGAGACAAGGCTGTCGATTAGAGTAAAGTCAGCAGCATGAGGTGAATTCAATACATCCATTGGCTCACCCCAAGGCGCTAGTCTCTCCCCAGTATTCTTCACCTGCTACTTAGCCACAACATTGCAATCAGTACGTACTCTATCTACAAGATCCAACCCACCCATCTCAGACACAGGCTTGCCACTAGAAATGGAATACGCTGACGATGTTGATTTCCTTGATGAAGAAAGAGCTCCATTGAACAGAATACAAGACATCTGCAAAAACACCCTGAAGCAGCACAACCTATTCCTGAACGAGTCCAAAACCAAACACATTCACGTCTACCTCGCTGAGAAGCCGGAAAAGGATGAAGATGGCCAAGCCTGCCGAGGACACGAATACTGAAGGAAAAGCAAGATCCTAGGCTCTCTACTCTGCAGCAAGGAACCATCGCCTTTCAATCCTATTGGAAGATCTGGAGTTGATCAAAAATTCCAGTACAAAAGAAATGCTTTGTACAGTCGGAGTTTCTTTTGTACTGGAATTTTTGATCAACTCCAGATCTTCCAATAGGATTGAAAGGCGATGTTTCCTTGCTGCAGAGTAGAGAGCCTAGGATCTTGCTTTTCCTTTAGTGTTCGTGTCCTCGGCAGGCTTGGCCATCTTCATCCTTTTCCGGCGTAAAGCACCTCCATCATGCTATACAACTGAAGCAGCTGGGCCAAAACGTCGGAAAATGCGAAGAAACTAAATGTATGCCACCGCAAGCATCTCCGTACCATCACAGGACACAGATGGCCACACTGCTTTATCTCCAACAAGGCATTATACAAGAACTGTAAATGTGAGCCACTCTCCAAGAGGATAATCCGACAACGCTGGTCCATGCCAGGTCACATCCTCCGTATGGATAGACAGACACTGGCATTACAAGCTCTGGAGTTTGCAATTGGTGGCAGCAAAAAGTACCAGCCTAGTCATGGTAGACACTGCTCAAACCTACTGGAAACAATCCGAGCAGAAATCAAATGAGCTGGCCTCAACAACCCTCCTGAGACAGTCATTACGCGTTGGATAACTGGCTTAAAAGCTGCATTCTACTACTCAGACAACCTGTCAACGGTAAAAAATATAGTCGACTCTTGTTGACAAAGAATTGCTGATGATCCTCGCAAAGCCTACTACAGAAGCAAGCCTTTCAATAGACTTTCTGGCGGTCCGCCAGAAATTTCCGCGTTTTGTCACCTTGCTAAAGAAGTGTGACTCTATGATGTACACCAACGCTACTGGAAATCGTGACCTAAAGCAATATTTGTGTGTACAAGACCCCTGGAAGCCGGGAGATCACCTGAATTGGAGAGCTGTGGCCAATTCGAGTTTTTAGGTAGTATAGGACTCAAACGCCGACATCGATGAGTGTTAAGAAACGTTTTTCTATCCTGAAGAAGACGTTGACCAAGAACAGAAATTAAAAATTGAGAAGATCGAAAAGTAATCGATAATGCGTTTTAATTATCGAAAGAAAATTGCCTGAGCTTGGCTTTCTGGTCTTTCTCATGATACAATTTACTGACACTTTTTGTACTTGTGGTATTTTTCATTGTTTAGAGTTGCTCTTACAATTTCTCACTGATGGAGCTTGTGGTTCAACGAACCTTGTGCTTTTACACAGTATGGATACTAAGTTTATCACTGGTCTGAACTGCTGTTGACGAAATATTTACGTATTTTCTTCTTATTTTTGTGGTCCTTTCTATTGCTTGATTATAGTACGCTTATTTTGATCTCACGTTTTTCTCACTGTGTGTATCTCTTAAAGTTTTTGGAAATAGATGCGTCACCGTAAGTTGTATACGGTTGATTAGGACGGTGTAATTATAATGTCTCCAACTGCATGAACAAGTTTGCTAGAGAGTAGTATTATAGATTCAAAGAGTGAACCATAAGTAAGAATTTTGCTAGTTAGATTAGCAATTTTCTGATCTGTAGTTCAAAGTAACAAAAAGGACTTGTTAGTATGAACCTTAAATCTAATCTATTAAATTGAGTAATGAATTGTAATGAATAATGTGAACAAGAATAAAAAGTACATTGCAACAAAAAGGTGGTATGTGTTTATTGTTGTATAAAACTGCTACTCTCCCAAACATAAATTACACTTTTTCAACTTTTTCAATTAAAAAAAGTTTGATCTGATAAGACTAACCAAAAGAGCAGAAATTACTACAGTATGTGAATATGTGATTATTTTATATTGTTGTGTCTGTGTTGAAAGTAAAATCTCTAAGCAAGGCATAAAGCCTTAAAGTATCAATATAACCTCCACATCTGTCGTTACAGTATTTAAAAACTCTTATGAGCGTTCCGATAGAAGGAAAAAATCATTAGACGCAATAAATTTATAAATTCGTGTAGTTTGGTGAAGAAAAAGTCATAATCGTCAAACGATGTTTTAATAAGTTAGATTACAATAGCAAAACTATGAAGACGCAATGTATTGTGGGTCAGGTAAAATGCCACTAAGTAATCTGGGACCAAAGAAAAAGGTTGACAAGAACATTTTAAGTGGTAATACTGACAGAAATGCTTAAGACGACCGACAACATGTCAAGTAACAATAACTAAAGGGTATTGGCATACAGCGGTCCGATCAATTTAATGATACACCTCTAAACTTGATAAAAATTCCAAGTAACACATGCTCAAATTTGAGATCAAAAAACCTAAAAAGTACCAGTTGCAGATTTGTTTTAATAAACAATAACTTCTGTTGTACGGTAGCTTTTGGTTTGTAAAATGATATAAAGCTTTAGAAAACTGCCTTGCCAATGACTTCGATTTGAGAATCCCAAAAGTTGTTAGGTGAGAAAGCAAGATTTTTCTACAAGTAGTAAAACTGTCTCACCATGCAATCGCACAGGTCTATTGTTAATGTAAATGAGATGAAAATAGCGATTTTACTTGTCAACAAAAGATTTTATTTTGACCCCGCCAGGAATGAAAGTTACCAGCCACTTCTCAGTCCTTTCGTAAGCAAACTTAACGTCACTGCTCAATACAAATTTTTCCAAGGGAGAAGGATTGGCAACAAAACAAGAATAAACAGTAGTACAGTCAACATAAATGTTTATCCATTGTAAAATGTTGTCAGAAATTTAATTAGTATACGGAAGAGTTCTGATGGACCACAGTTAAAACTTTGAGGAACATTAGTCTTGAGTGAATACTCGCTCAAAAACGTAGCATAGTCTAAAGTCATAGAAAAACAACAACTTTTGTTAATACCAGAATGATTAACTATAAATATTGACAGGATATAAGGAGTCAGGTTTTTTTTAGCAATATCGCTTCCTTTTTTTCAGCAATGTAAGAAACCAGCCACTTCCTCCCTTATTCTTTGATAGACTTAAGGTACGACGTCAAATACCTAGGAATTTGACTTTTCCTGAATGACATGCAGTTATTTTCTTTTTTCCTTGTAACCTTTGAAATAGTATTGCTTTTTTTGAATAAAGTGATCCATATTCTGTTATACAATGCATCCTCATTTATTTCACTTTTTTAAAAATTTACTTCTTTCCGCGCAATTTATGGGCTTCACAGACCAGTTTTCTCCATAAAGAGTAACTCCATCAGAAAATACAAAACAATAAAATACATAATTTCTCTGACAACATTAAGACTTTTCAATTATTCTTTTCTCTCAAGTACTTGGTGCGTTTATAACAAACCAGTGCATTTTTGTGATGACTTTCATCATCCCAATCTAGTGACAGTCCCTATTCTAAAATTCAACAGTTATTTGTATTCTGAGCTGCTCCTACACCTTTGCTTGAAAATCTATATGGTATGAAACATTCGTATCATTTAGGCATGAGAGTCAACAAGAAGAGGTAAGGAATTGGTCTTGTCCTTCCAAAATCACCAAGACATAAATATTAATGATAATAATATTATTAATAGTAATAATAGTAATAATAATGGAATTTTATCATCCAATTTGACCATATAATTGCAAGCATACGACCATATATAGTTGTAAAAGATAAAATAATCAACGAGTGTAAGGTCATGGACATTGGAATGCCTACAAATACCGGAGTTGATGCAGAAGAACAGGAAAAAATGAAAAAGAACCAGGACACAAAATGTAAAATTGCAAGAATGTGTCCAGTGAACATAATAGAAGTAATACCTGTTATAGTTGGTGAGGTAAGAGTTGTATCTGAACAATTGGCTAGAAAGGATATGCATCAAAGAAAGAATAGAACATATTGAATAGATTGCATACTTAAAAAGAACATTTCAAACCTAAAATTGTAAGTTGCAATCAGCTCTCAAGAAAAAGAGAATATCTATTAAGAACCTTTTTCAATTAGAATGTACTACTACTACTACTACTATTATTATTATTATTATTATTATTATTATTATTATATTTACAATATGTACACTTCAACAACTTAAAAACTGCTGTTGTAGCGCGTGTCCTATATTACACAAGGAAAATAGTAGAATAGTAGAATAGTAGAATAGTGAAGAAATAACAGGAAGAAAAGGGAAACAAAAATAAGAAGATTAAAATAAGAGATAAGTTAACTTTAGATTTTAAAACATTCAGTTGATGTGATGTAGGGAAGCACTCAGAGCCCAAAGAGTTCCACAATATTTGAGTGTGAGGGGAAAACCAAATACCATAGAAAGATTTATTGAAACGACGGACAACCATTAATTGTATGAAGAAGAATTCATCAAGGTAAACGAAACACAAGAGCAAAAATTTTAGCTAAAGCCAACAACTTAAAGTCATCAGAACACCTCGCAGGATAATACCAATAGAAAAGACTAAGAGAAACCATATTTGGTCGATCAGACAAAGGTTGAGGAGGAGCAGGAAGATTTGGACCGATTAAATTACAATCATGTCTCTGGACTCGATCAAGAACATCAAGATTAGATGATTGAGCACCTGTTTGGAAAACAATGGTCCATGCAAGGCGGGAGGGAAGATTTATCAAAATACAAAATGATTTGAGGTGTAAGGTAAATTTCAAGCTTTATGAAAAAAACAACCTTTTTTAGAAGAAGGGTTAGCAAAGGCTAAATATAAGAAAGCGACGAAAGATCTGAAGATTGACAAACCAAGCATCATCATATGATGAGCATAGAAGTCACCAAAGACAAAGATGTTATCAGTGTGATGCTGGCCCAAGGCCTTATCAAGAGATTCTGATACTGTTTTTATAACCGAGCAAGAATCAGAAGAGGGAAATCGACACAAGAAAAATAGGTAACACATGGCCTGAAGAAGAGACAATTAGGAGAAAATGAAAGTCTTATCTTTATATTTAAGTTCTTTTACTCTGTAGATAGTCTTCTTTCAGCTTCGACAAATCCATATCTTCGTACGTAGTCCTAACTGACATGAGATTAATAAATTTAAGAAAAGAAGGCTTATAAAAGCCCCATAAAAACAAGGGAAAAGATAAGCAAATAATAATAACTTTACAAAACAATATTTAATTTAGGATATCAATCCTCTTTGATCCATGTTACATTTTGCCTTTCTGCTTTGCTTTCGCGTGATCGCGTCTGTTCTCTTCCTTGTCTTTTGGATTAATCCTTGATTAATAGATTTCTCTTTTGACTTCCTCGTCTGCATCTGCTTACCAAACTAGGCGTGATGAGAGAGATCCAAATCTTATTTGACATTTTAATCTTGATTTGCATTTTGGTTTATTGACTGGATTGGCATTTCAAAATGTTCATGCTTTAACAAAGTACAGAAGATATTATTTTCTCCTTTTGTGTTTTTTTCTTATCTTTTTCTTCTTCTTCTTTTGCTGCTGCTTCGTCTGCTGCTTCTTCTAAGTTCTTGGTTTTTTAATCTTACCCTTTCCTTATTGATTCATTAGGTTTCTGCTTAATTTATCCTACAGAATACAGGTTTCATTTCATTCTGGCCCCTTGTTGTAAAATAGCCACTATAATAACACAATCTGGGTCCATAAGAATGTCCAACTTTTTCCAAAAAATTATCTTTAATTTACTACATCGAAAACGTTGGACAATTTTGTAACCTTGAAGATAGCCGCTCCCACCGGTGCGACTGACCCACAACTGGATATATTTTTAGACACATAACACATTATTCGAAGTTGAGTAAGGTATATCATGAAATTTGATGATGGGTGAAGAAATAAGGGATTTCAACTACAATACACTTCCTTGTGAAATGTGCTCATAAATAACCAGACACAACATCATGTAAAGCTAACAATTTCTCAAAGAAACTTTATTCCAAAAATATATTTTGCATTAAAATTTCAAATCCAATCATCGTGGTTAGCAAACTTTTGTTCCATTGAAAGTTTAATTATACCTATAAACGATAAGTTTATTAACATAAATGATAGCAGGCCTATGTTATAAACTCTCTAGTATAATATAAATAGAAAGATAGAAGAATTTTCGCAAAACGTATTTGCGAGAATTAGACTAAACAAAGGCTTGGATCTGGGATGTAAATAACTGGACTTTGTATTCAATAAATTTATCAAGCTGTTAGTCCTATCCTGAAAGAAATTGAATGGAGGGAAAAAAATTGTTTAGACACGGAAATTGTACACAGTATTATTGTTTGCTCTTTACTTGTTTTTTAGAAATACATCACACAGAATTTTTCTCTTTTTGCTGAGTGGCCCCTGGGATTTGATTAGTAGCAGGAAAAATAGTGCCAACTTAATAAGAGATATTGCCTGTATTCTGAAAGAACTGAGGCCCTATGGGGAAGAGATAAAAATCAAAGAGGTCAGTTAGTTAAGAGGTTTCCTAAGGCAGAAATATTTATACAAGTAGAATCAGTAAGCTAGTCAACAGGTCAACAACCCTCCTAGTTGGTCTTTTATTGATGGAACCCCTTGTAAACAGTGGGCCCATTTTTGTCTTTTACAGATTCCTATCTCTCAAAGACCCAAAGGGAAGCAACAGAAAAAGAAAAAGTGGGATAGAAAGCACGCAAGACACCATAAAATGCAAGACATACGGATCGCTCCTCAAGGACCCTCCGTGGGAAGACCCTTCCTCTTGGGTTGGTCTTCAGCCAAAATTCAAGCGTCTCGAGATCTCTGTCCTGCATAGTTGGGTCCTGTAGCCAAAGGCCAGACCAGGGAGAGATCTTCGCCAAAAGGCCAAGAAACGACCCTCCTCAAGTTTATTTGGTGGGAAAACAATAGTTGGAGTGTTGTCTATTCCTAGTTTAACTATTTTTCACTTTACATTTTATTGCTTAAGATTTCAATTAAGATATTTTGACAAGGGTATGTTAATTATTGCTTGTGAAAGGGAAGATCAAATAAAACAGCAATTAAAAAGCTTTGAAAAGAAAGTACCTCTGGGGATCCTCATTCCACACCTTTAGTAACTTCATGCTAATTTCTCGTAAAGCAAGCAAAGGACTCCCTACTTGATTTTAATAATATCACAATAATATTTGTTGATAGGAAAGAGTCCTTTCTGTGTATAATTGTTTAGTCTAGATACCACGTGTTAAAACGAGCATACCAGGAATAATGTCGTTTTTGCATTTACTCAATATCAGAACTTTCCTTTTCTTTTGCTGTACTTTTCTTTGAGTGAATCCCTCCAATTGACAGATATTTGTTACCTGAACTGGTAAATGGTGATAGACAATTTTGTTTTAACAGATATGCAAGAGTATATCGTAAAAAAACCTCCAACATTTATGCAACAATCATAGCTAATACCAATGACCTTTTTTATTTTATTAATTTCCATAGGTCTTTTGTTTTCCTCTTGTTTCTGTATTGTCTTTGACATGTCGTTAGATTGTCTAGTTTGTCTCTGTTGTTCAGGTATTGGCATTAGTTTCCCAAAGTTAGATTGGTACTTGCAGGCTGGACCACGAGGAGGTTGCCAATATCCAGCCCTTAATGAATGCTTGAGACTAGTGAGTGGTTGTATAAAATCGACTTCAACTGATGTTCTTCCTATTCTTTGTGGTATTGAGCCTGCCGACTAAAGAAGAGATAAAAATATATTGAATTTATATAATCGTGTGCTATCAGAGGAAAGGCACATTCTTGAAAAATTGGTTGAATATCCACTTACAAACAATAGGTTGAAGAGCAGAGTTCCACTTTCGAATCGCATGCACCTTTTAGCTTCCACCATAAACGATACAGCATCTGTCAAATCTTGGGCTGCTAATGTGTGGAAACAGCGATGGAGTAATACAGACAACCAGCTTTCCCAATTTATTCCTGAACCTACGGTGAACCTCCAGGACATGACCTGAAGCGTGAACAATGGGTGCTCTTAAATCGATTACGATCTGGATATGGACGATATGCCGATTTCATGCATAGAATTGGTCTAAGGGACAATCCATTTTGTCGTTGTGGTGAAATTCAATCCCATCAACACGTATTGATTTGCCAACTGATAGGTATTCGAGGTGATATCAAAACTGTTGATGAGGACTTCCGTTTGTGGCTCAATGACAATGTCTTAGATATTTAGCATTTTTTTTTGTTGATCATACGCATATATATGTATTGTCTTCAATACTAATATGCAAGTAATGAGTACAAGTCAAATTGTGTAAAATAGGAGTGTCCCTTATTTTCAATAACCTGAAGGGCGTGGCTGGGGAAAAAACCTTCCTTTTACCTTACCCCTAATAGGGGTTGGTGCAATAACCAAATAAAAGCAACTTCTAATGGAGCGCCATGTAAGCTGGATGTTGATCATCAGACGATTGACAATGATTACTTGTAGATAGTTTCATTGAGAAAGCATTTATATAATTTTTTACTTATCCGTTCCTAACGACCTTTCATGAAATTTTAAGTATTTAAACATATTTAAACATATTTAAAGCAATTTTTAGTCTTTAGCGCAATAACGATATTGACATTTGTTAAACAAAACTTCTGAAATAATAAAATACAGGCATTTATGCAATTCCAGAAGATTTTCCTCAGGCGTAAATTCTGTACTGCCATTTCAAGTATCCTTGACAACACATATAGTATGGATATTGATATGTAGGTTAGCAGGAGTTTGGAGCCAAAGAATTTATATTGGTAATGATTGTGGCCATCACATTCATTATCTTTTTGGTTATTATTGGTAGGTCTATAACATGGAAGTGATTAAGCGGTCAGAAAAACAGTCTTTCAGAAGACCAGCTGGAAGCTCTTGTCCTTCAGTCGTCTTTGGCCATTTCAGTGGTAGGAGTCCTTTCTCCGCACACATTTTTGAAATATAATCAAACATGAATTCTCTATTCGTACCCCTTGTTATGCTTGTGGTTAAACGTAATTTATCAGTAGAATGACTTGCACTTTTGCGTTTTTACAAGGGTAGTGAAATAATGACAACAGCTATCAACTGCGGTTATTTATTCAATTTTATTGAATATAGGAATTTCCTGTCATGGTTTCATTTGAAGACGGACTTGATAGAACTTCATAACTTCCTTGGAAATGAATAAATCCTTTTAATTATACTGGAATGATAATGTGGCTTGCTATCTATATTTTCACCAGCTATGACCTCCAGCCTCCGGAAAATTTCGTGAAAATCAGCAGCTGAGTTAGAAAGAAAATAATCGAAAACTTCATTTGTTCTTCCATATCATGCTTCAACCTGCTTAGAATATCTTATACAAATTTATTAAAGATTAGAAGAAAAGATTTTTAGAAGAATTTGCTACTCGAGATAATCTTTTTGTTAGATTTATATATAAGGTGATATATGGTTCAAATCCTGTAGGTCAGAGATTATGATCCTCACTGCAGGGTATTTTTTATCTCCACCGGGTTACTCCCAACGCCTTTAAAAGTTATGTCAGGAAATATTCCCAAGTCCCAATATACTGTCTGCTTCTTCATTTAAAATTGATTTTCAAGAATATTTATGTCAGCGTTTCTTGCTGAGTGTTTTAGTCACGACATACTTCAAATGCCAAGAAATATCTTCGGACTATGTTGAATTATTGGATCTGAGAAGAAAGCAGTGCAAAAAATTGGTATCAAAATATCTTGCTTACTTCCTTTGTATTTTCAGGTACCATTAATGATGTTTCTGCTACAGAAAATAGATTCTTTGTCACTTGTTTGAAAAGCAGGGGGGGGGGAGAAGTTTGGCTTACCTATCTTGATCTGAGCTCCCCGAAAGTTGAAAAAATATGATTTTCGGTGTTCTTTAGTTCTCTGTAAGTTGTCCAATCATACTTTTTCATAATTTCTGAGCATGCCAGTGAAGTTTATCCCAACTTAACATTTTCATTTCAATTCCCAATTGTAGCTGCTTGTAACTCTTCTTTCGCCACCAGTGGTGCTTGCTTGTCAAAAGCTATACAGAGCTCTAAAATCTACAATATAACTACTAAATTAACAATTTAGTATATTCTTAAAGTAACAATTGCTCTCATGGAATGTTTGATATTGGGAAATTTCTTAAACTGCTAATAAGATTGTATTCATGTACGGATGGTTGACTTATGTATGTTTGGTATATATTTTCAGGGCAGTTAGTCAAAACTAAACCTGATTAAAATTGTTGACGTATATGTTAATTTTGATGAAGCAGCGTTTAACCCGAAAAAAAATTAACAGATGGTGTTCCACAAGGGTCATTGCTAGAGCGTCTTATTTTTATTATATTTATAAATGACATCACGACTCAACTTACAGATTCCAGTTTGATGATATACGCTGATGACACCGTGCTGTACTACTCATCTAGATACATAGTAGACATTAAAGCTGATAGGGCTAATCGTTGGTTTAAATATAACTGTCTTCTTCTAAATTCAAAAAAAAGGAAAGACAGAGTTTAGATTTTATGCATCCAAGGAACCTAAAGGAAAGAAACCAACTACAATACTAGTATCAAATCGATATTTTTTTTATGGTTCCAATATTCATTCCGATCAAAGTAACACAAGAACTAGCCCTTTCGAAAACCTGGAGTCCAGAGCGAAATCCATTGGCAGACGAAATGCTAGAAATTGGCCTTAGATTGTCACTGAAAGAAAGCGTAGACTTTCACCCCTTGTGTTGAATCACTTCACGGTATCGAATAACTTTTTCTCTGCCTTCTCTACTCAATTACTCGTCTTTTACCAGCTCCTTTTGACATACTTTTAATCCTCCTTATCCCTTCACGCTTTTACGATTACTGTACATGTTTACAATTTCTTACAATTACTGTACATGGATGTATAGAACTTAATATCTTTAAAAAATATTTTTCTTTATCAGGTCTTACGTTGATAGCAGAAATTGTATTTGCTGTGACATCCTACACAATATTCTGCATTAAGGTCATCCCTAAGAATATTGTCCTTGCTGTGTTAAGTGACATAGTTGTTCAAATTATCATTACAAATTAATAGCAAAAATATTGAACCCTCAGAGAGGTATATATAGGGTTTTTATATAGGCAATTTTAAAAGCAAATACATTTCAAACTACAAATCCTCAATGGAATTTAATAAATTTGAACAGTAAGTAAATTTGTTTTACTAGAATGCAGCTAAATCAGTTAGTCGTAAGGCTTATACTTTAAGTCTCTTTAAAGCTACTTTATCTGCTTTACTGAAAACAAAGGCAATACACATCTATTAGTCTCGTAATATGTAGCGATACAAAATCGGCCTAATCCTAACTAGAAATATTGTTTTGCTCTTTTTTCTGATTTTTATTTTGGACAAATCTTGCCTTCTTTTTCGAAAAAGTTAATCAATTAGCCTTGGTGTTTCTTATTTTCTGTGCACTTTGTCCTTCCATTTTTCCCCGTTAAAGTGTAAAGAGCAACTTCCGATGAATATCTGTCTAAATTACCTATATACTGAACAACGCGCAAAGAGTTTCTTAATATTCCTGATAACAAGGGATTTTTTTGGCAAGTTTTAAACTTGTTGTTTGTGGTGGAAAGCCTCTTTACACTCTGAAAATGTGGCGCAGCAGGCACAACGGCGCTTGTTTCCTTAGTTCAATTGAAACATTCTATCGATAATTAAGTCCAAAGTAAGGGCCTAATGGTGAGCTGTTTTATATTGTCATGCTCTGTTACATCCCTATATTCGATTACAAAATCCAAAAGAGTAAACTCAGAGCAAACAACGCCGTGAAGTATTTTCCGTGTTTCATTCAATGTAATTGGCTTAGAATGTTTATTAAAATGATTTAATTTTTGAGATTTCAAGCTTAAACAGTTTAAAGAAATGGAAAGGGATAGATCTTCCTTTCAGGCAATGATGTTATTGGAGAGTCATATTCAGTTTTCATTCCCACCGCTTTTAAGTCTCCCTTCTCTTATATAGTCCGCAATAATTTTTAGACACCCAATCGCAAAAACTGACATATTTTTCATTTTCCTTTGTTTCCTTCATTGATAAAATGCCCCTTAGTCTCGCCTTTTCTACTTCTTAAGTCTCAAGGTCTCAAGTGCTACGAACAAAATCTTTTAACCAAAAACTTGATTTTATTTCCCCTTTGAAGTTTGCTGCCTTAATCTTAGAATGATTTTACGTCTTTGCATTAGAATTTTTACTGACCAGAAATAGACCTACTGTGTGTCCATTTCTCATGTATCCCTGTACTATATCCACCTCTTCTGTTCTTCATATTTCTTCATAACTCGGTTTCTACAACCTTATACTATAGTTTAGCATGCTTCAATTCTGCCAGGAATCGAACCATGTTCAAACGTCAACTAGTCCACCACAGTTCAGTTTTTTCAAACCTGCAAAAAAATTTTTTTCCCTTCACAGTACCAAAAAATTAAGGTATCTTCATCTTAAAAGGCATCAAAAGATCTTTTACTTATTAAAATAATACATCTCCAAGAGCAATCTTCCGATTAATACTAAAATATGCTGGTCTTAAGAAGTTACGTACAGAAAATTACTACTGCCTAAGACGTATTGCATAGATTCTCTGCTTTAAAATTATGTTTCCATAAAAAACAATATTGCAAGAGGCCCACAAATAAGCATTCAGGATACCAAGTTCTTTATCGCGTAAAAAATGATGTTAGGAAGTCACCAATTTTGCTGAAAAGTATTTGTTTCCTTCAATGATAGTATATTTAATAGTTGCAAAAGAACCCTAGAGTAGACCTTATTCAGAGCGCGAATGTTAATTCTAAAGATAAATACAAAAACCAAATCCATATATCAAACTCAAATGAATAGGATAGCATAGTAAACATTACAATTGAAAAATAAAATACTTTTTCAAGGGGGTTGTAACAAAGTTGTTAAAACTGACCAGATATATTTTTTTCCCTTTTGATCAACAATTCGTCTAGAATTTACTTTTCTGTGAAACTTTTTTTCAAGTTATTTCTGAATGTCAATTGATTTGATAATATTTTTGGGAAATTAAAGGAAGTTAGGGTTTTTTCTGGGTAAGGATTGCGTCGGTATTATGTCATTACCATTCCCTAGACAATTTCTAAAGAGTGCATCGATGCATTTTTAGGAACCAGAGGGACAACAATTGTTTGCAAAACTCAAGTAAAGAGAATAAAGAAATCAAGAATTATTATCAGTATAATTTCAACTAAATATATCATTAAAACTGTTCCTAAATAGTAAAACAATTTTCATGTTATGTTTATAAAAATAAAAGAAATCTCTCATAACAAGCCTCTAAGACCACTGAAAAGTTAAGAGCTACAAGAAAGGAGAGGATAGATAAGACAGGTAGACTACGTGAAAGACACATTTGGAAGATACCTGTTACTAAGAACTTTGAACAGATTAAAATTCTACTCACCAGAGAAGCAAGAGGAATAAAATTCCAGAGAGCAGCAGTGCGATGAAAGAAACTCTTGATCTAAGTGTAAGTCCGGCACCTAGGAAGCTCAATATAGAATGGGTGAAGTTTCATTGAATAACGAGTAATGTCATGGACAGTCTTTACCGGTGGTACAAGGGAGAAATGCTCCTGGATCTCACTGGCCATTAAAGTACTTTTAGAAAAGTGAAAGAGATACCAGCCCCCGACGATATAAAAGGATTTTTTGGCTTTCAGAAAGCTCAGTAACAACCAGGTTGGAGATTCACGTTCTATTCAGTTCTTAAAATTTAGTTGGGAGGTAGGAGTATCTGATCAGATGTGGCAACAATATTCTATACATCGTCGGATAGAAGATTTATAGAGGTAGAATACTCCTTTGGAGAGCTACTTTTGTGCCCAACTGAGAAGGTCCTCTTTCATTAAAGCTGTTTTGGAAATCGCTTCTACATAGGATTTCCAACAAAGATCTTGAGAAAACGAACAAACAAGATGTTTATGAAGTTAAGTCTTATTCATGGCGACTGATAGAAGACCTAGGTAACTATAGCGGTGGATAGAAAGAATCTTTTGTGGGAATTAAAATGACCAGCCATTTCTTTCTTAATCAATGAGGCTGCAACTGCAAAAATCATGCTCGGAAAGGTTTACCGTTCGAAATTTTTCAAGATTTATTACAATGAGGAACAAGAACTGTTTAAGGATGTAATAACATAATACCTCAAAGTAGTGTAGTCTCTACGCCCAATTCCAGGGAATTTTAGTTCCTTCTATGTCAATATAAAGAATATCACCTCTTCATACACCTCTCTCTTCTTCTCTTTTTTCTTCTTTTGCGATAGCTCAGACAGGGATCCCTGTGGGTTGGTGGTTAGTGCGTGGTAACGACCCTCCAAATGACCGTAGGTTTTCTTGTATTGTAGTCCAGTGATAGTTAAAATACGTTTACAGCTTCAGCCTTATTATATGCAACTTTTGGTTCAAATATCTGGTTATTTATTGGAACATCACTTCAGGAAATTCTGTTATTAGATTACTTTTGCTTATTAATTTTCAAGTATTATACTGCAGTTAAAACTCAGTGTTGTACACCTAGACGTCTACGTTTACTTTTATGGTTGATTTTAAAACCATAGTGAACAAAGCATTACCACCACAACTTCTTAATAATCACATAGTTTTTGAGAATTTTAATTCAATTCTTAAACACATGTACGTTTTTGTTTTCTCAAAAAATTGTGCTTAATTCCAGACTTGACATAATTCTTGAAAAAGACAAATACTCAGAACTTAATCGGGGTTTTTTTCACTAGATGAAATAACTGTGGAGGATTATATGTCTCCTTACACACGTCAAAGAATTTTATTCGTAGTTTTTAATACTGACATTAAATAACTACAGTCGTAAGTCCTCTGTATTTAGAAGGCTCTATGTATAATCCCATAGTTGCCATATTTAACGACTTTACAGTATTTCTAGTTTATTAGTAGCTTCGCTGGTACGGCTACATAGCAAAGGGTTGTTATGAAACTTCGTTGAAATTTACATATTCTTTTGTTTATTTTCTAGTTCTATACACACTATTTCCTACTAAACAATGTACTATGGTTTTGTGTTGAATAAAGCCTTTGTTCTGGTTTAACTACTTCGCATTCTTACAACAATTTATTCAACACAAGAAAATGAGCAAAGGATTGAAACCAACCAGATTGGATGTCGACCCAACTTCTCCAAAAGCTTCAAAAGAGTGGAAGCATTGAAAACGAACTTTCGATAATTACATTGAGGAGTGCGGGCGAGATGCTCCCGATAAATTCAGATCAGTTGTCAACTTCATATCTTCAGATGTATTTGAGTACATGGAGGAGTGTACAACTTATGAGGAAATAATAGATACTCTTACAAAACTGTACGTCAAAACACCAAACACGATATTTGCCCGTCATCATTTAGCGTCACGAAAACAGAAACCTCGAGGAGCTAAAGAAACTTAGTAAACATTGTAATTTTGCTGCTGTTACTGCTGAAACCTACCGTTGTGAAATGATAAGGGACTCGTTTATAAATGGATTATCCTCCAGCTATATTCGACAGCGTCTTTTGGAAAATACTAAGCTTACGTTAGAAGAAGCACACGATAAAGCACGAACACTTGATCTCCCACAGAGAAATTCAGAAGCATATTCCCAGACCGTTCAACCACCGACCGTAGCAGCTGCAGCTTCAGCAACAACTAACACCTTTGAGGAAACTGCTGAAACATCATCATCATCATCCCTTGCCGCCAGGCGAAAAGGAACTAATCCTAAGCATATGAACGTTCGTAAGAAAACATGCTATTTTTCTGGTGGTCCTATGTACGCAAATCGCACTATGTGCCCTGCTCGTGAGGCTGTCTGCCATAATTGCTCGAAAAAGTCTGTCAATCATCAAAGACAAATGCATCACTTTCAGCTATGTATTCACCAATACTATGTGCTATCACTGCTGCCTGTTCACCTAGTCTTCACCATGCATCGATACCAGTAACAGTAAATGGCTACCACATGGAAGCTCTAATGGACTCGTGTAGTTCTGATAATTTCATTAGCGAGAATGCCTTTAAAAAACTCAATGATCCATTGATACATTCTTCCCATAAAGTATCTATGGCACTCACATCAATGGAGTCTTCAGTGATTGGAAGTTGTCGATTAACTATCTTGTTGAAAGACAATTTGTATGAAAACGTAATAGTTGGCGTTCTGAAAAATCTCTGCAGTGACACAATCCTGGGCTATGAATTTCAAAAGCAGCACAACAACCTAACATTTAAACTTGGAGGATCCAAACCCGACCTCGTTGTCGCACCACCAAAGATAAGCCCATTACCAAATCAAATGGAGAACCAACTCAAATCAACTGCACCAAACATTTCCGAGAACAACCCAGAAATAGCTACACAACCATTCAATCCTTTATCAGCTGACAGCTCTCCACCTAAGTTTGCAAATGTAGCACCACCATCGTTATTTAAAAACTTACCAAAAGACATCAAGCCAATCCCCACCAAATCGAGATCATTTAACAAAGACAATAGGGCCTTCATCAAAAAGGAACTTGACTCCCTCATCAAATCAGGAATGGTCCAGCGAAGTGACTCCGCTTGGACAGCCCAAGTCCTTGTCGCAAAAAGAACGAATTCAACCGCCATCGCAAAAGGTTATGTATAGATTACTCCCAGACTATCAACTTTTATACTAATCTTGATGCATATCCTCTTCCACGAATCGATGAAATAGTGAATAAACTGTCAAAGTACAAGTACTTTTCAACTTATGACCTTAAAAGTGCATATCATCAGGTCTCGCTGTTAGAATCGGAGCGAAAGTTTACAGCCTTCGAATGCCTCGGAGATCTATATGAATTTGTATTAATCCCTTTCGGCGTAACAAATGGGGTTCCTTGCTTTTAGAGAACGATGGATGACTTGATCAAAGAGGAAGGACTTACAGACATTTATCCGTATCTTGACAACGTAACAATTGGAGGTATTGACGAAGAAGATCTGAAACGAAATGACACTGCCTTCAAAGAAATGATTAAAAGACGAAACGTTACGCTTAACAACTCCAAAACCGTACAATGTTCGCCATCAATTGACATCCTTGGCTACCGAATCACTCACAACAACATCAAACCGGATCCAGAAAGATTACGCCCGCTGTTAGAGTTTCCACCTCCTTCAAATGCAGCTTCACTTCGACGGGCTTTGGGTATGTCCGCTTACTATGCGAAATGGATTCCCCAATTCTCCGATAAAATAAAACCTCTGTCAGAAACTGAAACATTT
>RDPX01000093.1:1527276-1557416 GCA_003991215.1 Morbakka virulenta | reverse complement strand
TTAAGTTTGTGTCTCTCACATTGGTAGAGGTGTATAGGGGGAGTGTGGTAGAGTGGGGGAGAGGGAGAGAGAGAGAGAGAGAGAGAGAGAGAGAGAGAGGGGGGACTGAAGTCTTTTGTGACATATGAAATTTTAATAAAGTGTTACTTTACAAAAGATTAAACTGGCAATGGTATGAAGATAAAGAGACCAGTTACTTTAGAAAGTTGACATAATTAGCTTTTTGTTGCTATATATATTTTTTGGATTCAAGAGACTACATTTTTTTATCAAGAGACATATCACTGGTCTTCTGTAAAAAGTTTAAAACCTGTTTAAACAATGTTTTTGAAGATTGAAGACACTACAGTTTTCAGTTTTATTACATCATGCTTCTTGCTTGCTAGAGAATCTATGATGTATATAGAAACGTTTTGACTAAGCATAAACAAAAGGTTACATAATTATTAAAGATGGTAGCCAAGCTATAGTATAAGTAAAGATGGTAGCTGAGCTACAGCGAGATACTACAAATAGACTTTAATTTTTTTATCATGATTTTCATTGGAGTCATTCCATTCAAATTCAACAGGGGTCTTCCTCAAAGGTCCTCAAATTTTCCTAAACTTTTCATGATTTGTTTGTATCTACAAGAAAAGCAATTGTTGAAAATGCAACTGCAGTGTTCATGTTATTCAGATTTTATGACCGTTTTGAACTTTGGGGGAAATTATTACTTTCTTTGATTTTAACAGACCTGTTGTAACAACTGACCTCAAGTTTGTGCCTTTGGAATTTAATGCATGAACTCTCCATCAACCAAAACTCTCAGACTTCAAAAGCTAGTGACCTATTGCATACAGAAAAAATATCTAACAAAATTTGGAAAATTTGGGAAAGATCTGGAGCTCTTAAGGATTTTTTCTCAAAAACTAAAATTTTAAGCAACAGTTTTCTGATAACAACAGAAAAGAGGTTTCTTATTTTCTCTAATCTTGTAATATGGCATGCAACCTTTACAAAATATTTTACAATTTCTTTACAAGTTTTTCGCATGCCTGTTTTAAGGCGAACCAGTGGGGTTTAAAACAACAAAAGACAAAAAGCTTAATAAGTTTACGTGACTAAATTGAAATAGAGGTTTATGTAGTCTGAAAGCACACCTGAAAGGAAGTGCAGAAAAATGGGAACAAAGTGTTTGAACACAATGAATGAATCAATTTGTATGCCCATGAAATTGCTCAGAATGGAAATCTTCAGTTTTTAGCATAGTTGAGAGCAAAAATATTCAATGTGTTACAATTACAAAACACTTTCATACTACAAAACTGTTTAAGATTACACTCTGGACAATACAAAATCATTAGACTTCAACGTTTTCTCAATTTTTTTACTGTCTGGCAAATGAAAAGACTTTTTCAGTTAAGTTGCACATTTACAATTGTTCCAGGCCAGGCAGTGAAAGTTTTTTAAGGTTTACTTTCCATGTAAAAGTAGGAAGGGTTCTGCCCCCCCCCCTCAAAGAATCAGATATAGCCTTATATACTCCTCATATTCAAAAGTATAGTCAATACTTGATAACCATATACATAGAAACATTCTAAATATGTTATATGAACATGAAATATTCCAAACATAAATACATTCCAAATGTATTCTGTAAACAGATTTTCATATTCTTGAGTGTTTCTATTAGTTGGCACTTTCTATATACAGTATTTCGTCGGTTACATTTACAAGGAAAGTAAACCTTTACAAATTTTCACTGGCATTAGCAACAAGGCAACTCAGCAGGAGCAAGTCAAATTTGTTAAATTTTTCGAGTCAGACCATCAAGCATTCAGAGAACGAGAGAGAAAGTGCCTGGTTCCTTTCAGTGTGGTCAAAGTGTAACTGATGCCTTTCAATAGAAACCTGAATCGTTATCTTGAACTGATGTTCATGGACCACCATTCTGATGTTAACCATGGCGACGCTGCTTCTGCTCTTGAGAATACTCATCGTTAAGAATGCTTGGTCATTGTTTCCAGATCTTTCTTGGAGTCCATATATTAAATCTATTGTCAGGTATACTCGAAAAAGGTTGGATTTTTGTGTGCCATGCCTGAGGCCATTTTCAATCTACATAAATCTACTGCGCCTTTATGCGAGGAATTCTGTTGTCACATCTGAACAGGTGCTCTCTCATCTTATCTTGATGTTCTGGATCGAGTTTAGAGACGTGTTTGTAACTTGATAGTTCGAAATCCTGCTGCTACTCTTCATCCTTTGTCTCATCAACGAAATGACTTATGTACCTTCTTTCTGTCAAGATCTTTATCGCCATGCAGTTTCTGGGCATTGTTGTAATGCTTCCTTCTGTGAAAGTAGTTATCTTCACTCAGATGGCTAGATTATGGAATTCTTTGGCTTCTGAGTGTTTACCTTGCATTTTATGACTTGATTGCTTTTTAAGGCTGAGGTAAACTCTTGCCTTTTGGCTTACCTTTTTTTCTATGACCTTCCTCCACTCGGTGACTTTTCACCTTGTATAGTTCTTAACAATAAAAAATAAGGTAGTTTATTGTGTGTGTATTCCTCACTGCCTAATTCAAGTCCCTGTAAAGGGCACCGTCTGAGCTCCAGTTACTGGGGGAAAATGACGTTAAAACCAAAAAAAAATTAATTGTGAGTGTATTAGACTTCAATAACTTTGTATTGAGTACATTTTTTATTTATCAAAGAGGAAAAAAAGTTCGAACCATTTTTTGTAACTGTGTTCTTCAAAGAGAACGGTACCCTTTGGTTTAACCGGGTTTTTTGTATTTTGATTACTTGACTCATTACAGGACCTCTGATTTCTACGGCAAATACATTATTGGTCACCAGAAACATTTGGGTGTACCTATAACACATGTTCATTATTGCTTGGTTTTGCTCTAGAGCCAGTTAAAAAAACAGCACATGTATGTGATGTTCTCTTTTATAAGGCGGAGAGTGGTGCAGCAACAGACTGAAATGTTTTACAGCTTCAAATGGAGAAGGTCAAAACAGCGGAGTGGGTGGACATATAAAGAATTAACCTTGGTAAATTGTGTCACAACAGAAAAAAAATGTTGTTGGAAATTTGAATGTATCTGTGATAGTAGTCGAAGCCAGTTTTCTCACCATAGTAACTGGAAATTTCGTGCTGTTAAAGTAACAATCAGGACTATTGACAGGTCATATAAGAAAAGAGAAATTGTCTTTATCCACATTTATAATTAATGACATGATCATGAAAAGACTAGTATCACCAAGGTATTTTTGCTATTATGACTAAGGAGACGTAGTAGAAAGTCTTTCAGAATACTGTTACGACAAATAAGAAGAAACAATAAGCAACTGAGCCAGCTGAAAAAATCCATCTTGAATCAAGCACTTAAATGGTATCCAGCTAGTTCTGTTTTGTTATTTGTACTGTTTTGAATGCGAAAATGTGACAGAAGAAAAAGATATATCTTTTAAAATTTAAAAGAGATCTAGAGACAGAGGCTATTTCAAATAGATGTCATTTGAATTAGTCAGGTTAAACTGATGATGAATGGTTCAACATGAAAGATGGCAAATTACTTATAGTTCCTACCTGCTAACCTTAAACTCTATTTTTCCCCCCAGTGTATATTTAAATATATGAATATGTAAATACTCCTCATTTTGTCATACTGATAAATTATATTTCATTTCCCAAAAAGATATTTTCAAAACTGATATTAGTGGTTTCCAAACAGATTAACTTTGAATTTATGTGCTACTTGCAACATCAAGGATGAAATTTTTCAAAATTCAATATTAACAAAAACGTAGCCGATTATCAAATAAAAAAGTTTGTTAGGAACTCGTATTACTTTAGGATTTTATTTTTTTATTATGCTTGTATTGTGTTAAAGAATTTGTATGTTCAAATACACTGGTTTCCCGTCCAGCCAGACCACAGCGATAGATTTAGTCAATTAAACCCAGCCAACAATGATTATTTGTTGGTGGATGATTAAATTATGTAACACATGTCTGTGACTACAAGTAGCACATTGTGAAAAAAAGGAAAAAAGAAGTTGCTAAAGGGATGATGGAAATCCTCAAGCATCAGTACTTCCTTGAAAATCAAATTATATAACTTGCTTGCCCTACCGACTGTTCTCTACGGAAGTTAGACCTGGCACATGTCCAAGAAAACTAGCGAAAAGTTAGATGTCTGTCATTAGAGTTGCTTGCGAAGAATACTTAAAATCACATGGGGAGACAGAGTGACAAACGATGCAGTACTCAGACGATATAAGACAACACCACTTCACACCATAATAACAACTAGAAGAATGCGACTAGCAAGGCACATCCCACGACTTCCTGAATCTATACACGCCAAAACAGCTATGTTCTGGACACCTGAAGATGGAATGAGAAAGAGAGGCAGGCCAAAGATCACATGGACATGAACTTTTCAAGACGAGCTCAAGAGAGCACGGAAGACCTGGAGTAGAGTTGAAAGACAGGCTGCCGACAGAGCTCGTTTGAAGTCGATTGCTGTCCGATGCATACCCGGAGGCTGGAGGGTAAGTCTAAGTAAGTAAAGGGATGATACATGGATATAAAGAAATGCTGAACAGGCCTATATACATATAAATATATATATACATTTGCCAGTTGCTTCTTTTAAGGCACTGCCCAAGGCACTGCTCCTTTTTTCAAACCTTCTTACCAGTTTAATTTTGGGAACGGCAGACAATGAGCATAATAAAGGTAACCTATTAGGTATAATTTGAATCACTTGTATCTCTGGGACTCTGCTCTTTATTTCCATATCACAACTGCTTGACCTGGCCTTGTTGCAAATTGCATCACTTGTTATTAAGTTTCCTTCTGCGAAATTTCCAAGTTGTAACTTTTATTAAGTTTTAATTGAAAAAGTAAGCTTAACATTGAGGGGTTTGATTTATTTATGTCCTTTCGTCGTAGATCCCCCACCAAAATTTTCATTTAGTATCCGTAGATCTCGTTTAAATAATGTGCCGGTTTACACCGATATAAGGAATGGAAGAACAAGGACTATTACTACAGTCAAAAACGTTTCGGGAGATCTCAAAGTAAGTACTGATGGCAGTAGCTGAGAATACGCATGTAGTTATCTTACTGTGTTTTTTTAATGATATTTTATTTAAGATGTTTTCCTGTAGTGTAAAGGGAATTATTTTGCCTTTTAAGTGTGAAGCATTGTTATTTTCAGTCTGCAGTCGAGGCCAGTTGAGAGTATCGGTGAAGGTTTGTAACGCAAACCACTAATGAAACACTTTTCTGTTCATTCAACTCGCACAACATCAATTCATAGTGGGTATTGAATAAATCTGGTGGGATAACACAACCCTGTCTGACTGTTTGATGCTTTTGTATTAAATAAGGACATTTTCAACACAGATACATGAATTTTTGTCCCAGTTTAGATTTAATAATCCCCAGATCTTTGTTATCCAATTTTATCTGATCTAGTTTAACATGTTTAATCCTGTTCACCAGTGTGTAGGTCTCATCCCATCTCTATGGCGCTTTCTGAGATCGTTCTGAGTTTATATTTCGCATTTCCGGTTGTTGCATCTTGTACGGATGTGAATTGTGCGTTACTGATTTCTCGTTGTAGGAGGTTACTAGCTCTCGTCATCAATATTCTCGTGAGAATTTTCGTTATAGAGTAAATGGTTCTCTGCAGCTCGCATTCTGTGGGGGCCAGATTTCTTGGACAGGACAATAAATAATGACTTTTGTCGGATTTTCTGGTATTTCACCTGTCATAGATTTAATTGTTGATCTCTTTCACTTGAATTATGCCACAATCACCCAACGCTTCTAAATTTTTCAATTAATATCTAAATCAGCCAATTAAAATTAAGAATAACAGGAATTGTAAGGGTAGAGTCGGGCCTTTAGTTAACAGTAAGATTATCTTCATGCAAATTTCATGTTTTCTTCCTTTCGCATCAATTTTAACTTTTCATTCAATTGTTTATTCCTTCCCTACTTGTTTTTTGCAGTCTGTCATTCATAATACAATACATAATTGCCTCAGCTTCAATCCTTCAAGAATATATTTTCAGAGTCTTACTTATATTTTTCCCCACATTTTTCTATCCCAAACCTTCCAGTTATTCTTAGTTCCAGTTCGTTGAATCTAAGTTGTTCTTTTGATCGTCTACTCCCCTCCATAAACTGGCCACGTAAGTTAAGTACCTCAGAACCCTTAGTCCTACACAAAAAATGGAAACATACACATCTGCCACTTTTTTAATAACACCTATTTCTCTTCCGAAAATCATCGACCCTATTTAGTGATTTTGGTGTGTTGGCTAAGGAGGAGGAGGTGTTAAAGGTAAAAAAGCTAAAGATAACATCTCTTTCATTCACTGAAATCGTGACTAAAGTATTTTCTATGATACTGGGTTGTTGTTGTTGTTGTGTAAGTTGCTGGAGGCAGACTGGAAGACAACCCCGGGGAGCTCGATCTGGTCTCATGAAACTGGAAACAACCTCCCCTCACCACCGAGCAAGTGAATATCCAAAGCCCACTGCAACGCCCCAGTAGTATGTATCTGTGTACAAGTGGGTAGGTTGCACCGGGAATATTTCTCCTAACTGCAGGGGCGTCGAAGACGTACATTTCCTGGCTGGTTTTTCATTGGTGAGATAGAGCGTACAGTTGTTATCCTACCACACGATGTTTCCCAGGATTACTCCTGGCTGTCACCTATACATACCAGCAACGACAGCACCAAATAGTATCAGCAACCCACAAGCAAGGCAGATCGGTTTGGAAAGAAGCCAGAAACAAACCTTCATTTACCACCGGGGGGGGCACCATTTCCAGAAAGATTCTTCAAATCCACGACGAACCAGATTCGAAATCACATGAACGACGAGATCGATTTCTTTCTTGTTACGGAAGAACAGCTTGAAACGAAGTCTATTCGTTATTAACCAGTCAGGTAAACCTGGCCAGTCAACATCCAGGCGTCCCCACGCGGAGGTTGCCTTCTTGGACCGTAATTGATACTGGGTATTTTTTCCTGCTTATTGGGTTGTTTTTCGCCGAAGAAAAATGTTTATTTTTCACAAGAATGTATAAATAGTTGACAATTCTCTCTAAATGGTTGGTAGCCTGTGAATAGCATCATTTCGTGGGTTTCGCGTTGTAATTAGGTATGAAAAGACCCATCCAAATGTCTGCTAAAGGAAGTTCACATGGCTAGCCTATTATTAACTTTCCATATGATTAAAATAACATTGACTAACATATTGACATACCTGAATAGAAACGGATGCAAAAACTCATTTAAAAAGTGCTTTTAACTGCCATGCGCCTTTTAAAATGATATTTATTAGTTAAGTCAATTGGTAGTTACATTCTTAGTTGATTTTGAATAATGTATTTTGTGCCCAAATGATTTGCAAATAGGCTACTTTAAAAACGTTTGTGTTTTCTTAAGAGTTTTTGATTATTTATAAGTTGCCAAGAAGAATATGTAGCCAAGAGAGCATGTTTTGGCTCTGCACTTGTTTAATGTTGAGGTATTAACCCGTGTTTGCCTTTTTTTGTTTGACAGGAATTAGAAAGGTGCTTGCGATGCAAACTTGGCGACAATCTTCATTACCAAATAAATGAGATGACCAGTTGTGTGAAAGTCAAAGGGAATCATAAGTACGAAGTTGTGAAATGGCTAAAGGAATTAGGATTTTGAAGAACTCAGGCCCAACCATTTGCCCTTGAGTTGAGGTATTGAACGCTGTTATTGCCTGGTACACACACCATCTGCTTAAGCAAAGAAAGTAACTTAACATCTTATCAAATAGCTGATAGTATTTGGCAGGAGTTTCTTTTGTCTTGACCAACACAGAGGTTTACCTGAGAAATTGATTTTTGATGCAAAATATTGAAAAAAAGGTTTTGCATTTCAAATATCCATTTCTGACCATCATTATAAGACTGTGTAGACGATAAAAGTTCTTTGTTGAGCCCCGTTTTTGTAAATGTGGTTTAAACAAATACTCCATTTCTTTTTCGACAATGCTCTTTTTCTGAAGTAACAATGCTGCGCCTGCATTACCACGTGCGTTGTAATGTACATGACTGACACACTTGTCTATATGATTGACCATAACTATATCACAACCCTAATTTTTATTGAGAGCGAATGGACTGGAAAAGCGCTTGTTATTAGTAAAGATCGTCGGCAATGAAAGCAGGGGAAGACAATTGATTAAGCTCTTGGCAAGTATAAATGTACAATGAAACACCAATACACTATTGATGATTTCATAAGAAAGACTGAATGCAGGAAGGAGTGGAGGGTCATGATCGTATATGCCACCAGGATCAGATCAGACACCTGAAGAGTAATAATAATAATTGTTATTATCAAATTTTTAGAGGTGAACGAGAAACAAAAACACAGAGGTAACCACCTTTCGTATCTGCTTATCAGTCTATCTATCTATCTATCTATCTATCTATCTATCTATCTATCTATCTATCTATCTATCTACCTACCTATCTATCTATCTATCTATCTATCCATCTGTCTGTCTGTCTATTTATCTATCTACCTATCTATCTGTGTATATATGGATTGTAAGAGAGACATTAAAATGTTTGCTCTTTATGAGATGACAACATAGGTTTCTGTAAGTAAGTAGATTGGCATGAAATTTGATAACGATTTTTAGGGGACTATGTAATAGACAACAGTGGGAAACCTTTTACAACCCTGAGATAATATACTCGTGTAATCAGTTGGGGCCTTTTTTACTTACAGACCCATTTTTGATGCCAGTTTAAAGGTCAGCTTATAAACACACGGGTGGGTGCAAACTGTTCCAACGGGAAGAACTGCTCCATTCAGAGTTTTTAAGATTGGAATAAAGGCTTGTCTGACCAATATCCTCACTTTTCTCTGAAATGAAAATTCAAGCTTTACTTTCAAAGTACCGAAGTGGTGAAAGCTGCAATAGGCATTGCCACATGGCTATTGGCTACTACAGGTGTAACCGTAAAGTGTTGCCCGATTTGCTTGATTAAGTGAAGACAACAGTAAACGACGAAAAGACAACTGACTGTCGCAAGCCAATCAGCCAGGTCCATTTAGTTAACTTTTAGCTGCATCATATTTTATCATTGTCAGTTAATAATAACGTGTGTCAACTTGCCATATTTTTTAAATCAATTTTGTGATTGTTGTGTTTCTTTTCTGTAATGCTGTAAGCCATATTCTGGAAGAGTGCAAGATATGCTGTTGATGTTATTGCTATACTGTAGGATGTTTTTTTTATTTTTCATGTTGTAGTATCTATTTGCCTGTCCAGAATTTTTTTTCAAGTCAAAAGTGTGATCTTTTGTCCATCAGTGTTCCGCCATTTCATGACTATTGGTGTTACCGTTTTGAACAGCTCTCCTATGGTTTTTTTTCTCTTTGACCCAACGAACGCTTTGATTCACCAATGTAGAGGGTAAGACAGTCCTTTTAATGTAGCCTGTGAACTTTTTTTCTCTTCAAGTGAAACTGGATGCTTTGGCTTTGAGAGTTTCGTCCTGGGCATGGATGTTGCGAAAGATGAACACTTAATGTACCGTCAGAGAGTTCGCCTTGGCTGTTCACTGATACCCTTGATATAGGAAAGACACCTTTGTTTTACAGGTTCCTTTTCTTCTTCATGATTACGCCTGCTACGTTTTCATAATGCTCTCTGGATATCCCTAGTGTGGTATCCATCAGACAAGAGAACAATTTGAAAGTAAATGTATTTTTCATTCTTTCGGTGGTCGTGTTGGTTTGAAATGATACTTCTTGCTCTTCCAAAATAACACGACGGGCTGAAACTGGATGATGTGATGCGTTAGTAAGATACTGATCTGTGCAAGTTTGCGGCCAGTGATAGTAAGAAATGGTGCAGTCTACTTGTCTCTTCACTAAGACATGAAAAAAGGGGAATTGTCTTCCTTCTTTTTCCATGGCGAACACTATGTTTTGGTGAAGACAGTTGATGTGTACAAATAACTTTTTAGACGATCTTCTTTAATAGTTGCGACAACGTCGTCAACGTATTTTACCAAGACCTTGGTCTACTCTTGATAATGCTGTGGCTTCAAATGCAAAGCCAAAGTTGGACATTGTAAGACAAAAGAAAAATACTATTTTCCAAAAGCAGTATCTTCAAGTCAAGTGCACTTGAACTCTACTCAATCAACTCACTTAAGTGTCAAAGGTAACAATAATCATAGCTTCAGTAACTTTGACTTAATGTATAGGTGTTTTGAGCTGTTTCAAATTATTTACATTACATAGCAGAATGCTAATCAGTACGGAAAATGTCTTATAAAATAAATACTTGAAAAAGTATTTCTCTCCAATTTGTGGTGTGATTGGACGATCCACCCTTGACAGTAAACAAAACGTCTGTTTACGGCTTCTAGTCGTACAACAAAGTTTGAAATGTAAAAACAAACCATTTGTGTTGTGAGTTTTAAAGATATGCCTTGCCATTAGTTTCCGCAATTTCCTGTTTACTGGTTAACTAGCCCCAATATTTATTTGAAGAACCAGCTTGAATTAATGGCTGATGGTGAGATCAGTTGAAATTCGCATAGGGTAATGCAGTATTGTTTTCTACACATGTAAAAACGTGATTTCTTTCATGTGTATGCTGTCCCATAGTAGAAAGTTTCATTAGTGGTCTCACAGACTTGAACTTTGCTTTAAATCTCAAAGTACTATCTCACAAAAAAAACCTGCAACAAATCCATACTAATTTGATTTATAATTTGAAATCAAAAGACAAAGAACTCTTAAAAGGCTTATTTTGAATAGCTGTTTTTCCATCCCCAGATTTCGTTGAATTATCACAACGTCTGTACTTCCCAGCCTTCGCTTAAGTATACCCAAGACTTATGACAACTTCATTAACTTGGCGCCTCTCAATGTGACAATGGTTTGATTTGCAAGGATTCTCAATAAATCTGCAATTAGGTTTGTATATCACTTGGAATGTCCGGCAAAAACTGGAACATATTTATCTAATTTCACATGCAACGTAAAATGAAATAGATAAACAGCTTAAAAAGAAATTATTTCATACAGCTCTTCTACTAACGAATGCAGCAGTAGGAACAAACGCCCCGCTAAAAAGTCTCTCCTTTCTCTTAGTAAACATATAATAGACACTCCGCGCATTTTCATTCAAAATATGCATGATTTTTAGAGATACTTTCCATTAAAAATTAAATACCAGCAATTAGATCCTTTTTTCCGTTCTTATTATCATGCAAGGACATCTACAAGGACCACGTGTTTTACCTCTATTTCTAGTTATATGGTTGATGGGTTTTGTATAAAATCCTTGAAAGTATGTCTGCAACGCGAATACTTTGTATCTTTAATTAGACAGTCCCATTGCTCATAGCACAGAGAACCTAGCAAATGTCACTACTGCAGGGGCTGCATCACCGATCCTAGAGCTGGGCGAGGGGTCAGCAAAGTGAATAAATTTCCTTTTACTCCTGCTTTCCGTTGTAGCAAAATTTTAGCTGATATCATTCGAGTAAAGCAGTGTCAGCAACAACGAAAACTACCTGNCTGCAATTAGGTTTGTATATCACTTGGAATGTCCGGCAAAAACTGGAACATATTTATTTAATTTCACATGCAACGTAAAATGAAATAGATAAACAGCTTAAAAAGAAATTATTTCATAAAGCTCTTCTACTAACGAATGCAGCAGTAGGAACAAACGCCCCGCTAAAAAGTCTCTCCTTTCTCTTAGTAAACATATAATAGACACTCCGCGCATTTTCATTCAAAATATGCATGATTTTTAGAGATACTTTCCATTAAAAATTAAATACCAGCCATTAGATCCTTTTTTCCGTTCTTATTATCATGCAAGGATATCTACAAGGACCACGTGTTTTACCTCTATTTCTAGTTATATGGTTGATGGGTTTTGTATAAAATCCTTGAAAGTATGTCTGCAACGCGAATACTTTGTATCTTTAATTAGACAGTCCCATTGCTCATAGCACAGAGAACCTAGCAAATGTCACTACTGCAGGGGCTGCATCACCGATCCTAGAGCTGGGCGAGGGGTCAGCAAAGTGAATAAATTTCCTTTTACTCCTGCTTTCCGTTGTAGCAAAATTTTAGCTGATATCATTCGAGTAAAGCAGTGTCAGCAACAACGAAAACTACCTGTGAATGTTTAATAGGTATATCTAATGTACATGTTAAATTACCCTAAATCAACTATTTTATTTACCAAAAAATAGGGGCCATGCCCCCTGGCCCTCCCTATGACAGACGATATACTAGTCTGCTACTTCAAAGATCTCCTTGCTTAACAAGAAATTTAAAACCGCTGTCTTGGTACTGTTAACCAATTTTTTGAAAACCCCAACCTAATCAGCCTTTGGAAAGTCAAAATCTCTTTAAATTTACCATTTAAAGTGGAAATTCCTTAAAATATATTTATAGATCTCCAAAATTTCCCCATCGTTCCGATATGCATTCTTTCAAAAAGTGCAAAAATACATTTTTTACGTGCAAAATGGGTAAATTTGAATGTTTGCCTCACGAAGACCGTAAGTAGAATAGTGAATCATCGTACATAAGATCTTATTCACATGAAAACGGAATCTACATAAAGTTATGCTTGAATACTAACCTGTTAAAAAAAGTCAAACGCTTCTCCCTATGAATGTCACAAACCATCTTGTTGAATAAGATGGAATTTAAGTGGTACTGTGCTCTACCGGCATGCGTTTTTCAGTCTGAGAAGCATGCATTGCTTGACCCAGAGTGAATAGTGTTTGGTTTATAGCACACCATTAGTAATATTGTCAGGACAAGATAAGACTTTTTTTTTAAGTTAGGAAAAACAGTTGTATCATATGATGACAAATTCAAGAACAGGTTGCGTTCTTAAATTGGCAATTGGCTCATTAGTATTTTGAGACACAAATAGTCCAAACCAAAAGTAACACATTGACACACCAAACTATCCACTTATCCAGAGACTTATTCAAAATAGCGGAGGCAAATAGAGTGACTTAAATTTTGTTTTCTTTTTACTTTAGATACACACACAGGTATATACATATATAGTATTAAGGTAAAACACTCAGAAAACTTTAGCCAAAGATGGAACTGGCTGATAAAATGACAATAATGGGACAATCCATACATGAACAATCCACAACACAACACAAAGGACAACACAACGAAAAACATAAGAATGAACTATCCGCAAAGAGAAAGAAAAATAATGATGTATGAAGGATAGAACTATGGTGAAGCGTGATGAAAAATGTAAAATGATAGATGACTAAGAATAATGATTAAGATGATGATAATGACTAAGAATAAAGTAGATATCATGGATCATCAGTCGATTACCATGTCAACCATTTCGGGCATTTAAAATCGAAATGGANTTTAGCCAAAGATGGAACTGGCTGAAAAAATGACAATAATGGGACAATCCATACATGAACAATCCACAACACAACACAAAGGACAACACAACGAAAAACATAAGAATGAACTATCCGCAAAGAGAAAGAAAAATAATGATGTATGAAGGATAGAACTATGGTGAAGCGTGATGAAAAATGTAAAATGATAGATGACTAAGAATAATGATTAAGATGATGATAATGACTAAGAATAAAGTAGATATCATGGATCATCAGTCGATTACCATGTCAACCATTTCGGGCATTTAAAATCGAAATGGACATACAGACATGGCTGCCCAGCAGCACTGATCAGGTTCCACCTCCATGAAAAGAGTGGAGATGGAAGTGAATAATAGAAGTAATCAAAGAAAAAGAAAATGTAAGATTCATGAAGCAGAAAGATAAAAAATACACAATCCGTAGGGAAAAAAAAGAAATTCACACAACAAGCTGTGGAAAATGATGGAGCAACTAAGCATAACCCTCAAACATCAGCCTAATTCGGTCGCTGTACAAAGGTCAAGAAGCGGCCGTCAAAGTTGAAAATGAATTATCAGAGTGGTTCGAGATGGAGAAAGGGGTAAGACAGGGGTGCCTTCTGTCACCAATATGCTTCAACATGTAAACAGAATACATCATGAGAGCTTCAGCAGATGCACTCATCGTGGGAACAAGCATCAATAGAAGAAGAATCAATAACCTAAGGTATGCGGATGACATTGTACTCACTGTAAAGACAGCAGATGATTTACAGGAGCTACTGGAGGTGATCAGTGACACTTCCGGAGGATTTGGATTGCATATCAATGCAAGAAAAACAAAAATAATGACCATTGGACAAAAACGAAAAGAAGTTAAAATCACTTGCTAAGGAAAATCTATAGAGCCAGCTGTTCACCTCAAGTACCTGGAGATAATCATTTCTGAAAACGCCGGTAGTAGATCAGAGCTAGAATTGGCCAAGGCAGAGAAGCAATTAGGACGCTCGGTAACTTTTGGAAAAGCAGAAGCTTCACTCATAAGAACAAAATCAATGTAGCAAGAACACTAGTCTGGCCAGTCGTGACATATGGATGCGAAGCATGGACCCTAAAACAGACAGACCTCAAAAGAATCGAAGCATTCAAAATGATTTGCTACAGAAGAATACTATGTATCAGGTGGACAGAGAAGAGGGCAAATATTTCAATTCTTAGGGAAGCTGGGTAAGAGGGGAGTTTGGTAAGAACGATAAAGAGGAGAAAGTTGACGTAAATTTGACATACCGCTAGGGGCGGAGGGATATCAGCTGAGATCCTGCAGGGGGTGACAGAAGGAAAGAGAAAAAGAGGCAGGCATAAAATGAGATTAACTGACAACAACATAGCTGAATGGACGGGAAAGACTATTAAAGAGTGTGCAAGGCTGTGCCAGGACAGACGTAGATCGAGGAAGATGGCTTGGACTGCAACGAGGATCACCTACCCTGAAGTCTGACGAAGGACCAGACGACGAACAATATCAAACATTTCGTCAGTATTTCTGTTTTACGACAGCCAAAGTAAATGAAGAACCATTCAGAAGAAATTTTTGAAACATAAACTGCATGACCCATTTGCTTTTGGTTTTACTAGCATCACATTATAAGAAAAATGTTCATTCAACACACAAGCCAGATAGCACTGCAAAGAAAGCTGAAGGACGTCATGAAATCCTCCCCCAAAAAATATCTAAATATTGTCAGAATATACAACAGTGGTAGTTTTGAACCTGTAAAAAGAAAATGTACTTTTACAGGTCTAAAGTCCTCATGTGTTCTAATCTCGTGAGGAGGAAAGATGAGGGTTACGTCAAGGTTGTCCACAAGCAGTAAATAAATATCCAAGAAAACTATCATAGATGTAGCAAATTTACTACGTTTTTTGGATATGGCTTCCAAGCTACAGATTGTCCATCAGATCCAATTGCAACATCTAATAAAACGCCACAAGGAAAACTAGAACCATTGCAACCATTTTAAAAGGAAATTGGCTGAAAACCCAATATAATAGCTTCATAGACCAAGACAAAATGTATGACAAAGAACTTATAGCAATAGAAGTGTGACAGAAATCTCTAGTAATCCACCTAAATACACTGCTGCTGAAGTAAGAAAATAGCGCATATATTCTTGTAACTGATTTATGGTTTTGTGTCTTTATCATAATCAGAAGGTCAGACAATACCCTTTGAAAAAAACTCTTAAATATTAATGCTACAAACTGTGACCAAATATTAACATTGAAACAACATTTGCTTAATACTGCTGCCAATTTGTTAAAATGATTGGCCACTGCAAATTGGCTCCAGGCTTCAGTGTTTTAAGGACTTGAGTTACATTTTTCTGTAGCTGAGCATCGCTTTGCGTTATGATGTAATACTAACCGTTGCAGTAATCTTGACCTCTGCACCTCTTGATGTACGAATACAAGCGTGTTGAAGACTATGCTGGAGCACAACAAACCACTAAATTTGTCATTTTGTTCTACAGTCATTATCAAAACCCGCTGGTTACAACTCAATCCTATTTGCTTAAAACATGAATATCATACCAAATATGCAACAAAATTAGATCTTTCAAATAATCCAAACTGTGTCTGTGGCGACATTCAAATTAACAAACATGTTTTAGTTGCCAAAGGTTAGCAGTTTTACGAACTGGATACCAAAACCTTCAATTTTGGCTCGCCGATAGCAAATTGCTTGATGTATAAGTTTGTAAGAATTCATAATAATGATAATAAAAATACTAATGATATTGACAATACTGCTGATAATAATAACAATAATGGTAGTAATAATACTACTAATAATAATAATATGTTCTGGGTCTTGACATGAAACTTCATTCAGTTGTGGAGTTCGACGTGGGTGAATGTGGTTACCCTTTGCCACAACTACCTTGAGGTCAACCTTAAGCGAAGTGTAGCACCTGCAAGCCTACCCCAAGGCCGTAAAATACGTTATGCCTGCCTCGTGTGTGTGTGTGTGTGGGGGGGGGGGCGGCCTCTTTAGCCATGGTTGGCAACCCTTTTAGTGATGGTGTCACGACAAAACTACCGGTAATAGTATTACCTTAAAGCTTCTATCCTCAATATGGCTGCAATGAATACGGCAAATTTTGAAAATAGCTGAGTGGATGGTCCTGGAAGCTCATGTGAAGGGGTCTTGCCCGACAAGTGTCCCATGGGTGAGCAGAATGTGCCCGGTTGTCATTCTTCAACTACTCTGAAGAATGCTACAAGTTCAAGAACAAACTGGTCAAAAGAATTATACAAGATTGTGATAAAGTGCTATCTGGAAACTGAACCTTCTAGAAGGGGAAATGGAAAAAGGATGCATAATATCTTGAAAGAAATCGGATTATCTGAATTAAGTGACCAAAAAATTAGATGTTATGAAAAACAACAGTTATCTGAACTTTTAATTGAAGAAATATCTCGTCAGATTGAGAAGGAAGGTAGCGAATTATATGCCGAGAAAGATATGACTGTCATACCCGACAATCCATTAATTATTGATAATAGTGAGGACCGATGTAATCAAGGGGAAATAATGTCTGACTGGCTTGAGGAAAATGCCATTAAAAAATGAAGTTGGAAGGTCTCGGAGATTAATAAATTGTAGTATTTAAGAACATATTAGAAAATTATCAACAGGGTGGTGAAAAGCCTTTGAATCTTTGGTTTGTAAACAGAAACGCCTTAACATCTGCAACTGCTAAAATTGAGAAGGTTCTCCTTATTTTGAACTCCTGAAATGCAATGACCTTTTAAAATCAGGAGTAAATGCTGCCAGGAAAATACTTGGAGAAAAGACTGTAGAAAAAAAGTGAAAACTGACTAACCTTGGTTGGAAAAGCGCGTAAACAGGCAGATAAAAGACTTAAGAAAGGATATCAGTAAAATTGTCGAAACCAAAAAAAGCAGCAATTCATCATCATATTACTAATGATGACAGGGTCTATCAACATCTATCGGAGCAACATCAACTACGAACCAGGTGGATAATGAAAATATAGACAAGAAAGATGCCCTAGACAAATGGAGAATCTGTGGTGAGAGGGACGAAACAATTGCTATATCGCTCCCAAATGTAAACAGTTGACCAAGAAAGAATATAGGAAGTGTATACATGGTAAGGTAGCTGTCATGGTGCACTGGAGCTTATGCAAGTAAATGGATCTCCTTGCTCAGATAAAAGCTATGGACATGTTATTACTAACGAGATGAGATTGTTAGAGAATGATCACGTAAAGGTACTTTGGGACTTTCTGATTTAGACTGATGGGAAGCTTGAATACAACCGATCAGGTACACATAAATAAAGATCCTGCACTCTGATAGATGGATTATTAGCAGTAGTTAGAAGACACAGACTATATCAACAAACAGAGAGTCTTTCTCTTAGGCTACTGGGTCTGGCCCTCTCTTGCAATTGAAAATAAGCGAGTTAAAACAAGATCCAATTTTAGCCTTGACAAAAGGTATACAAAAGGTATATATGGTAATAACTATTACTATATATTTAATGTTATTATAAATGTTTTACTGTATATACATCTTGTAATCGAGTTTATATGTGTATGTGTATGTGTATGTGTATGTGTGTATATGTGTGTATGTATGTGTATGTGTGTGTGTGATTGGGGGTGGGGGTTATATCAAAATTCCAAAACAATAGAACAAAAACATCAATTAATTTTAAGTAGGCAGTAAATTGGAGACCTTAACTCAAAATTTTACATACCATAAAATCTGCAAAAGTCAATTCATAAAGAAAAGTAAAACAGTCAAGTGGTGTTACCACTGTAAGCAATGGCAACCTTAAAACAAGGCAGTCATATTAACCTTTTGTATTATTAGTTAGGTTTTCACAGGCGACATAATCCACTCCTTATTTATAAGTTACTTTTTTTTAACTTTTCTATAAACATATCTTTAACAAATTCAAACTTTAAATATCACTTTTCAAATAAATTCTTGTTGAATTTCAAATTTTCGTGAATTAGGGGATTTATTATCAGAACCAAAAACTTGGGACAACTTTGGTGATGATGACGAAAAACTCAAAAGTACCTTGGAGCATATTTGTTACTCTTATTGTAATCGAGGCTTATTTTATAATTTTGGGGGGACTATTAACTTGTCAGACACATTCATATTGCGTCATAGTTATGTGACGTCATATTAAAGATTTTAGAGTCTTGCACAGCAGAAGCGTTAGTTCTAGCCACTTTGTTTATGACATAGTCTGAATAAAATAGCTGCGCTTACAGGCAGATTTGTTTTTAATGAGTTTGTTTCATTAGATATCCCAATGTAACAGTTGTCGAGGAACACTGATTTGATTATTAATTCTTACTTTAGAAATTAGTTATTAAACGAGATATTTATTCTTTAGAGGAAAAACAAACATTTTTAAGCATACAGGTAAGGTTATCCTTTTTGTGTTTTTTATACTCGTAGAGTAGAAACGTATGTAGTGCAGTGTTAAATATCTTGTTTTTAAGGTAATTAAAAATATGTTTTCTTCATTTTATTGAATTATTAGTTAGAGTATCTTTCTTATTAAAGTGCTTCTCAAGCAGGCAATCTGGAGATATTGATTTTTTTTCTCAACTGACACCTCATAAATGATTATTCTGGACTATTTTGGGTTTTTATCCTGCATTCTGTTTTGTTTATTTTCTTGACATGATGCCAAAATATTCTCTATGTGATATTTATTGCTGTCTAAGATTAAAAACAGAAAAATGTGAAATGGCAAATCACTGATGGAACCTTCCAGCAAAACAACCAATGCAAGCAAAACCCTGCAGCTCAAACTAAATCTTCCAGAACTCTCCAAATGGCTAATTAAAACGATAGAAACATAAAAAAATAGTTTCATTAATTTTTGAAACCTGCAACATACAATTGAACACCTTTAGGATCTACCGATCTCCCAGAACATCAATCACATCGGTGTTACTTTACAGATGATTTTTGCCAAATGCAAAAGGCAGTTGTTACCGAGTGATCGGTTATTAGCTTGCCATGTTAGCTGTTATCATCATGATTCTTAAAGTAAACCAAGCAGCATTTTTTCTTTTCAAAAGTAATGTCTTTACGTTCGTATATAATCTAAAGATAGAGTTTGGGAAGCTAGAAAATCATAAAATTTAAATGATGAACTAATAGTTATGTTTTCCAGTCCAACTTGTGATCTTATGCAATGAAGTGGCTTCTGGTCTGGTTTATTTTTCAGGTCTTTCTCCCTAAGCAAGATTTCGAAGCCACTGTAGCAAAAAGGGTTACTTTTCTTACTTGATTTGTTTCTCTGCACCTTTTAAATCTTCTTAAATTTTAATTTCTTCCTTTTCCCAGTTCAATCTCCCCAAATATATACAATCTCATCAGTATATGCTTTATAACGGAGAAAAAATTAGTCTAAGTACTTCAAGGAATGTATCCCCCAGGGTTTCGATATCAAACCTCTTGCATAGGGTGATATTGATTTAAACATTTGGCGACTACTACCCTTTAAGTAAACCCGTACAGAGGTGTTTATAAATAGAAAATATACCCAAGGATACCAAAACTAAAGCAAAAAATCATTGTGTATTTTTATCACGGTTCCCCAAATAATGTAATGACATTACAGTTTGACTTTTATTTTCAAAACTTTTATTATAACTATAAAAAGCCTTTTTAACATACTATCTGTCTGCAAAACATCATTGAGATAATTCAATTTTTCTTCTCATCGCTTTAGGCTTCCAAATTAGAAAAAGAAAAACAAAATATATAGCATGAATGGCATGCACAGAATACCTAACCCAAATGACAAGTGTACTGCCGAAATACCAACCGCTTTGCTACCACGCGAGTTTCAACAACATTTTCTTCCAAACCAATCTGTTTTTATTAGAGCTTTTGATCCTGATAAGAGATGGATTGATATGATGGACGATGAAGTAGATTATTCTGAGATCATCATATTTCCAGATATTGATACCAGCATGAAACAACAGGAAGATAATTGGAAGGAGATGCAAGCGTGCAATGATTCCAAAAGTGTAAGTTTGAGATCTGATCACCCAGTTAACAACATAGGGAGGGAAATCACTTCGATCGTTTCTTCAAAGCCTCCTGTTACCAAAATAATTGCAAATAAGGACATGGCGAGAGAAAATCAGGACCAAAAGGCAGCCCTTCCTATAGCCATGAATGTGGAAATAACACGCAAAAACACAGATACTGTAAGAGGAAACAATTATAATAAAAGTTGGATTGAATTTATGGATGAAGAAATTGATTATAATGAAATCATCAGATTTCCAGATTTGAATGGTAGTGATGTGGTAGATCCCACAGCAGATTCAAAACAATGCAGTCCGCAGCATAAGAATCAAAGCACTAGCTGCGGAGGTTTTTCTGTCGAAAAGGTAAGTTGGCACTTGTTTAAACAATTCATTGGTGTACGAAGTCATATTAGATGATTTTGTTTACCGAAGAGGACCGAGCATCAATCATTGGGGTACTTCAGGTGTGATTTCCAGACATCTGCTAAGACATAATCAGACATAATACATATATTATGATCTAAATATACGCGGCTCTTTTAATTAATGGGGAGAATTAATTTTACTCCAATATTTATTGGTAATTATTTAGTGTAGATTCTGAGTTGAAGAGAGTGGTTAATGTAATTAAATTTTTAGGAGTTGCGAAAAACCTCAGAGAAAACTCCAATACTGATGATAGTCCAATTGTTTGTTCGAAACCACCTCCTCTTGTCACAGTAAAATTCAATTGATTTATCTTTGAGTCTCATATGTTGAATTTTTGAGGAGTAAATACTTTTCTTAGGTTTGGTTGAAGAAGAGTAGAACTGGTAACATGTTATATATTATTGCATAAAAAAATTTTATTAGCCCTAATTAGGTTAAAATGAAACAATCTTGATTTATACTAGGAATATATTTGCATTTTTGCAAATTATATGTTATAAGGTATATCAAATATAGGGTTCTTAACTTAATAGACGCATGAATGCAGTTCATATATATATATTACTCTTTTATGGCGAAGGAAAAAAAATCAACAAAACTTAGTTTAGAACTGCCAGTTTCATGTTTTTACAATCATAGGCTACACAAAAAAACTGGTATAACTCTTTATACTTCTGAAAGATACTCTCTCACACACAGGCCCAGTTTTGCACATAGACATATAAATAAATATATATATATATATATATATATATTATATATACACATATATGCCATCCATACTAAAACAAAAAACCTAAAATACTCAGACTTAGTTATATATTTACAACGTGGTCTGTTCTTTTCCTTCATGAACTTAGAAGTGTTGTGGATTCCAACCTTCCAAGCTTCGTACCAAGCTATTAGGAAAATTTTCCACTTGTGAAGGATATTTATTGAGTTTTATGACTTTTCTATATTTTCAACATACAAAAACATTTATAGGCTCCCATTAAATAGAAATTTCAAAAATAATTTACAGCTACTTGAAAACCACCTCAAATTTGTTAAATGTTTTAACTTTCATCTTTATTATTAACATATAATCCAGTGCCATAAAGTAGACATATATAATCAACATCACAAAGAAACAATGTTTAATTAGGTAAGTACGTGAAACTCTGTAAACAAAATAACCTGAATACTTTGGATAATACTTGTAACTACGAGAAAAATAAATAACAGGGTAACTTCTAAAAAAGTGGTGTTAGAGAAAGTGTTACCATCTGTTCCACCGAAGGACAAAAAGCGATATAAAGTGTAAAGTAGATGTTAAAAAACAAATTCTCCCATCTATTATCTTCTTCTTCTTCTGCCTTCATCCGACGTTTGTCAGCTCCACAGCTCGACACCTTTTTCTTCACTTGACTCAGTCTTCCCATTCTCCTTCTCTCGCTCCCACTTCTTTCATATCTCGTTCTATGACGTCCCTCAGTCTAAGCTCAGTTTAAGCTTTTGGCATCTGTTATCATGTCCTCTAAATAATCTCATTCTACTTCTATCTTGCTCACTGAGAAGTAATTAATTATAGTTCTTTTACTTTTTTTCCCTGTAAACCTCGATGTACAGCCGTAACACTTTCCTTGACGTGCTTCATTTTGACTATTATCACTTTTTTTTCTTTTTCTTGGTCAAATGCTTTCTTCTCTGTCTTTTTGTAGATGGTCATCGTAATTCTAAAACACTACTGACAACTGTTTCTGCATTTATGCAAGCGATCAAATGTTCCTCCGCTATTACCAAAAAAACTTTCAACTTTTTTAACGTTTAAACTTCTGCCTTCATCGTTAATTCACAATCCAGTTTTACATACATACATACATACATACATACATACATACATACATACATACATACATACATAAANAACCTCGATGTACAGCCGTAACACTTTCCTTGACGTGCTTCATTTTGACTATTATCACTTTTTTTTCTTTTTCTTGGTCAAATGCTTTCTTCTCTGTCTTTTTGTAGATGGTCATCGTAATTCTAAAACACTACTGACAACTGTTTCTGCATTTATGCAAGCGATCAAATGTTCCTCCGCTATTACCAAAAAAACTTTCAACTTTTTTAACGTTTAAACTTCTGCCTTCATCGTTAATTCACAATCCAGTTTTACATACATACATACATACATACATACATACATACATACATACATACATACATACATAAATACATACATACATACATACATATCACATCCCATTAACAGATGAACAAATATAAATATAATTGCAGAGTCCTCAATATTTACTAAAATAGAGCCAATCTAAGTTAAAATTATATTTCAATATTTCTGATAAAAGTACATAACTCTGAGTTTCTTGCTCACGCATTCATCAGATGTACACAGAAAAAACTGCTAAAAATCTATGCACTTATATAAAGTTGATAAAGTAATTAAAAAGTCATTAAAACTCAGAGTACTTTTATCAGAAATATTGAAATATAATTTTAACTTTCATACATACATATATATATATATATTTATATATTTATATGCAAAACTGGACCTGTGTGTGAGAGAGTATCTTTCAGTGTAAATATTGCAAGGTAGAATTTCATTCGAGCCTGTTAAAGGCATTCAATTAAAATACCTTTCCTAGAATATCAGTTTATTAATTTACTTTATTTAAAATACCTTCTTTAAATAGAATATATCCTATCGTTTAAAACAAAAAAACTGAAAACTAATAAAGTCAAATCTTAGTTATGTCATATTTTATGTAAACTATGAGAAACACTAATTATAATGTTGGTAATAGTTGTAGAGATTTGATAAAGAGGACAACGATAAAAATAACAGCATTTATAACAGTTATGAAGATATGTAGCAACGTAAAAATTCTTTTTTTTTCATTTAATGATGAAAATAATTGTAACAGCATACTTAACTACGTTGATTATCATAACTTTTAAAAGAAATATGATGCTAACAATGGTAATAAGTAAATGAAGCTGATACAATTGAGTTAATTGCTTCCCTTACTTACAATAAGAATACAAAGTTAAGGAATTTAGCAACGTTAAAAAAAGAACTAATGTAAGAGGAGCCGTGGGTTAATGGTTAGTGCAGTTGCACCGTAACCATGAGTTACACGTTCGATTCCCGGAGCGGGCGACTTTAAAATTCACAAAAGAAAAAGCCATTGGTTGGCGTCAGGAAGGGCATCCGGCCCAAGAATTCGCCACTGCCAAATCAAAGTCCTAAAGAAGGGCACCGCCTGAGGCCCAAGTTACTGGGGGAAATGATGTTAAAACCAAAAAATAAAAGAACTAACGTAATCAGTAAATATTGATTAAGGATTTCTTGTTCGGTCCTAGCCCCATTTTGCCTATGTGTTTTTCTGTATCGAAATTTAGTATAAAGCAGTTTTCTCTATTAGCTCATTTACATATTCGTTTGAAATGGTTTATCTTTTTTTAACTTGCAGGAGATAGCTTCTGTGAACAACAAGGATAAAACCCGAAAGAAGAAGAAGAAACGAAAAGCTAAAACCAAAGTACTTTTCACAAGTAATGTCATTGATTCAAAAACAGAGAAAGGAGACCAAACTTCAGATATGATGAAACCAAATACACCCTTGTGTTGTTCGCAATTGTGTTGGAGAAAGGACCGTTGCAATGAAATAGATTATGTAGACCGGGAGAAAAAGTCGAAAAGATGTAATACTGATGGAATAATGGGAGTCTTACCAAGGAAACCCAGAGCAAACTAACAAGAAAAAACAGCTACAAAGAAACTATAACTTATACATTTGTAAAGATATAATGAATCAGTATTAAAACATTTACTAATAAAATGGAAAAAACAGACTATAAATTGGACTTTTGTTGTTCAATTGTTGTTTTCTAGTATTTTTTTCTTTGCTCAGTCATTTAGAAATCGTGTGTAATATACAGTTAAATATTGATTGGAATGAGTTTGTAAATATACAAGTTTTAAAGCTTTGTTAAAAAATAAAGAGAAAAAAAGTTGAAAAAAAAAGGAAAAGTTGTTTTTGAAGTATATTAACTTAAATCTCTCTTCATTAAAATTTTTTTTTCTTTATTTTTATTTCTGTTTTTTAAGTGATTTGGTCAATTTTTCAAGGTGGAGTAGAATTATAAGATATTTGGATCTGCATTTGTAAGAGACACAAAAGAAACTGACACTGGAATGACAAATGTTGTGATTAGGAGGTAATGAGAACCTTCTCTTTGCTACTGACAAATCGTTTCTGCTTTACTTTTTAAGACCGCATTTCTTCAAACTAATTAGAAAACTCTCATAACCACGTCCTTCACTTAAGCATTTATTTTAGAAGCAAAAACTTTTAAACATCCTTAACGTTTTTTGTATTTTTCAGTATTTCCTTAAAGCATGCAAACGTGCCCGATTATGAATTGTCAAGACCATTATTTAACGTGCAACCGTTAGTTATTACGTGATAAATTATTTCTGCACTCTGTGTTATTCCGCTTGCCTTTTTACATGAACTTTCAGAATTCGCCCGAAATCCTTTATAATTATGGACAAAACTTCAAATACATCTTCATATTGAAATTTTATCTGTTCACTCTTATCGGTACTATCCAGTTTCCTTCCATATTTTGTAATATACTAAATGATTCCATAATCCAGGATCTTACTTGTGCCATTTTTTTTATAGTCGTGAATAGTTCTTTGTCTTTGCAATATTGGTTAATCAATTTAATGTTTTTATTGAGTGCCTCATTGATTCTATACACGCTCAACGTTCTGAAAACCAGATCCTTGTATTACCTATACATTGCAATAACTCACAGCATATGACGTTGTCTTTCGGATAGTTGAAAAATGCAAACAAAAGAGAAAGAAATGACCTCTGAGAAACACGATACTGTCACAACTGTTTGTGAAAGGATGTTTTTCCTGACAGTCTATGACCTATTTACTGAGCTAAATGTCAATGATGAATAAATAAAATAATAGATGACGTTATGTGTTATGGGTTATCTGTTTTCTACCTTTATTCATAGCAATAAATATTTAACATCAATAATATGGCTGAAGATGGTACAGGTTACCGAAATATATTCCGCAAATGATAACACATAACGTCATCTATTATTTTATTTATTTATTAACCTGCCTTTCACTCTGTTTAGTTAGATTTGCATACAGAAAAATGCATTTGCACTTTAAAGAGTTAACAGCATGTAATAGGCGTTATTATAGGCGTTTTTCCAGTACAAAAACAGCACTGCACTATCATTAATTTGATACTTGTATTAGAGAAATATTAGTATAGCTACCTCCCTCAAATAAGTTTAAATAAACACTGCTTTGGCCAGCTAATCAGATGCTGCTTCATATAATGCAGGTGAAACTATGGTAATCATATGGTTAAATATTATTTAATATCAGTAATGGAAATACCAATGAAATGGAAGTAATTCACGCAATAGCAGATAAAGTATAATTAAAAACTAGAATAAGAAGTTCTAATTCCTCCTAAAATTCTGATAATACTTCCATAAAATTGATGTTAAAATGCTGTACTCAAAATTCAAATACTGGCTTAACCACATCAAACTTTGACAGTTATTTCACCCGGTATGGTAAAAGAGGTTTTGGTGATCTGTATTCATCTGTTTACAAAAGTATTGAGACAAATATGTGATAGGTGCATTGGTTTTACGGTGTATACAAGTTTTATCACTTGCTTAAAGACCATCAGCAAATCTGATGACAACATAAAAACCCGTGTTTCACGGTACATCGTGCAATGCATGAATGTACACATTGAATCAGCCTTTCAATGTGCTAGAACACCAAGCTCTAGTCTAACACCGCAGGAGTGCCATTTCTGCAAAATCCATACAACAATCCCTTTTTTGTATCTCTTGCATTAAAATACTTATCTAAATTCTGGTGCGCATTTTCCTTTCTTGTTTTTGATGGGAGATATAAATTGTACAAAGACTCATCTTTGATTACAATGTGGTGAACTAAACGCTCAAATACAATAAGCTGTTAACTGTATGAAACCTCAGTGGACTAGTACAGCTGCAGTGCTTACAACAAAGCTGACATTATTTGATCAATGACTTATTCCTTAATATCCTCAGACATAACAAAATCAGTCTGGGGGTAGTTCTCCATTTTATTAAGCATGATGAATTTCAGACGGATATCAATTGCCGCAATACAAAGCAAGCTTTTGCGATACTGATCTTGATGTCATGACTTTATGCTGCTGCCTAGAGAGTTAATTATCCAAAGGTTTTTCTTTAAAAGGAAGTGATAGTAGCGTCTTGTTTGTACGACATGTATATTTAATTATTTGAATTGTTCCTGTTGAGTTACCACAAGGCAACCAAACTGGAACAATTCAAATTGTTGAGTACTTCAAAACTGACCTTCAGGCTATCATAGATTTGGAAAGAGAGTGTGCCTGGTTTCTTTCAATGCGGCAGGAAAAGCAACTGATGTCGTTCAATAGAAATGTGAGTCTGTATATTCTTCTAATATTTATGCTCAATCATTCTGGTTTATGTTGCTACATCTCGTAAGCAATGACCGTCAGTGAGAATGACTGGTTTGCCATTGTCTCCAAACCTTTTTTGGTTATTATTTTCAATCTGTTGTTATGTCTGCTTTTAGAAAGACTGTTTTTTGTATCGCTCTGTGGAGCACCTTTCTCATAAGGTCATTTTTTATCCCTATAAATCTAAGATCTATTCTTACAAGGAGTAACGTTGTCACATTTAAAAAGGTGCCTTCCAAGCTCATCTTAATGTTCTTGATACAGTTCAGTGACATGTTAGCCACTTGATAAATTGAAATCTTGCTGTCACTCTTCAACCTTTGTGCTATTGACAAAATATGACCTGGGTCAGTCTTTTATATACATATAATCATTAGAATTTTTTGATGAGCTTTCTTTGCTGGTACCAGCTCATTTTGTTCCATCTCATTTGATTCGTTTCCCTTGATGTCTGCATTCCTATACAGTTGTTGCCCTTCCTTAATGAATCTTTCTGTATATGTTTTTCCCTTAAACGGCTGGGTTATGGAACTGTTTTGCTTCTGAGTGATTTCCTCTCTCAAATGGGTCAATACCTTTGATGTTTCCTACTAAGGTCGTTTAACCAGAGAATTTGAAAAGCTTTCAGGGATTTCAGGTTGTCCTCGGCCCACGGTGGATGAATGCAGGATCACTGTGGTTGAAGCGATATTCCTGTAAGTATATTGCATTGATATTCATCGATATAACTCATGCTCTGTTTCAAGCAATAATATGAAAATGTCCTTATATAGTCATAATTTCATAATTTGGTTGTGCAAAATTATTTATCGTGATACCCATACATGCATACATAGAACATTAATTTCTGTATTTATCTGAATTCAAATGTGAAATCTTACAGTTCGCATCAACAACATACGTAAAGAGATCTCTGGGATCTTACCGTTTAATGGCTGCAGCACAATTGGGCCGCTTGTGCTAGAAAGATGGATAGGTTGTCGAACATATCCTTAAAGCGTCATTGCCATATGATGTCATACTAAAGACTGAAGAGCATTTTACACAGCAGACGTTGTAGGAGCCACTTCGTTTTTGATATTGTGTGAATAAAACAGCTGGGTCTGAAAACGAGCTGCTTTTAATGCGTATGTTTCTTTTATTTCGTTAATACAATGGTTACGGAACAATATTTATTTGATTATTATTTATTCTTGTTATTCAGTTTCGTTTTTCAGCTAGATTTACAACCGTTAGAAGAAAAGCAAACAAATCTACGTGTGTGCAAGTTAAGGATATCTTCCTGTGTGATCAATATTTTTTCAGTAAAAAAAAACAAAAGAGCATTTTTCCTATTATTTCTGTAAGTGTAAAAAGTGTAATATAAAATTCCCTTAATCTGTTGTGCTGTTGGTTGGAAAATGTGTCCCATTAAAGCACTTCTCAATCGCAAAATGTCTCTTCTTTAATTGGCTCTTCATAGACGACGTTAATTTGCTCTTTCGTCTATGCTTTTTGGATTTATAAAGTGCTAGAAAATACTTAATTTGTGACATCATTTACTAGTTTACAAAATGAAAAATAAAGCTAAATGACCTGATCAATATTGCTGGCAATTTACTAGTCAGCATCTTTTTGAAGACAACTTATTATAGTAGCATAAAAACGTGTTTCACTTTTACAAAGCAAGAAGAGAAAACTTAACATTTTAAAGCTGTACGGATGTGCTCAAACATCACGGCTTGCCACTTAGACTAACAGGTAATTTCTGGAAAACCATACCCGAGTTGTGAAGTGATTGATTCATCTTAAGGGTTTTCATCACAGCCATAAATGTACTGCTTCTAAATTGTTTTTTTTATTTGAAAGTAGCAGATGATAAATTTTTGGCATGATTTTGTTAACTCTTTTGAGTGACATGACCTTTTAAAAGATGGATCCCATCTTGGTTGATGCTTTTCTTCAGAGTGAGAGAAAACATCAACATTTGCATTATTATTTTAGGGTAGGATTCATTAAATTACATTCATTACAGTCTAAAATTTAATTAAGAAAAACTATGCTCTACTTTAACTTACAGAGGCAGGTTTGAGGTGGTACGGACATATCCCAAGGAGAGAAGATGGGCACATTGGGAAACGTGGTTAACATGGATCTACACGGCAGGAGAAGACCGGGAAGACCGTAGAGAAAATGGAGTGAATGCGAAAAATATGACATGATTAGGATAAGACTGTCAGAGAAGGATGCACAGGATCGACGCAAATGTAAAGTGTCAATTCGCTGTGGCAACCCCTGAAAGGGAAGCGCGGAAAGAAGATGATGATGATGATGATACTAGTAAATTGATAACTGAAAAAGATTATTGAAAGGAGATGCAAGAGCTCAATGATGCCAAAAGTGTAAGTTTGGGATCTGATCACCCTTTTAACAACAAAAGGTGAGAAATCACTTGGATCGTTACTTCAAAGTCTCCTGTTACCAAAATGATTACATATCAGGAAATGCCTACCGAGAGAGAGGGGGAGAGAGAGAGAGAGAGAGAGAGAGAGAGAGAGAGAGAGAGAGAGAGAGAGGGAGAGAGGGAGAGAGAGAGAGAGAGAGA
>RDPX01000093.1:1478892-1527252 GCA_003991215.1 Morbakka virulenta | reverse complement strand
AGATAGATAGAGAATAAAAAAAAAAATGAAAGAAGAAAAAGAAAAAAAAGAATAAGAGGAAGATAGAGATATAAAGATAGAGATAGAGAGAGAGATAGAAAGAGAGAGAGAGAGAGAGAGAGAGAGAGAGAGAGAGAAAGAGAGAGATAGAGAGAGAGAGAGAGAGAGAGAGAGAGAGAGAGAGAGAGAGAGGGAGAGAGAGAAAGAGTCAGAACCAGAAAGCAACACTTCCTATGGCCATGGATGTAGAAATAATATGCAAAGACCACGATTTGCCAAAAAAAGAATCAAAGCAATAGCTATGGAGGCTTTCCTGTCACAAAAGAGAGGCTAGATTTGTTTGAACACCCTAAATTAATTGCTCAAGAATGACAGACGAAAAGCAAATATGAATCCCTACGTTGCAACTTGTGTGGTGGTTAAGGCGTCTAATGCATTAATGTCAAACAAAATAGTTTGAATAAAGGAAAGTATGTAGTCATTAAAGCAAAAACATTGCTTTTCTGTTGCTCCATATCATAGCAGCTTTTCACGAAGACATGCGTAGTTACTGTCAAAATATTTGCCCACATCTATTAACAAAATCCAGTGATGCATTTATTGTCCATGTATGTACGATTACAATTTAGCAGTTGTATATTCATTATATTTTTTCTGACGGATTCTGAAGTTTTATTTTATGTTAGTATTCTATGGACCGAATATGAATAATTTCTGCAGTTGATCTCCAGAATTCCTTTAAGTAGAAAAATTTAGGACGGCTATTAAATGTAGCTTTCGATTTTCAGTTGTTGATAGAATTAAATTTTGGTTAATTGTCATTATTGGAAAAAAGAGAAAATACCAAATTTGTTAATGGCCAATTCAGTAACATGCGAAACCATTTTCCTTTAATATTATGAGGGTATTTCATCCACTGTGACCTGTTGTCATGACTTCAATTTTTTAAGTTTATTCGTTTTCTTCGGGCTTAATTGAGCCGTATTGGAACTACTACTACTACTACTACTACTACTACTACTACTACTACTACTACTACTACTACTACTACTACTACTACTACTACTACTACAACAACAACTACTACTACTACTACTGTTCCTGCTGGTACTGCTAGTAATAATAATAAAAAATCATTATTGTTATTCACTCTTGACTCGGCATGAATGTTGACTGCCGGTTAACTGCTGGATAGCAGGCTAAGTCCCTTGGCTTCAGGTACCCAGTATTTTTCTCAGGGTTTTACAGTTCCTAATAGACAAGCTTTCTGTAAACGTTCTGTGCTTCATTCTATTTCATTTCCTTCAGCCAGTTCTTAAAGTTCTTTTCAATCGTACCAAGAGCGCCAATAATTATTGGTACTTTCTTGACTTTCTGGATTCCATAGGTGCTTGAGCTCTTCCTTTATGTCTTGATATACCTCAATTATTACTTTTCTCTACTTTCAGTCCTGGTATCAAAGGGACAGGATATGTCCATCAGCAAACACGATCGATCCTTTTTATTTTCAAAAACAATGTCGGGTCGGTTTTGCTCCAGTCGACGACCTGTGTGTATGGAAAAATCCTACAGTAGCCTTATGTCCTCTGTTACTATCACCATTTTTACTTTATGGTTGTGTACCAGTGGCCTCCGTGGTCTAATCCTAATTTTCACATAACTTCCAGTAGTCAAGTCGAACTGCCTTGTTATGTCTCCAGCCTTCATATTGGACTTGCGCTACCTGTTGACACTCAGGTGCAATGTGCAATTCTCTAACGCTGCAAATAAAATGCTCTCTGTTCCTTACCTCAATCCTACATCTTGTAACAAATTCCAATTCCAAAATCCTATCCTTATCCATTAAATCTTTTGTCGCGGTAGCTGTTTCTCTCTGCAGCGGTTTAACTATCCATCCAATATTTCGCTGTTCTCTATTCTGTCGTTTCCATACGTTAGGGTCATTGATTTCATTTGAACTCAATAATTCTTTCTTTTCAACCAATCTCATTTTTTCATGGTCACATACCAACCAAGACCGTTCTCCTCACTTGGTAAGTCTCTTCAGCTCCAATTAAACCTCACACTCCTTCCTGTCTTGTTAGATCTAGTCTCTTCACATTGCTTTTAGGGTGGAACGCTCAACAAATGGTCAGTTTCTTTCTTGTTCTTCTATCATGCTTTTGTAGTTCATTCTTTGATCAATTTACCAAACCAGCACCATACCTCAGTAATGACACAATTAAAGCATTTATTGCAACGATTATATCCTTTCCATTCAATCTTGATTTAAGAACCTTTTACAGTCCTCGTGGATATTCTTTTTGTACAAGTTCTGTCATAGTTTGATTCATAATCTAGTCTATCTGCTGCATACCAAGGTACTTATACCCTTCTTCATCCACACTTTTAATGGATTCGCCATTTGGCTGTTGTACACAATCACTGTTCACCTTTCAACCTTTCCTCTTTTCATTACAAACACTCCATATTTCTGAACTCCAAACACCATCCCCATGTTCTCACTAAGACTCACTGTTATTACCCCTGATTCAATCTCAATTTCATTCTTTGCAAATAACTTTCAATTGTCCAAGAAAGGAAGGTGATTTACTTTCGTTTTTTCTCTTTCAACTTGGCATCCAGCCTTACACTTACTCAGTACCATCGGCATTGGTAAAAGGCAAATCACAAAGAGTACCGGGGAAAAGCAGTCACCCTGGAAGATCCCCCCCCCGAATGATTACTTCTTATTCTTTTCCTGCTGTTAATAACATAATTATTACTATTATTATTATCATGGTATTATAGTAAGTTTCATGTATATTTTAGTGGATATATTTAACTGTACAAATATGAAACTAAAAATTTATTGAAATTGCAAGGAAATGCATTCCATTTAAAGACATTTCCTACCAATCCAGTTAAGAAACTCATTTATTTTCTCTCAAATTGGAATAGCATTTGGTAGTTTCAAATTAGTTTCGTAATTAGACCTAGAAAAATTTGATAGGAGTCTATATACTTCATAATTAATTAGAAGCGACTTATTTACCTTCAACTCTACCTGAAACAGCTGTTGAAAACAACAAGAAATAAAACCAGGAAAAATAGAAAACACAAATTAAAAATCAAAATGCTTACCACAAATAATGTCATCAATGTCATCAGAAAACCGGAAGGTGAAACACAAATTTCAGAAATGACACAAACAATTTCATTCGGATCCCGAACAAAATCTTGTTGGAGAAAGGAGCTTTACTATGCAGATAATTGTATGTCATTGGGATAGATCGGTGTTTTTAAGTACACAGGTAACAATTAAAAATTACGTAGGACGCAATAGTAGTAACTTCAAGACCAAAAACTTTTCCAGCAACTATGAATCAAACGCTTGTCTTCTCATATTCAAATAGAATCTATTTTTTCAGCTCCTTTTTTCGGCCTGACATATTTAAGCATTTTAACCATGCTATTTACGAACCCTATTCAGTACGCTATTTGATACTGATTTTTAAGAAATTTGAAAATATGTTAATTGTTATGTTTTGCTAAGAAAAAAAAGTCCTCGGTCACCGTAGTGCATGTAATAACAGAATTCTTCAATGTTCTTAAATCTTCTTGTGAAGAGGAATGGAAATTGATAAATCCTGTACTCGGTAGAAAAAAATACCGATTCCCTCTAAAGGCGCCTGTATAGACCTGCCCAGCGTAATCAAATTTTCTACAGATTTCTACACTAGAAACTGACAAAACAACAAAACACGAAAATAAAAAGGACAGCATTTTGTCAAAAAGGAGAAATTCAACTTTTATTAAGTCATAAATATTTTGTTCTAACTTAGTAAAATTGAGGTGTAAACTATTTCAACCATTCTTTAAAAGATCACCGGTGGTACGGCAAACAAATGAAGCAGCACAATACTGAATCAAGCAAGCGCAGACAGTGAAGTCAGTTTCTGCAGAAATACGCAAACAGGTCCACATTTAATAAAAATTTAAAGCTAATTGCTGGCTCGGAAAACAATAGTAAACAATATCAATAAAAATTTTCCAGCCGTTAATTGCTACGACCCTTGGTAATTTTTTAGATAAAGCAAGGCAAGTACAATAGTCATTAGAAAAATGGTCTCCGATATAAACATATAACACACACACACACACATATATATATATATAAAAATATATATATATAAACATCGAAACCTTGGCTGTAAGTCAATACCAATTCTGTCTCTGTTATAAGTGGCATACTACGTATGTGTACATGCTTTCGGAGATAGAATTGAGGTTGAAGGTTAAAAACCAATAAATAATAAGACTTTAACAAGTAAAAAGAAAAAGATGAAAATTGGAAATATAACCTTTTGTACTGGTGGGTTCTAATCTTGCTCAGGGTAAAAGATGAAAGAAAAAATGAGTATGTTAAGTGTTGATGTAATGAAACAACTGGTTTAACTTCTCTTCCGTTCCACACCAGAAAGATAAACAATCATCACGATATCAACCAAGGAAGAAAAACTCTGAACTTTGTATTCATTTGCTCAAATATTTTATCGTCAATAGATGACATAGCAATATCTGGACATAAGCAAAAATTCGGGGGGCCAGCAGCAGTATTATTTGTTTTAAATACATGCTTATGGACAAAAATGGAATCTTATTAAAAAGGCACACTTTAAGACCCTCAGTTATACACTGTCTCGAGAGTTTTAATAGTTTATAGTAGTTTATGACTCATATATATTATCCTTGTCGTGCATTTTGTCTACAAATTCGTAGGATCTACAAGCCGTCTGGAAAAAACTCAAAGTTTTTTCCGCAATCCTCCACTCCCGAGGCTTTATATCAAGTAGCACATATCTACCATTAACATTTAACTGTATACATTTGTATAAAAAAAGAATACGGGCCAGGGATTTCGTCAGAACTGCATTTAATCTAAAAACTTCTGCAGGTATATTCGGCTTCATTATAACATAGTCTACATTATTCTTAAATATATAAGGTTGAAAACTAAACAATGCAGATATTACTGACGCTGGTGATAATTTTACAAGAATAAAAAATATGAATGTTACTAAAATTGAAGCAAGTCTAGTGGGTCATAGTAATGATAAATCTCATTTTGACGTCAATAATCGTAATGAATTGCTGATTGGTATTGAACATCAAATGGATTCTAAAATTACCAGGTGAAAACTACACAAAGCCGAAACCCTTAACTGAGTTTCTATTAGTTCCATTCATTTAAAGAATGCTTTAACTCGGGATTCTGTTAACTCTTTGGTATCACACTTGCTCATTCGATGAAATACAAATCATGAGCTCTCAAATTGGTGTTGCATAATGCTAGATTTTTTGATAACGTCATTGCACTGTTTTAAACAATCCCAGCAAATATAATGGCGAAATGGAGCTTGTTATCAAGAAAGAGTATTGTAATGGGAACAACCAGCAGCACACACACCCAAAAATAGGTTGAGTGAAAATAACATTCGCTGACAGTAATGGTCAAATGTTTGCTGTTTCATACTCTGTACATGGCGTTGCACTTCATCATTTAATACTCGACAAAATAAATGTGATCTCCGACATATGCTTCCCCATCTGCTTATAGCACCTTGCTGCCAAGATTTTCTTATCTCGACTACTTACCGTACACAGTATGAAATCAAAGTTGCGGCTTCTGGAACAAATTCTGTTTGCACCTATTTGAATTTCATCATTTACCGCCCTATTCTTTGAAAGGTCCTTTAGTTCTTTGGAGTTTCAACAGATGCAAAGCACTTAACTTGGAAACTTCATTTCGGTCAAAAATACTTTTGTGGCATTCACCCAGGCCAAACTCCCAGAAAAACAAGGAACGAGCCGTCAATTTACTGATAAACAAAAAGTAAAACGTCAACTCATATCATTCCCACAACGTTTTGAATTGGCTATCCCAAACAACTCATAAATATTGTAATGTTCTTTGTCCAGGGTGGGGAATAAATGACAGAAAAACCCCACTAAAGGTAAAACTCTGCCCCTGCATATTTACTGTCTCACTTGGGGTTGCATCCAGGGTAAAACGAACATAAATCAAGGGAATACTCAGTGACAATTGCTTAACGATACACAAGGGCTCTTTTGACGAAATAAACACTTGTCTCAAAGCGCCAGGTACATGCTAAATCATTCTTCTCTGCAATTCGAGGGACCCAAAAATTCTTAATGATTTTACTTCGAATGGTACTTATGCATCTAGAAACTTTCTTGGCGATTTGCTTTTCGAATTCAGAGGGTCAACTCATACGTGGGTCCGTGTAAGGTTTCCTTGTTTCAGGATCCTACGGAAGCGATCCAGTACGAGAAATCACACTGCACCACAGGACATCATCATACGCCTACCATACTCGTGCTAAGAGACTGCCTTCAACTGCTCAACCTCGCCTGCGTACTGAAAAGTCTTCGATGTTGATTTTGTATGATACAATGCTAACAATCTATTTTTTTATGTCAGGGCAAGCCAACAGGGTGTAGGCCTAAGACGGAAGCTTGTTAGGGTAGACGCTGACAAAAAGATTATCACCATTTTTTGTTAAATAAATTTCAATTAATGTAAACGATGGTACCCGATAAAATGTCTGTTTAACAGCGTATATGAATAACACTGAGGCCTCTTGTCAAACTTTTTTAGCTTTTGGCCTAGATTTTGTCAATACTGTATACCGCTCTAATAACTGCATGTCTAGTAGTTGCTGAGCATAAGACTATTTTTAGCATGTTTACGCTCTTTGAAACAATCAACCTCTTCTGTGATGTGGAAAAAGCACTTTCATGACAGGTACTTAAATTTAGTATATAGACAAAAAGGTAAATTCAACGAACCACAAGCAACAACGTAGCATGCCAAAACAGAGACAAAAAACAAGAGAAGACAGAAAGCGGATAACAGAAACCTTTTGATCGTTTAACGATTGTTGAAATAACAGCGACCAATATATCTTACTATATTGTATTGAAACTTACCATGCAACGCTGCTTCTATATACAAAATAAAAAATTTTGAAATTTATTGTACTTTTGTGGTTGAGTTTGCCAGCTAATCCTAAGATACTTCTATTTAAGAATATCTGGCTTAAACTGGGTATAAAATATCATAATGTCCAGGCCGATAAAGTAAAAATATTTGCCTAGGGCGTCCGTCGTCGGGAAAATCGTGATGGTTTACTGTTTCATTTCCACCCCTGTCCATATATTCCACGCGGACAGTAATATCAGTGGCTGATGTTAAAGCAATTATGTGAATATGATCACTTTCCTTAGCCATCGGCTCAACTTCCTGCGAAGGGGAGTGGAAGCAATAAAAAACAATTAGCAACTAACTAAAAAACGCTGTGCTCAAAATATTCGTCAGAAGTAAATTGCAACAAATCTAAAATAAGCAACCAGTGAATTTAACTACAATCTTCAAATTGGATAACTCCACCTGGACGACGACTACAAGGGATGTTAAGTTAAATATCAGTAAAAATCTCAAAAAACAACTTGATACCAAATTATGAATGTTTTATTAGTAGTAAACGTGAAAAGAAAATCATAATTGCCTTAAAGTGAGGCAGAGACAAAAACTGTTGCCTTTTAATTAAAATTCTTTTACCCAAATCAAATGATGTCAATCAAGCTAGACCGGCCTTTTCACAATAAACACTATTTTCACTGAATAGGAACAGCTTTATCAAATCATGACATTAAGCTTTAGTTTAATGAAGGTACTTTGGCAGCCACTTTAGCACCTTTGCAAACAAAGCCGATGTAAAATAATATAGCAAAGATGGGGAGGATACAGAGTTGTAGTAAAGTGAAATACATTTTTGTAATGAACTGGATACGAACGAGTGCATATATTTATCATAGCCACATACTCTATCACTTGAGCTATTGGCGTTCGTTCTTAGTTCTTTATCAGGTCATTTCTGCAATCATGTCCCGTTCTTTCCCCAAATGCTTATAGTTAGTTATCAAACCCAATCACGCATTTCGGGCTGAGCCTCCTACACAAAGACGACTTTCAAGGTCACAACAACTGATCCTGGCATATACGGAGGAAAAGGATATTTTTCTTTTAAATTAATCTACCTGAACCAGTATTCAATTTTCTGTCTATTTAAACAATTTTTTTGGTTAAAAACTTATAGCAATATGTTCATACAACTAAACAGTGCATAGGTATTGCGAAAATAGAAATTCCAGTTCTTATTCTAATCTATAATCTTCTTTCTTTAAAGAAAATTGCGAGGAAAATGATTATTCTATATCCTATATATATATATATATATATATATACACACACACATATATATATATCCTATCAAAATGTGTTCTAAAATTATATAAATGTTAACTTATATTACAAAGGTATTTGTATGTAATCTGTAAATTCTATAACCATCTTCCATTTGAATGGTAAGTACTATTAAATATCTGTGAGTTTCAGTGCATGAAGCCCTAAATCAAGAAATTGTTGCCTGACAAGCAAGGGTGTTCCTACTACAGAAACCATAAATATGAATNAAAAACTTATAGCAATATGTTCATACAACTAAACAGTGCATAGGTATTGCGAAAATAGAAATTCCAGTTCTTATTCTAATCTATAATCTTCTTTCTTTAAAGAAAATTGCGAGGAAAATGATTATTCTATATCCTATATATATATATATATATATATATACACACACACATATATATATATCCTATCAAAATGTGTTCTAAAATTATATAAATGTTAACTTATATTACAAAGGTATTTGTATGTAATCTGTAAATTCTATAACCATCTTCCATTTGAATGGTAAGTACTATTAAATATCTGTGAGTTTCAGTGCATGAAGCCCTAAATCAAGAAATTGTTGCCTGACAAGCAAGGGTGTTCCTACTACAGAAACCATAAATATGAATTATGAAACAGAACATAAATAACACGATTAAAAAGAAAAACATGTAAATACTTAAAATTGACATTCTTTAGTTCATCATTTCTGTTAACTATTTCAAAATATTTGAACAAAGTCGACAAATTACAATGAAACCAAACTTTATTTAAAATCACAGTGCCAAAATTTTTAAAACCAGGGCACACGGGGTTTATAGCAACAGTTCGAAAACATGCAACACAACTGTAACTCGGGAATGTTCACATACATTAAGTCATTGGTGCAGTCATCTAATCAACAAACAAACAAAAACCCATCGAATAAATGAGTGCTCGTTTGCTTGTATCAGACGACCAAAGAACAACAAAAAGTATCTGCCCATCCCTAGAGTGGTCGATTACAAACATACGGGAAAAAACACACCTGGCTGCAAAAGTCTTTCATCGTCCGTTCTCCTTCTATAAATGCTGAAAAGAATTCGCTATTTCGTTGTAGGTAATTCGAGACCATAAGACGAAGGTAAACGACAAAATAGTCGGAGAAACCTTGGTGACGAAGAGCCTGGTAAAAAATTTAACCATAACAAAAATATCAATAAAGGAAAAGAAAATATACAAAAAAAGATAAAAAACTAAGATCAATTAAATATTTTAAATCTAACAAACTAATTTTGTTAATAATAGGACTGGCAATTCACATTCAAAAAAATCTTTAAATTCATTTCAAGCTCTCCACAATCTTTGGTGGTGTTTTGACAAAAATCTACAACGCAAGTTCCTTAATTTATATATATATACAAATATGGCAGAGGAAGACCGAAAAAAACATGGGAGGAAGTGATAAGGTTGGATCTCAAACAAAAAGGTGTCAGCAGAGACCTGGTGAAGGATAGGATAACTTGGAAGTCGATTTCAAAAAAGTGTCCAACACGTGCTAGCGTGTAAAATGGACGCTAAACCGTATATGATGACGATGATGATGATGATATCTGCTATAATTGTCTGCGAATAGGCCCACGTTGTATTTCTCATGTACAACGACTAAATGTGCATACAAATAGCTTTTAGGAGTCTGGATCCTATTGTTAAAATCAACCGGTTTTAATGTAGAATTACGCCAATAACTGGTAATACAGGGCACCTTTAAAAACACGGTTAAGTGGGTGTCTCAAAGACTGGAATTACCAATGGATGCCGAGTCAAAATGAACTGCCTCGTCGATGAAAACTGATACTAAAAATCATCCTATCACACCTTTTCATATCAGTAAAAGACAAGGTGTTATTTTTACCATATTCAGTATGTAGCAGCTAAGACAGCTTTTGTAGACTGATGAGATTATTGTGACATGATAATTATTTAAGATCTAGTGGCTAATGCCCCATAAATTTGCTTCTCTACTCTTGTTCGAATGGGTACTATAAAGAGGTTATCTGTTAATCTAAAAATACGACCTTCTCACTTTTTGACCTTTAACAATAGATCATTCTATTTAATAATTGTTGATTACATACGATAACCGTTACTTACAAAAATTTGTAAGAATTTGTCTGTTTCTGGTCATTCCTTATCAAATATGCAAACCCCAACCATCAAAAGTCCAAATGATAACCATCAAAAAGCAACTAATAACCATCAAAAGAGCAAACCATAATAATCGGAAGAGCAAATCATAACCATCAAAAGTGCAAATGACAACCAACAAAAGAGCAAATCATAACTATTAACACAGCAAATCCTAACCATCAAAAGTGCAAACGATAATCATCAAAAGAGGGCATATTTTGTCTGGACCAAATCAAATTGTCTAACTGCAAGTGGGATACATTGTTGGTTGATGATGCTCGGGCAATAAATTAAGATCCTAAAAGCTGAACAAATATGAAGGCTGGAATAAGTTTAAATTTTCTTTATTCTACTTGGTACAATATTTCTTCAGCAGTCTTAAATGAAATCTAGATATCAGTGGCACAAGATAAAAAAAACCCTTAAAAAAATGACTATACCGAAAGCATTTCGTCAACACTTGCACCTTTCTCTGCCATCTCTAAAATTTCAAAGAACTGAAACAAAAGAAAAAGAACGATCATGGAAGCGATTTACAAAAGAAATGTTTGAAAGGAACTACTTGTCTAAAACACTGAATCTGTACACAAAAAACACAAAAATATTGCCTCCCTATATTTACATACACGAAAACTGCAACTGAAATGCTTAGAAATTATGATTACTTTCCCTACAATGACATGCTTAACGTGTCACTTTGAAAACATATCATGAATTGTTTTTTTCAGATTTACAAGATATACTTTGATACCTGTGTTTTTCTAAAACTAAACTCTAAGCATATATCATCCAACTTAAAATTCGTTAACAGTGTGCATCTGGGTATGCACATCATCCAACTTAAAATTCGTTAACAGTGTGCATCTGGGTATGAAGTATATCTACTATAATAGTTATGCAGTTAAACAACATTCTCGAGGCTATCATAAAATTGAAACGCCTGATAACCTAGAAAGTCTATAATTATTGGTTTGAACAATACCTAAGCATTACCTTAAAGCTACCAAAACATATACCAATGTGGTACAAGAAGCAAACAACAAATGCTAACATCGTGCTAAATAATGTAAATTGAGAGGAAGGAATCGTCCACCGATAAAGAGGCTTTCCCACTTAATGCATAGAGTTGCATGAACTTGAACTGGTAAGGCAAAGTTGCAGATTAAAAATTCAATTTTAGATCTATTGTTAGTCGATGATATGCTTTGATACACGTGACTAGATCGTCAACCTGTAGACAGGATGAAAGAAATTGCAAAATTTACTGAAATATCTCCGTCAAATCAAGAGTAAAAAAAGTCAAAGGCTGTTTCCAATTCGGTTTACAGAGCCATGAGTCAGACCTAAATCCTACAGACTTTCCCAATAAAGGTCAAGAGTGAACAGCTACTTTAGTAAGATTGACATTGTCGATAACAAAGAAGAGTTTTAAAAGCCTGTATCCACTATCCTGCCCATAAATTATCTTCAAACGGTAATTATTTGTATAGCCATGTTCTGCAGTTTAAAGAAAGTTCATACCATTTATTAAATCTTACAAGAGCATACATTACCGTCTCGTGAAAATCCTCTATTGTGTACGACGGATAACCTAACTCCACTAACTGTATTTTACACTGGTTTGCTACATCTTTAAATCTGTAGGAACACAAAAATTAAGTAAAAAATTCGCTACGACAACAAGAAAAAAAACAAAAACCCGTGGATTAACGTGGCGACTCTAAACATTAAAGTAGAAAAAGAGTTGCATTGTTCAATGGTCTATTTATTTAAAGGTACATGTAAGGTTGGTCAGATTGAGGTAGTCTCAAAACTAAAACTCTTAATTCTTATCAACCTATCTGATGAAAATAAACTATTTGATATGAGGGTAGATAAGTAGGATTTAACTGTACTTTATCTAAACTTAACTGGCTCACACAGGAAGTCAACAAGCCACCAAATACTACCTCCTTTTCTTTACATCTTAACACTTCATTTTTCTTATTTCTCTTTTGCCTGTTACCTTTATGAGACGCCACAGACAAACAGTTGAGCCCACGCCCTAAATACTCATTTTAATTGCCTGCATGTTTTCTCGGGTCAATTTCAAAAATCTTTATTTCGCCCTTCTTCTTCTCTCAAGGATACCTAACTCTAGCATCCTTCAGGCCTAAGGTGCTTCTTTCCTGACCATCTATTCGTACCATCTAATCTTTGCCTCTTAGGGCCTTTTTCTAGCGTTGCCTGGAGTTACGTTCTTCGAATGTATTATTTGAAGATTCTGCCCAGTGTGTGAGTCCAACTGAGTTTAGCTTTCTGCCTTTTGGATGAGGCCGATGTCTCAACCCCACAAACTAACATTATAGGCACTACCTTGTAGATTTCCTTTCATTTTTGCAAATATCTATCATCAAACAACACCCCAGTTACCTTTCTCCAACGGTTTCAACCCACTTGCTCCCTTTCTCTTACTTTCCTTTGTTGGGGTCCCCATTGCTTTGCACAGTGGACCCACTTTATATAATCTGACACTTTCTGTACCTCAGTTCCATGCAATAAAATATTATTTAAATCTGCTTCATTTACTATATTTTCTGTCTGCTTACTTTCGTTCCTCTTATTCAGTCTCTACACCTTTTTAAGTATTCGTCAGCCTCGTTTTTAGGCATTAACTTAACCTCACCTTAACTTCGAACCAATACGTCATACCTGCAACACTTTGCATGATAACCATGTTGCCCTTGTAATAAAAGTCTTGGTCAAATTTCACACACTTCTCGTCTGTTCCAGATATTTTTATATCATGATTCGTCTTGAGGTACCCGAACGCACGCTTTCTTGAGGACAACAAACACACATAGTGGTTCTTTTTCTCCTTTCAATCATACACTCTGCAGTCAGCCGGGACCGCAACATCAACAACACTTGAAAAACTTAGTACGTATAAGGATCTTGATATAGAAATCACAAAGATGTGGCAACTAAAAACCACTACAATTCCTGATATCGTTGGAGCTCTGGGAATGGTATCAAAAATGAACTGAATTATATTGACCAAATCCCTGGGAATATATCTTTTACTGAAATACAGAATATCACACTTCTGGGTACATCACATATCTTCTACAAAATTCTTTCTACATAGATTGTAGCTTCCTTATTCGTTCTGTTGCTTGAGGACTCAGGGTGGGACTTGACACTGATCGTATTTAAACAAAGCAAATTCAAAACAAAAAATCAAAACAAAAATTTCTTTTGATTTGCATTTTAAGATTAAACACCGGGTCACTAACAGTGACCTAGGGTGTGNAACAACACTTGAAAAACTTAGTACGTATAAGGATCTTGATATAGAAATCACAAAGATGTGGCAACTAAAAACCACTACAATTCCTGATATCGTTGGAGCTCTGGGAATGGTATCAAAAATGAACTGAATTATATTGACCAAATCCCTGGGAATATATCTTTTACTGAAATACAGAATATCACACTTGTGGGTACATCACATATCTTCTACAAAATTCTTTCTACATAGATTGTAGCTTCCTTATTCGTTCTGTTGCTTGAGGACTCAGGGTGGGACTTGACACTGATCGTATTTAAACAAAGCAAATTCAAAACAAAAAATCAAAACAAAAATTTCTTTTGATTTGCATTTTAAGATTAAACACCGGGTCACTAACAGTGACCTAGGGTGTGTGAAATTTAAGTTACGTAGCTTTTGAATAAGAATAAATTATCAAAAAGGTTTATATAAAAATTCGTAAAAAATATATACATATATAATTTTGGGTATGAAAAGTTTGAAATCCAGAGAAAAAAAGGGCAATGCATTTAACACTAAAAGAACGACATACAAACAATTAGTACGTAAGCATAAGATACAAACATTCAAATCACAACTCAACTAACATTGAAATCAATTTAAAGATGTTCAAGACAGAAAAGATTCAGATAGACAGGGCTCTTCTCAAAACATGTGATGTTCTACTGATAACAATTTTCTGGATTTCTTGCAGTGATGGTTCACCTGGGATCTTTTCCAGATATGCTTGTGTTCCTTTCTTGATCTGGCCGAGGGCACAAACAACAACTGGGATAGTTTTGGTTTTGAGATGCCACATTTTTTCGATTTCTATTTCAAGATCTTTATATTTGGATAGCTTTTCAAACACTTTACTTTATTTTACTATTACTATTTCTATTACTATTATTATTATTATTATTATTATTATTGTGAATTTCTTTTGAGTTGCTTTATTAAGATCAGACACCGGGTCACTACCAGTGACCTAGGGTGAATGAAATTGGAGTAGCGTAGTAATGTTGCATTCTGATTTCATAAAGTTCATAAAGAATTATTTAAAAATATAAAAAAACTGTATCAAAATTTATGTAAAAAAAATAAATATAATGATTAAAATAGTGGACAGTTAACGAACATCGAGAAACAATTGACATGAAAGTATAACAAAAAGTTCAAATAAAAGTAGGCAGACGGTTTTTCAGACAGACAGTGTTCTTCTTAAAATGTGTGCAGTGCTATTGAGGACTATCTTTTGGGCTTCATTTAATGATGGTTCTCCTGGGATCGTCTTAAGGTAATCAGTAGTTCCCTTTTTTATTAGGCCAAGTGCACCAATTACTACTGGAATAGTTTTTGTTTTCAAATGCCACATCTTTTCAATTTCTATCTCCAGATCCTTGTACTTTGACAATTTCTCAAACACTTTAGCAGCAACGTTCTTATCGGACGGCACACTCATATCAATGAGTAAGCAGGTGTTACTATTCTTGTCCTTGACGATAATGTCTGGACGGTTTGCCTGTATCGTTCGATCAGTATGGACTGGAAAGTCCCAGAGAATGGTGATATTTTTCCCTTCTGTGACTGGCTCTGGATGGTGCTCATACCAGTTACTTTTAGTTTCAATGGCAAAGTGATTGAGAATTTTCCAGTGGAGATATTGACCAACCCTGTCATGCCGGTTTTTGTACTCGTTGGGTGTCAAGACAGAGCAACCAGAGACAAGGTGGTCAATCGTTTCTAACTTTTCCTCGCAGAATCTACATCGCCCGTCTGCTCCATTATGTAACACATTGGCCTGGTAATTACGCGTAAAAAGACTCTGGTCCTGGGCTGCAAGGATAAACCCTTCCGTTTCCCCTTTCAATCCGGAGCTCCTCAGCCACTGATGGGTCGCTGTTTCGTCTACATCAGCGTTTTTGCTTCGGGCCGCAAACTGTCCGTGGAGGGGTTTTCCTTGCCACCTAGATTCCAATTGTTTTAAACCATTATTTTTCGCGGCATTCTTTATTTTACGGGCTATTTCCGTAGGTTGTAGATGATTATCGTATTCGTTATTTAGATTCAAGTCCAGCTGCCGGGAGAACTTAGCCGCTTCTTTTAAGACTGAATGTAATTTCTTAGAGTTTTCGTGCGCACTTACAAGCTGCAGCATCCAATCTTCAGTTTTATCAAGATATTCAGACAGACCTATTGTATTAGTTTTATATGACAATTCTAGTTGTATCATGCCCCTACCTCCTCTAGTTCTTGGCACATAAAGCCGATCGATATCAGACTTAGGATGATGCATCCTGTGGCAGGTAAATTGCTTTCTTATTTTTGTGTCGAGGTTTCGTATTTCACTAAGGTTCCAGTTAATTATGTTAAAACTATATGTTACTACAGGTATTGCAAGGGAGTTGATAGCAGTAATTTTGTTTTGAGAATTAAGTTCCGTTTTCATTATTAATCTCACTCTACGCAGACATTCTTTTCGGATTTTTTCTTTCATCTTTGAGTGTTGTATGCCATCCCCTTCATTAACACCTAAGTATTTGTATGTTCCTTCTTGTTCTAATTCCTTGATCACTGATTCATCATCTAACACAACGTTGTCTGTACTTTCCAACTTTCCACGCTTAAAGGTTGCTTTGGCGCACTTATCAAGACCGAATTCCATCCCAATATCATCGCTGAATGCCTTTACTGTTTTCAGCAACCCTTCCAGTTCACCGTCATTACAGGCATAAAGCTTCAGGTCATCCATGTAAAATAGATGATTTATCTTCTTATTACCAATCTTGTATCCATACCCGGTATTGTTCAGTAGTTGAGATAGAGGAATAAGTGCCATGCAGAATAATAGAGGGGAGAAAGAATCACCTTGAAAAATTCCGCATTTTATACGCATACCGTTAGTAGTCAAGATTCCGTTGGAGTGGGAGAGGGAAAGGTTAGTTTCCCACAGCGTCATAGATGTTCTGAGAAAGTTGATTAGTACTGGCGAGACTTTGAAAGTTTCAAGACAACGTAAAATCCAAGAGTGAGGAACACTATCAAATGCTTTTTTGTAATCTATCCATGCAGTACTAAGGTGTTTATGTTTTGCTTTGGCATTTTCTAGTATCATTTTATTGATCAGCAATTGATCCTTGCAACCATATGATCCTTTCCGGCAACCTTTCTGTTCGGTTGGGAATATATTATGATCTTCCATGTGTGAGTAAGTTCTTTCAGTTAGTATTGAGGTCAGAAGTTTGTAAGATGTGGATAGGCAAGTAATAGGACGGTAGTTCTTTGCATTTGCAGTTTCGTTAGTTTTAGCAAGAAGGTATGTTGCACCTATGCAAAACCATTTGGGTGTTAGAGTTGGGTCCGTCATAATTTTGTTAAAATTTAGTGCTAGTTTATTATGCATTGAGTAAAGAGTGTCAAGCCAGAAGTTTGGAATTTGATCGATTCCTGGCGATTTCCATTTGTGAGATTTCTTGAGGGCTTTACGTACTTCCTCAACTTGTATGTCTTCCCATCCCTGTTCAGGGATATCATTTGTACTGGTCTCAAAATTATTCAACCACTCTGAGTTTTCGTTGTACCCTTTTTCTGTCCCCCAGATGCTATTCCAAAACTCTTGTACTTGTATCTCTGAGGGTATTTCATCTACGTTTATGTTTGTCTTTCCTATTTCTCTGTAAAATTTTTTGGTGTCTGTTTCGAAGATTTTGTTTTGTCTGTAAAATTTATTCCGCTTAACATACCTTCGTACTCGCTGCGCCTTTACTTGTAGTTTTTGTTTCAATTCTTCCTTTATGGCTGGTATCTGATCTCTGTTCCCGATTTTATACTTTCGCAATACCTTTCTAGCTTTACCAGATCTAACATCTTTATCTTTTTGCAGTTCTTCTAGTAGAGAGATTTCTTTTCTAAGGTTTTCAATTTCTTTATCAATTTTAACTTGCCATTTAGGTTTAGTTGTTTTATATGTTTTACTTCTGTTCCCCTTAGGTTTAATACCACATTTCCTCTGGAGTACTTTTCCTGTTGCATATATTAGTTCATTCAGTTCTGTAAGGTTTGGGTCAATTTCGTTACATAACCGCTTTAGTGCTGCGTTACCCAAAGCTATTAAATTTTTGTATTTGTGAGTATGACGGATTTTCATTAATGACTCGCGGTCCTTAACGTTTGTATGTTGGACAATAGACCACTCCTCTAGGATATTTGTTCTCATTTCAATCAAATCCTCAGCGTCCAGTTCCCAATCCAGATCTTCAACATCCTCAACTTGTACATTCTCGCCATTGCCAATATCAGGTACGATATTTTCAACAGTTTCTTGTACAACCGCGTCATCCTGAACCTCATCACCTCCTTCTGCCTCCAGGCCATTCTCCCTAGCATCATTTTTTGCAGTTTCTTTAATTTGTGCAATTTCAATATCTGTCAACTTCTTACTCCGCATGATATATCTCCTTACATTTGCTAATTTATTTGCGTCTAAGCCTTCTAATTTATCGCTCTCACTGTTACGTGAGCACCATATAATAAAAGTGTTCTCAGTGTTGTTTGTTTGAGGTTTCTCAAATGCATAATAAAAACAATACATTACTTCTTTGTATTCCTCTCTTGTCCATTTTTTTCTTTTTTCTTTTTGAATTTTCTTTGGTGGTGAACCAGTAGGGCCAGGGGTGGGACTGTTCCCTTCCTGGTAACCATCCTGGTCGTTATATGTGAGAGGGTTAGACCTAGTAGCAAATTTTTCGAAATCCTCAGCCTGGTCACTCACTGAGGCACGCGCCCCTTGTTGATCCGCGCGACGGGCGATGCGGCATGATTTCTTCTTATTTCTGGTTTTCATTTGATAAAAGTAGCTAGATTTTCCGCGCCAGTCGCAACTTGGTATTTCTAGTCCACGCGGATGGTATTTTTATTGTGACACCATCACTAGGGAGGTTGCCAACCAAGGCTAAAGAGCCCCCCCTACCCATGAGGCATACTTAACCCCGCCGGATGCCAATCCGGTACTTTAAAGTATCGGGGTAGGCTGACAGGTGCTACACCTTGCCCAAGGGTGACCTGGAGGTAGTTGTGACAAAGGGTAACCTCATTCGCCCACGTCGAAACTCCACAACCGGATGCAGTTTAATGTCAATACCCAGGACATTTATTATTATTATTATTATTGTTATTATTATTATTATTATTATTATTATTATTATTATTATTATTATTATTATTATTATTATCGCTTCTGTTACTTCAGTCGGTATTACACTGTTAGTGGTATCCTTTTGATCTGATTACAACTATTAACCTTAGGTCTATGAGTTCTCTTTATGAGTTGTTATCTTTCTTAAAAGCCCTAAGGAATGACTTTTTCTGAGTCCTTAAAATACCATGGAACATTCAGTTTCAGTTTAGTTGGGAAAATGAAGACACAAAGAAGTCACAAATACAACCTTAAGAAACAATACATACACAAACACACTCGCACTAACTAAAAGTCACATTTAAAAACACACTTTATCCATTTTAATTGTTTCAACCGAACCAAGTACTCATCTGATTGCTGAGAAGCATCATTAGTGTCATGATCAGGTATTCATAAGCCAGATATTTTTATGTTATTTTTATGTTCAAAACTCAACATATTATTTGTGATAATTAAGAGTTCAACAGACAACAGATAATTATCAAATCGTCTTTTTTATTGCCTATGGTGTATTCTGCTTTAACTTAAATTGGCATATTGTATGTACCAAGTCGTTATATATATATATATATATATATATATTCCCTGTAAGAAATGTATCAGAAATAGAGAAAAAGCATACAGTGGGGAAAAAGGAGAAAATAAGAGAGAGAAAGTGAGGGAGAAAATGAGAGAGAGAATGAGAGTGAGAGAGAATGAGAGAGAGAGAGAGAGAGACAGACAGACAGACAGGCAGAGAGAGACACACAGAGAGACAGAGACACACACAGAGACAGAGAGACAGGCAGAGAGAGACAGGCAGAGAGAGACAGAGTGAGGAAGACATACACACAGAGAAATCCAATACAAAATCATATAAGGAGTGACTGAACAAAGAACGTAATGTCTAGCAAGCCTTTCACGTCAGTATCCAGAAAAATGGCATAACCTCTGCTTCTATGGTACCATCGTAAGGAATAGAAGAATACGACAGGAAAACAGTCAATAATTGGGAGTCAATAAGTCAAAAACTTTGTGCAGGTTCATATAAGCAAGATCAAAGGGAAAATATTGGAGACAGATAAATTAATTACAGCAGCATTGTTGGGGAAAAGTAAGCAAGTAGTAGTAACAGCAAAATCATTTGTGTGCTAAAACGGACTGTTTTGTATGATGCAGTTTCATAAAACCATCCACATTTCCAGGTTTCTTGTTTCTTACTACAAGTTATAAGGATTAGTATTTAAATTAAGTACTTCCCACATCTCAATACCCACCAAATACTGTTCTATTACTACTTCGCTTTGGAAGCTTTTAAATAGCTAAAATCAAAGCAAAGGAAATGTTTTTCATAGTGGGCTACTAATAATTAGATTGCGATAAATGCTTCATCTATGGTCGTATGGTCGTACGGATTTCTTTTTTTGGTTGTGCATTTATGCGATATGGTTCATACTTGGTCTTTTTTCATTAGTGGTCTTTAGCAAACTAGAATTCAAAAAATAGTACAAATACAATGGTTCTTTCATTAATATGAAATGAAATTAAAAAACTTACTTTGACAGAATATCCTTATCTCTCAAAAATAATTCTGCACAACCAAAGGCAAAAGACCGATAAAAACAATTGCCATCTCCTCTGGTTCGCCTCACATGTGAATACCTTGTTGATAAATCCTAATTAAAAATTCAGATCAATGTTAATCTCATTGATTTTCAAATTAAAAGCAGGCTGTAAGTTTAACTACGTATTGTTCTTAGAAATAGTATTTTTTCCAGACCCAAACTCAACAAAATACAAAAATCTACTTCGACTAACAAAGAGGGCCACTACCTTGACAATGTCTCCTTTAACTTCCTACACATGGTTCATATTTTACTGTTATAATCCCTCTCAGGCATTTGCGCTTTCCTTATGCCAGTTCTTATTCTCAAGCCAGACAGTCACATTATCTACCCGTTTAAATTATTTTCTGGATCACACTACTTATTTCAGTAAATCACAACAAAGCATTTTTATGATTGTAGAGAAGCATCTGTCACGTGTTTCAATAAAAATGAAACACAAAATATCCAAGATACCATTTGAAACCCAATAAGGAAATACATTAAAGTAACAAGAGGATTAGTAATGGAAAATGGGAATGGAGGTTTAAAACCCTTAATTCTGATGTTAGGGCAGAGCACGGTTTTTCAAATTTCATTTTAAGTAAACACTATAACCATTATATCCTATCGCACCCAGGGGTTACTGGAGGCAATGATGATCAACGTTTAAGATCCCTTGTCCTGGGCAATTTCTCAATTGACATGAAAATAGACCTTAAAGAATTCCGTTGAATATAGTGTTAAAATAAGGTGGTTCCTAGGGCTTTCACTTCTTTTTAAAATTTTCAATATTTGGTGCATTTCATAAAAGTACAAGCCATCTGACTCAGAACAAGTAACTTGTGTCAAAAATCGAGTCTGAGATATAAAAAAAACCTTGATTATTTGATATTCCAGTTATTCTAACTTATTACAACGGGTCGATACAGTGGTACTAAAGAAAAATGACACAAAGTATGTGGAAGAGAAAACTTTCACTATGCAATATTCTAGCAAAGCAAGGCAACTTTAATCCTTACCAGGCATTTTAACACATGGTAGGAAAATAATTAGGAAGAAATTACTAAACTGAATATAGAATCAATGCCAGTTTTGAAATGCTGAACATCCAAAGCAGGTGAACTTAAGCTGTAACTGACAACAAATTTTGCTATTTACCTTCAATTTCTTCTGATAAACTGCATCGTCTGCCATATATTCATCCTGTAGAAAAATGACTTCCTCTAGCTCACCAATCAGGAGGGAAGCTTCTGCAATCTAATTTATTCCAAAAATAAATGAAATATACTGAATATTCAGGAACTTGTTACAGTGTTGTGAAGCTGCATATAGATGGAACTAATAGATACTTCTGAAATAAAACACAGAATTGGCACCACAGCTAATGAATACAACATAAAAACTATTTGGTTGATTGGAAATATGGCCACACACAGGTTATCAGTTAATGATCTCAACAAGCTCAACTTCTGCATTATAATTTTAAAATTTCTTGACTAGGCTTATGCACACTCACATATTTACACACATATATACATAGGTTATATACTATATGCCATATTGTTAAAATGTGCAACATCATTATCCATTCATAGCCTATCACCTCTCAAAAATATTAACGTTTGAAAAGAAAAAAAACCACTGCTACTAATATATTTTCCAAATGGCCTATTCATATTCATTTCATAATATTAAGAGGATTAGCACATCTTTTATTTCCTAATAGGATATCGGTTTCTTCATTATGAATTAGGATAGATACCACTTATCACTTGTTAATGCAGTTTTACTTAATATGTCCTGACCATCATATTCCAGCAATGCTCTGCTGTACACACACAATATATATATACAAACATGCATACATACATGCATACATACATACATACATATATACATACATACACACATACAGGCATACATACATATAAACTGGCATATATGCATGTATATGTCATGTGGTGTGGAGTATGTTTTTAGGTGATAATCATGTCCAGTAACAATGAATAATTTTACCATACACAACACTCTTCGAAATCAATAATTTGAGATAAGTCCCTCCAAATTCTGTTAATCTTTCAATCACCATAAAATAGAGGACATGTATACGGCTTCATATAAAATACACTAAAACTGAAAACCTGACAAAATAATAAGTCAGCCAAACCAAATCATGGTAAGTTATTTTAGGCTTACTGCTACTTTAAACACTTAAGTATGACAGTACTCAACTTCTCAACAATAGTCAGATAATTTGATGTCAAACATGGATTTAAAAAAGCAAAAACCCAGTAATGCAATGGATCCCAGACCACTAATAGATACATGCTGCTTTCATCCTTCTTTGGTGTAAATGCCATCAAATGACATATTGAAGATATTCACATTTTGTAATAAAACATCTGGGTCTATGCATTTGGACTGCTTGGGCATGGTAAAGTACAACCCAATGGCTGTTATCTTATTTTCAGTCTAATAAGCACACAGGTATTTCATTAAGTGCCTTGGTGTGTCTAACCATCTCTTTAACTCCTTCTCGGCACTGTGTGGTCATGGTCAACTACCCTTGTGGTCAGAAGTGCCAGTGGGATTCTTGCATAGAGAACAAAAACTTCTTCCAAACAAACCATACCCTTCCTTATGTTACACAAGCTTGTGTTGGACAGATGATCCCAAAAGCCTTCACCAGAATGGATCAATTGTAGTCAAATAAAAGATGTGTTCAACTGGAAAAGTGAAATATTACAATTGTATTTGCATGGATGGGGTAGGAGGTAAATCAATCCTGATGAGCAGCAATGACTGTGGGCTGGCATTATGGTAAATGCAAGAGGAAAGGGGCAGTTGATGCAAAAAGAAAAACAACAGGGGATGCAAAACATTAAATGCTGTCAAAAGCATGGCAAGGAACAACAGGATAGGGGGAGGGGGTGGTAAAAGTCAATGTCACAGCCATATGCACATTGTACAATGGAAAGAACTAAGTATAAGGAAGCAAGTCTTTATTTTTAATGGCACCCTGAAGACCTGAAAAGCCTAAACATCCATGCTTATTTACCTCTCTGACTGGCCAAATCCTTTTAGTTTAACCTTAACTAATCATCTTTAGCAATTACAGGTCCCTAGGTTATAAACCTTACAATTGACTAATCTTTCCTCTTTCTTATTCTAATTTCAATTCTATCCTATTTTATTTAAACTTGTTTAACAATCACCATCACCTCTGTTTTTGTTATATCAAATTTCAAATAATATATCCCACCTGGTTTAAACAACATGTTTATTATGTTTTATATATGCATTGTTGTGGTCGGGAGGTTTGACTTACAACCTCCAGGCTGAAGTAAGTAAGTATATGCATTGTTCTGTAGAATCTGCCATGAGCCCCTTTGCTTTTTCCATTATCACATCATCTAAACTCAGGCTTGGTCTTTGTGTATCATCCCCTGCTACATCAGATCAGATCTTATGGTGACTTGTCTTTTTACTCTCTAGCTTCAACATTTATTTCTAACATTTGTTTGGCACAATCCTTGTGATCTGCCCACTTCACATGATTTACTCAGGGCAATCATCACATACTGTAGCCCTTTTCTATTGGCAAAAATAGCTTGATTGTTAACAAATCCTACATCTGCTATAACTACATTCATTCTTTGTGAACCACTTTCAAAAATCTTTTTAAGAACTGTAATACAAAATGGGCAGTTGCTTTAATTACTTCAAGCAAAATCCATTCTGAATGTAGGGATAACTTTGGTAGTTACAAAATTATCTGGCAATATATCACTTACAAATTACTGGTCAACAAACTTTTAGAATTGTGTAAAGGATAACATAGACAAAGCATACTTAATCGCTTACATTAAATAATAAAATAAAGGTATATTTTGCGCACCTCCTTATCAATTCTGTTTACTTGCTTTGCAATCTGTTCATCAATATGCTCTGTAAAAACAACCAAAGGCAATAACATAGAGTAAAATATAGTTACTCATAGTTAACAGGGTTATCAATTTGTGCTTTAAATATGTTCTAAGGCATTTGTGCTTGTGACATACATAATTTTGTCCTTTTTTGACTCAAAGAATAAGTACAATAAATGGCATAAAGCCAGTAGCTTAATAAAACTGTGATGGAAAAAATGATAGAAAAAAATTTAAGCAAAGTTTGAGATCTAAAAACATTCAGGTAATATGATGAAGGAAAGCACTCAGGAACCATATCCATTTGGAAGCCATGTATATATTTCTAAGCATGATACTCCATGTTACACCTATTTTTGAATAGTTTGGTCTTTCTACTGTATCAAAAGAATGAAAATTATCCTAAACTGGTACTAATACAATACAAATAACACAGCCACAAGCAACAAAGAAGAAAGTATTCTGCAGTAAGTATCAGAATATAATATAATTTGGCATTTTAGCCAAAGCATTGTACTCATGGATAATAAATTTGTATTTATATGTTTATGGGAAAAGGTCTTTTTGCATGGCAATTTAAAAAAATCTTCTTTTCTTCTCCCCCTAGCCAACAACCAAGAAAATAAACTAATAAACACACACAAAAATAATACATTACGGTAGGTAGGAGGATAATTTTAAACATTCAGTTCTTAAGAAATACTATCATATTTTTGAAACAAGTGCCAAGATCAAGTTTCAAAATACATTAGAACCTGACCAGTCCAGAAAAGAAATCATTTATCTCAATGGATTTGGGCATACAATTGAGTTTAATAACACAACTTTCATGGTATTGTATGTACGAAACCTGCTCAAACAATGTCGTGTAGAATAGTACACTGGACCATTTATGTAAGAAATTATATTTCCTACAATTATAGTTTAAATAAACTTTTTTCATTAAGAGTTGTCAGCCCATAACCCTACAAGATTAAAAGAAGATAGTACCCTGTTGAAGAGGTTTAGTCTTCTGACTTGTCAGTTGAGGTGGTTTTCTAAATGATCATCATACACCTAGTTCTTATGACTATAATTGCCAGGGATGCAATTCACAGGGGACCAGGGAGATAACCCCCATAAAGTTCTGTAAAAGTGACAAAAACTTACAACACCAAAAAATTTTTTCTTGTTTTCTGTTTCACAAAGAGCCCTCACTGACACAATTACAGCTGTCTTTTGTTACTGCAATGAGATGGGCCAGAAAGCTTGGGCCTTCTGTTCTTTTTAATAGCTCAACCTTTTCCAATGGTCATCTCATGAAGTTAAACATATATTTTTATGGTATATTGTCTGGGAAGCCAGTATGTGTAATATATTTGTCAAACAACCACAACATGGTGCAAAAACCTATGGCTGATCAGGAGTTGGAAAAAATGCACTTCTTTGTGAGAGGTGGATGCATTTTTTACGTGAATAAGAGAAAATGATAATATTTTTTAAAATTCTTTGTTACATAACAAAAGACACTTTTGTAACAGCAAGTAACGGATGACATTACCCCCTCACCCAAGACAATCTGTAATCATATCACACTAAAAACAAACCCATGCATTTAGTGCTGTGATTTCAATTGTAATGTTAAAAATGAAAATACAATCTATTTTATATGATCACCATCAGGATTTTGTTTGAGTTTGTGAAGGACTGTATAGCAGAACAATGCTACAGGCCAACAGAACATGTGAATGTAAAAAAATGCTGTTGAAATGAATGGAGAATTACATATTTACTTAACATTGTAGCTGCTTGGCAGAGGTCTACACTCTTTGTGTGTTTTTTTACTAGTATAATTCTTTTTTTCCAAATCAAAATTAGAAAGAGTCACCAGAATTCAATCCCTCATTCTTTAGTCTGAATTCACCAACACAATGTGCTGCAGCAATCTATGGGTAAGCAAGTTAAGCAACACCATCTGATGCTCTAATTCAAGCATTGCCAAGTCAACTAAAAACATCTGCTGTTGAAACCCAACCTCTAAAAGAATCTGCAAAAATTTAATCCACCCCAGATTAACCTTCTGAACTCCATCTTGTTTGCCTTCCCTTTCAAAACCCTTAAAAATCAAAACTGTGCATTTAATCAAAATGATTTGAAGTATTTTCCTTTTTTCAGTATGAAGAGGGTAGCATTGCAGTACTTTGTGTGTCTGAAGAAAGGTAGAAACTTATAACTCTGAATAGTAAGTAAGATTTATTTATCCAATTAGGACTTCCAGAACTGGAAAAGGGAAAATAAACAGTTCAAAGTCCATGCTTCTTCCAGGGTCCACAACCATGCTGGAGAAGTGTTACTGAAACAGGCCAGTGCCAATAAACAATGTGGTATTATGGAAAAAAGGGAACTCCTGGTGCTTACTGAAGATAAATCATCATCATCATCATCATATTTGGTCTTGTGTCTGTTTTACATGCTGGCATGTGTTGGGCAATTCAATAAAATGGACTTCCAGGTCAGTCTGTCCTTTACTTTGGTAACATCTTTTTGCTTCAAATCAGATTTGATTACTTCCTCCCATGTTTTCTTTGGTCTCCCTTTCATATCAGCACCTTCCACTTTCATGGATATGCACTTCTTCATCTAATCATTGTCACCTTTTCTCTCCACATGACCAAACCAACAAAGCCATCTTTTCTGCATGCACTCACTGATTCTACCCAACTTTAATCTTTTTCTGAGATCCATGGAGTTTCCCCTGTCCTTCAGAGTTACATTACACACCCACCAAATCATTCTTAAGCCTTTCCTTTCCATACCCTTTTCCCACATTTTCAGCTTTTCCATACGTCCCTTAACAGTATCACTTACCAAAATTAAGTCATAATAAATGACTGCATTTAATATCTTGGGAGGTAAAGTATGACAATTTTATGCCATTATGAAGGGCTGGGCCATTTCTGTCAACTTGTACAATTAAGGGTGAATTACTGGCATTGCTCAATCCAACAAATGACTACCACATACCTCTGTAAGCAAGGAACAAGATACTACAGGTTGTAACCCTAAATGTCATTTGCAAAATTTTTGGCAGTAATGTACAGCAAGTTATCACTATCAGATGAATACCAAAAACATTTGTGATATGCAAGGAGTTCATTTATTTATTCATTTATTTATAATAAATGTTTATACAGCATGATAACTTCAACAAATATACTGTTACCAATGTGAGTCCTAGATTGATGCATGTGAACAATGGAAAAGCCAGAACCACCGCAGCAGTGATAAAGTTGTTTTGCTTCAGTTAGGTACTGGGTTATAACAGGGCCAGATGGAAAGGCTCAATTGTATGATGTTTGCTTAAGAATGACAGGAAAAGGAATGGATTTATCTCATTCAAAAAAAAAAATTTCCGTTGTCTTTTATCAGTTTTTACTGCCATGCCTTAAATTTTGCAGATTGTCATACCATTAAGTCTGTTTCATTGATGCAAGATACATTATATGATAAGTATGAACTTAAACAGTTAATAAAGTAGTCACCAAGGAGACCAGGTGCTTTGGGTTAAAACAGAGCTCAATATAGGCAATTCACATTTGCCTGCTGATGGCAATGATGAACCGTCTGAAAACTTTTAAAAGTTGAATCTGTTCTGCTCAACAAGATTGACAGTTGAAGCCAAAGCTCTTTTTTCAACCTTGCTGAATTAAAACAATATTATTTCAGATGTTAGAGGTTTGAAAAAACCCACAATGAACATCTGAACGAAGCATGGGCACATGATCTGGAGGCATCAAGGAATCCATGAAGTCCTTTAAGTTTTGATATGGATTGAAGTTAGCTACATTCATTTCAATCATTCTGATTATCTGTCAGGGTCTTCAGAAGAAGAAAATTACTGTATCAAAAACACAACTAATGGGCAGCTTAGTAGTCAGAATACTCAAGTATTTCTTAACCAATGAAAAGCACTATTTCAAAATGCAAAATGTGATGCACTAGGGCTTGGTGTCAATGAGCCTGTCTTGCCTTGTCAAAGAAAAATTCCAAGTTGTCCAGATTATGGCTCCATCACCTATTATCACCCTTATCTAGAATCATTTAGGAGAGCAGTCTACTTTGCCACTGATTCTGTGACACCAGTTAGAAGTGAATTGTCTGGAATGGAACCAGACTACAATCCATATATTCACTTTACCCAGATGCTCATGAAAGGCACTTCTAGGGAAGGCCTAAATAACATGATTATGTTAAAGAATTTCCAGACTATTATGTACTCTCACTGGTGAAGCATTTCTGAATAAAAAAAATCCTTTAAAGCACCATAGTTTTGATAAACTATCTCAAAAAGCTAAGCCGAGGCCATAAGTTATTGTTAGACCAGGTTTATAAATTAGGGCATTGTCTTGTTATGCCTGTAACCAATGCTGGGAGCAAATGCTTCTTCACGTTAATGAGAAGAATTAAAACTTATTTGAGAAAAAAATATGACAAAAAATTCATTGAATCACTCAATGTATTTAAGTATCAAGGCTGAACAATTTGATGTGGTTCTTAAATGAGTATTAAATGGGTTCATTGATTTTTTAGGGAGAAGGGCAGCATTATTTGCCTGAATGTGAAAAATCAGTGTTTTTTTACTGTCTTTCAATTTTGTGATGCAGCTTTTGATTGTAAAAACAGTCGCTTTGAATTATTATCCTTTAAGAGTTAAACTCGAATCACTATGGTAAGCTTTTAAGCCCTTTTAATCCTGTATTAGGCTAAAGTAGCTTGGATCCGAGGTTTCACCCCCCCCAAAAAAAACTAGCTAAAAACCCCGCTAAGTTCACATGACTCCGACTGTCCCAGATATCAGCTACCCCCCTCCCCCTATCTCATCATAATTGAGAGTATTTCACTCGTGAATTTCGGTGGTTCGGGTACCATAAATGTATGCCCAATCAACGCAAACCTCTTAACATTTTCTTTTCTGAGCTTTTTCTACTGATATCATTTTAAATGAAATCAAGGCTATTTTACTGTTTCTTTGCCGGTTCTGATGAACAAACAGCCTCTTTACATGAAATAACAGCTAGTACGTGGTAGAAAAATAAAACCATTCGAAATAGTTCGTGTATTTCAAATCAACTAAGACTCCACCAGCATCATACTAATCATCACCTTAACATCAAAAAAGGTAAGCTCCACAGATGGCTTTCAAATTTTGATTCTAACTGCGAGAACGGGTGGACCTAAACATTTATGAATTTATATTTCGCACCCATTCTTTGTTAATTTTAATCGCCAGTTATTCCTGAATTAAAACAATGCCATTATATGTTATATATACATGTATATCCAAGGAACTATTTGGGTACCTGCAGTCTCCACTGCTCTCCCACTTTTCCCTGGCTTTTCTTTTTTTCCTTCTTGGTCGTGGTCTGTCGGTGCCGCCATCATTTTTCCTTCTCCAGATGAAAAAATTCCACAGGGATCTGAGATTGAAAAAATCTGAAAACATCAATCCTTTCATCCACATGATCAAAGTGAGTACTTCAGTATTCCAGTTGTGGGGGCTCCATCTATGTTGAAAAGAAGTATCTAATAAACAATTTCATTATGTCATTTAGTACATCATTACAAAAACTGCCCCAGAAACTTTAGAGTATTATCAGTACGTGACATATGCGAAAGGTTTGTGACCAGTAATCCATGATCTGTGGAACAATCCAAGAGTGGTTGACCTGAATCTTAACGGGAGGTCAGGGGATGCATTCCCTAGAAAATTATTTTTCATCAGTCACTTCATATCACCAGGAAATCACATTTTAGATCGACCATATCCTTAATCATCCCTCATAAAATTTTGAAAAAGTTAAGGACTTATTTGAAGGACAGTAGCATTTAAATTGTAAACTGAAAATAGAAACATCAAAAACCAACTATACAAAGTAACTATACCTTTAAACAGAGTTACATAAACTTTACAAAATTCTACGTCTGTTTCCATTCCACATAAATTCATTAGCAATATCTATGACTAACAGGTTATCAGTTATTTGCTTATGAGGATGAAAAATGGCCGGAGCATTAAACCTCTATTGTGTCATGCTTGTCAGCAAATATGTTCTCAAATGCCTAGCAATGAAAAGTAACCCTTCTACAGATGCACTCGTAGGAACTTTTACAAAAATTTACATGAAGTAACTTGTAGATTTGGCTTATACCTCTCACAAAAGCTTTTTTTCCCTCTGGTGTCAAATTGGAGAAGTCTTTCCAAGTATCATCCAAGAGGAAGTGTTAATTTTGATATTATGTGACCAAAGTCTGGTAACTGTGCCTTAAGTTTTGCAACGTTTAGATTGATGCCATAGTTCTTGTCCATGTATGTCAGTTGCTCTTCACAGTTCTTTGAAGGTAATATACGCGTTTTTCAAACAAGAAACAGACTTTTCGCCTTCCACATGGATGTTTCTTAATATTGTATCAAATCCAGCTTTCAATGTTACTTAACTGCTTCTTAAAGTTTTCCAAATTTCCAACAATAACAACACCAACTTCGATGTTGTTTAACTGTGAGACAAGAAATACAGTTGTCATGTTATGTGAGGACAATTTGTTTGATAAGATGGTGGACGGCTGTTTGAGTTCCACCATCAGATAAATAAGGACATAAAAATCATTTTTATGCCGCAAAAAAGTTTCAGAAGCACATTAACAAGAATGAGAAAACAACAGACGAAGCATATGAAGCAAATATCCACTTTCAATGCCCAAGGTTTGAACGCTGAAGCTGAACAAAGTTTCTTACAGGCGACTTTTTCGAAAATGAATTTTGTTTTATTGTGGAGCAAGAAACAAAGACACGAAAGAACATACAGATCGATATTGAATCAACCGATGGAAAACGAATTAAGTGAAGCAACTCTGGGCATAATACTATACCTTGGAAGGGTGCAGGAATTCTCGTTTGGGACAATACGAATGTATTATTTGAAGCTGTTTCAGGAAGATTTTGTGTTGCCAAAATATAAATGAACAACAAATTAAAAGCGTGGCGCGATTGGTATTTATGCTCCCACATAGGATGAAAGAGAGAAGATGCCTCTGAAAACTTTTAAGTTTTACAACAAGCTTACCACTGTCATCAGTAAATGTAGCAAAAGAAATTCCCTCATTGTTGGCAGAGATTTCCCGCACCAAACTATTGAATTCAGAGAAGAAAGAGCAGTTTCGAAATATTGTTGGAAGGTACTCACGAAACGAAGTAAACGAGGATGGCTAACTCCTCACAGAGTTTTGTAAAATCCACAACTTACAGCTCATTATAGCATTTTTTCGTCACAAACCTAGTCAACAACTCACCGAGGGATAAGCTCTGAAACAGCAAAACAACAGGAAAAATTCGTTACGATTTCAAATTGAGCACATAGCAATCCATAAGAGCCAAGGCGTTAGTATCTACATTTGATCATAAACCATCAGCGCACATCTAACTATTTATGCATCAAAAAGTAAATCATTAACAAAAGAGATAAAGTTTAACATTGCAGCTTTGGGTGATCACAAAAATTAAGAAATTTATAGGTGAAAAGTTGAGAAAAAACTCTCAAAGCATTAACTTCACGAATCATAAAAGGACCAATAGAACAAGATAGTCTCTGCTGCAATTAAGGCTACAGAAGAAAATGTGGGGAATAAGACAAAAATATCGCAATCCCATGACCCAAGAATTATCTTCAAATAAAAAAGAAATCAAACACAACATTGAATTCACAGCATGCTAAAAACCCCACAAAAATCACTGAAAATAGAAAGGAATCATATTTTGAAATTTATCCGTAAAGAGATCCTAGCAGCACCATCTAAGATCTAAAGAATGAATCTACCGACTCCAGAAATATGTTTAGGATTATTAATAATCAACAACAATCCAACCAAAACAGAGATTGTTGATTAAAATAGCAATGATAAGTTAGCACCGGATGAAAAAGAATAAGCTACCACAATTGCTGAGCATTATCACAAGCTATTCTTCAGAAGCGCTCAAAGATATCTGACTATCCAACCTGGAGAAATTCAGGTACCCTTCACTTCTGATGGGTTTGCCAAAGACACGTCAGCTTATGGATATAAAGGTTAAGGAAGAGAGTTTCCCCGATGCCCAAATTTTTTAGGGCACAGAAGTCAGCCAAGCCTCTTCTCGTTCTCGTTCAGTGTTCTGCACCCATGCTCTTCCATTTCTCTCGCATAGTACGTGTTGTCATTTTCTACTTCCACATTTTTGTCTCCCATAATTATTGTCATGTCATGGCGTGGGATTGTATCTAACTCACTTTGTAAGAATACAAATCTCTTCTCTTCGTCTTCAGCAGCGTTAGTGGGTGAGTAACACTGTAGAATGCACAAGTTAATTTGGTCATCCCTGAATCCGACTTTAATTAGCCTGTTCTTGACAGATTTCAACTTCATCAAGTACTTCTCGAGTCCCTTTCTCAGTGTACTTGTCACTCCTTCGTGGTGTTGTTTGTCACTCCTTCCTGAATAGAGTACTGTTTCTTCAGTGATGGTCTTAACTCTGGTACTGCCCTTCCACCATCTTCCGCTTACACCAAGGATGTTTAGATTGTACTGAAACCACTTGAGACAGTTTGCTAGTATCGTGCATGGTCTAAATGTTCCAAGATCCTTTCAATTAATCACTTGCTGTGTTAAGGGCATCCTTCGTCATGCCAGTCGCTTTTTGCAGCCTTTTACCACTAGCAGTCATACACATCCGAGAATGGAACTCAGGGACCCTACCTGAATCAGTTGTAGCATTTTTTTAGCTACCTTTCTTGTAACAAATGTTTTTACAGGTTTGTGTTGTTAGGCTAATCCTGACCCTCTTCCTGTCTCACACTAGGCTTAGGACAAACTTTGGTATCTTTTTTAAATCGCCACGTCTTCTAATCGCAAGCTTTTTTTCTACCACGAGTTTTTTTATGTTCCCTAGTATCCCGAAGCGAAGTCATTATTTGCATGATACAATATTCGAGCTTCAAGACTTCCATTATTCGAATGCACACATCCTAGGTTTACATATGCCGTGTTGTGTGCAGCTTCAAACATTTCAGACAAGTGACTATTAAATATGATGGGCAAACAAAAGCAAACAGCTTCGTTTAAATGCGACTTCATCAGGATAATGGAGCATAACCTAAGTATTGTTGAAATTGTAGGACAAATACTGTTGACGATAACGATTTTAAGATATATTCAAGTACAAAGACTGTAATCATGGTTTTAAATGTATAACAGGTACAGCTAACATTATTTGATACAGTCTTATTTCAGTGTCCGAATTCTTAATTTGTAGCCTCAGAGTTAGTATTTAAATGAAGCAGAGGCAAAGCGAGAGTAAAAGCAGCATGGAATAAGTTGCAGGAAATGAAGGGGTCCTCCGTGATGGACGAATTCCATCAAAGGTAAGGATAAAGATCTACAAGAATGTCGTTCGCCCGATATTACTGTGGGGCGCAGAAACCCTTGCCCATAAAAAGCAAGAGGAAAACCAGTTTATAAAAACTGAAATGAAAATGACCAGGTGGATCCTCCGAATATCGCTTTTTGAGAGGCTGACAAACGAAGAAATTCGTAGAAACGCTGGCACAGTGAGTATAGTAGAAAAACTGTAAGGTGCAAGAATTCAGTGGCTTGGTGAAATACTGAGACGGAGCGAAGACGAATGGACGAAGAGGGTATATCAAGAGCTAGTGAATGGTAGTTGTACATAAAAGAGACAGAAACTGAGGTGGAGAGATGGGTTTGGAGGTACATGGAGGTGAAGTTAATGCGGTGGATCAGAGCCGATGGAGACGAAAAATTCGAGCTGCTGAACCCTAATCAATGGGATAATAGCAACAGAGAGAGAAGGAGGAGGAAAAGAAGGAGTTAATATATAAATGACTACTTTTTAAATCTGCTATGAGCCTAACAAAAGAACTTTTAGTGGGCTGCTATTAGTTCTTTTTTACTGTTACTTTGTCTATTTTTCTAATGATATATACTTTGGGGTCTTGTAATAGATAGTGCGTACATTTCGGATGTCCACATGGTTTTTCGTTTAGAATCTCTCTGATTACTTTTATTTTTTTAATTATCTTTTAAATCATACTTACTCAATATTTGTTTGTTTTCGGTAAAATTTGGATTGAAGGCGAGAAGTTACAAAAGGGCAAAAATAAAAATGACATGTCAAAAATTAAACAATCTAAACGAATTTCTCAAAGAATGATACTTGCTTATCCAAATCCAAAAATCCATAAAAATCGCCAAAGAAGATAAAGCCAATGAACCTACATCAAAAAAATTAGCAGAATCTCTGCAAAACAATTATGAAACTTAAAATTACATTCAGAATCTAATTAGGCACACCGAGACAATTTTTAATAAGGGCAGTCATACAATTTGTCAGCCCTCAAAATTTGTAACCAATAGTAAAACTACCATTACTTAGCAAAATAATTTTAGATAATTAGACCGAGAAACTCGTCAAAAGCATAAACAATAATCTAGCATGTACTAACATAAAGATCAGTTTTTCCGTTACAAACTGCTTAAAGCATAAAATGACTGTATAAACACAATATACATATGTAAGCTATGCTAATCAATAACATCAGAAGTCGTAATGTCTGTATGTCTATATATATATATATATAAATATATCAACAAAGCCCAGACCCTATTCACTTCTTGAAACGCAAATGGTATGATAGGAATAGGCTAGCATAACATCTGTAATATTATGCTAGGTTTGGTATGTTTTTACTTCCTTTGGATCATAATTAGGATCAAACTCTTCTTTTTTTGATTTGTTGACACTGTTGATTCTAGGTTTTATTATGATGAGATATTACTCTCTTGTTTCAGCTCTGCAATCTTCTGATTTAATTTGGTGAGAACCACCATTTCCTATCCGGTAGCTCACAATATTGTGTCTTTTAAAGTCTCTGTTTGATTTAGAAACTCATTCACATTCAAGACATTTGTACCAAAAGGATGACCTTTTCAGGACCTAGCAAAAGGAAAACTGAAAAGCAGCGTCAATATGGACAGCTGCAATAAATAGTTCTGAAATATTTGAAATCCACTGTTACTGTTAAATTTCTTTATTTAATGAGTTAACGAACAGAAATCCTAAAATGTCTAAGTATTCGACGCAGATAATAAAATACAGCTTCAAGGGTCAAGTTTCTTTTTTTCCCCATTTCACTCTACAACGATTTCGCCAAGTTTCTAAATTAAAGAAAAATGTGGTACAGTTAATTCATTCGTGTTCAATACGAAAATGAAATCCTTCTACCGATGGATGGAAAAAGGTCATTTTCGAGAGAACGCTTTTGAAACGATGGTTGCTTTGAAGTACGAAACAAGGGGGATTTAATTATATTCCCATTCTTTACTGTCGTGAGCAATAATGTTATGGCCTGCCAATTATAGACATTGCTAATAAATTCGTATCAAATGAGAGCAGACACAAATTTTCGCAAATTTGCTTACTTTACATAGTTGTTGCTTTGCTATTTCCATTTTCAGTTTGCAATATTTTGTTACTTTTGTTTAAATAAGACCTTAATTTTCCAAGATAAGGATGTGGCCTGTAATTTGGTCATTCTGGGTATGTTTCTTCGTTAATATAAAGAGCGAGGCGTTTAAATACTCCCAGTTGGCAGGCCCAGACCCTCATTAAGGTTCTGCTCTACAATTTTGGGACTGCTCAGCGGTCCTTGAAATTAATAGAAAAGTAATCTTTATTTTGTCAGCGTAACGATCCTTGCTGCTTTGCTGTCTGCGTGTGTGTGTGTGTGTGTGTGTGTGTGTGTGTGTGTGTGTGTATGTGTAAGCTGCTTGAAGCAAAATTCTCCAAATTGAGGACGAACTTGATTCGAAATCACATGAACGACGAGATCGATTTCTTCCATGGTACGGAAGAACAGCTTGAAACGAAGGCTATTCGTTACCAACCAGTCAGGAAAACCTGGCTAGTCAGCATCCTGTCTGCGTACTGTCATTTTACTTTTGTGTTTTCTTGTTTTGATGTGTTTTATTTTCTGCCTTTTCTGCTTCCCTTCTTTGATATTCCTTAATTTTTACCTTGTTGAACAAATAAACTTTGACTGAGGCCTGTGGATATTTTTGTGTATATAAATTCCTGTCTTTACAAGTTTCCTATCAAATGTTTTAAGTCTGAGATTAACTCTTATCTTATGGCTTAACATACTTCTTTTTTCAATCCTTTTTTCCGTCATTTTATTAAAGTTTCATGCACATCGTGGCATAGTGTCTTATATTGTTCTTAACCATTTAAACCCGTCTTTTCTGTGTAGCGTGTATCTGATTTTCATATAAATAGTAGGATTTGGCAGGAGGATCCGGAGACCTCAAGGCTAAATCTGCTCCCAGCTAGTTGCTTAGTAGTAAGTGAGTCAAATTTCTTTGCAGCAGCCATCTTGAATGATAGAAAAAGGCTAGCTGCAAAAGGACCTGTGTAGAAACGTATTACAAAAAATCAGGGAAACTTCAGTGTAGTTGTCCCAATGTGAAAACATGCAATCAGGATTATTATTAAGGTTGAATTTTGAACGTCTGCAATGTAACATTGTTAAGCTTTGTAGATTTGGCCTAAAGTTGGCCTTTATCACACAGTAGGATAAAACTGCCTTAAAAGGTGCTAAATAAGAAATAACGTACATTAACCAAAACTAAGTATCCTGATTCAACTGATGTACAATTACAAAGCACTCATCACTGTTCACAATGTCAGAATATTTTGAAAACAATTAATTAATGGGTACCAGTTTGCAACTAATTTCGTATTGCTTTGTAGTTCTTTTGTTCTTTTCCCACTATTTAAGATGGTCGCTAAATTACACAACTTGCTCCAATTCTTATGGTGAGCTGGAGAACTAGCCTGCCGCTTTTAAACCATCGCAAGAGACCTCTCTCTCTCTCTCTCTCTCTCTCTCTCTCTCTTTCTCTCTGTGAATTTTTCCATGTTTACTGTCGATTACTGCTAGATATTTCGAAATCTTTTATTTCTGTCTTGCTTATACCATCTGGTTGAAATATTTAGTCATATGAGGAATAACTTATTTAGAAATTTTAGAAAGTTATGCTATATAAACAAGGAATAAGTAATTTCACAACAAAAATAGTAATCAAACACCATCCAATATTTTTAATTACCAAAGAAAAATCACCGATGGCGAAGGATACTAGAAGGGTCACAACATGACGACCTTCTCTCCCNGAGACCTCTCTCTCCCTCTCTCTCTCTCTCTCTCTCTCTCTCTCTCTCTCTCTCTCTCTCTCTCTCTTTCTCTCTGTGAATTTTTCCATGTTTACTGTCGATTACTGCTAGATATTTCGAAATCTTTTATTTCTGTCTTGCTTATACCATCTGGTTGAAATATTTAGTCATATGAGGAATAACTTATTTAGAAATTTTAGAAAGTTATGCTATATAAACAAGGAATAAGTAATTTCACAACAAAAATAGTAATCAAACACCATCCAATATTTTTAATTACCAAAGAAAAATCACCGATGGCGAAGGATACTAGAAGGGTCACAACATGACGACCTTCTCTCCCTTACCCCTGAACTAGACTACTGCTCCAACCAACACACTCCTCCCAACATATACATTGGATGCACATCCACTTACATGAAGAGTATAGTTTTTCACGCACACAGTCACAAGATCAGCAACACATAATTATTTACAAGAACTTTTAACACTTTATCATTTGAATCACATGACTCCGTGGCGCAATGGTAGCGCGTCTGACTCCAGATCAGAAGGCTGCGTGTTCGACTCACGTCGGGGTCATTATAGGTTTAAGATACTACTTTTTTTCAACTATCCTTTGCTTTCTATTTTAATTGCAGGCTTCAAAAAACTTGACGGTAGTAGTAAGGAAAGAATCCTTCCAATACATCTTTATTAAAATGAAGGTAGGTTCGAAATAAAAATTTAACGCAATTATGGGCAAGGTAGCTTGTAATCATTTTCTTTTAGTATCAACATAATCAGTTTTTTAAACAACAATTTTAGGACGATCGTATAATCTTAAATACAGACGTCTTCAAGATCAGGTAAGATATCTAAGAATTCTGTACGCAAACATTTTCTTTGCTTCCATTTTAAACAAAGTCAGTTAAAAATTTATACAAAATTTGCATTCGACACTGCATGAAATAAGACTAGTGGAGCTTCACATTCATAGCTGCATTGCTATTATTTCATTTCATATTTTATATTTGTCCTGAACTGTATAAGGATATATTACCTCTTACCATAAAGTCCAACAGCATACTCCTCCTTCTCAGGTGCCGTGTCCCAGCCGAACGTTGGCGATCATGTCTCTCCACAGATTCCAGTCCTTCGCTGCCCCCAGGAGCTGAAGCTTGCTCTTTGTGGACCATGCTGTTATGCTTCCTATGAATGTGGTTCTTGGTCTTCCCCTGCCTCGTTTCCCATCAATCTTTCCGGTCACTGACAACTCTTCTAGTTCCCCTTTCCTCATTACATGTCCTAGGAATGACAGCTGTCTTTTTCGAATGGTGTACAGAAGCTTTCTTTTGCATCCTCCTCGTCTCAGTACCTCTTCATTGGTAACATGCTCTGTCCATGAAATCCTTAGTATTCTGCGTAGAAACCACAGGTCTGCTGCTTCCAGCTTCTTCTCTAGGGTTGGTGTGATGGTCCAGCTTTTACTCCTATAGGTAAGCACTGGAATTACGTAACAATTGAGGACTCTGAGCTTTGTGTCTAAGGAAATAGTTCGGTTCCTCAGTATCTTGGACATCCGCTGGAATATCTCTTTTACTGTGGTAATTCGTTTCCGTATTTCCACCAAACATCTTCCGTCTGATGTAATCATGCTGCCAAGATAATTAAATTTATTTACTTGCCTACAGCATACACAATTGATTATTGTATCTGGACTTTGACTCGTAGCCTTCAGTCCTCAAGTTCAAGAAGGTCTTTTATTCATCGTTCTTCATTTCAAGATAAAGTCAAAATCCACACTTGAAACTAAAACTCTGTTGTTACTAACGAAGAGGATGTCTTGTGAAAGGACTTAGTACTACAAAAGCTTTTTTAAAGAGCTGTTTTTGAGATGACTAAATCAGTCAACCATAGGATATAAACAATAAAACGGTAAAATTTGTAACAATAATCGACGGTAAACACTATAAAGTTATCCGGTTCCCAACGCAAATATCGCAATGACAATCAGACGAAAATAGAATATTGGTCAAGGAGGTTCTAATAAAATGTAGTTTAGTAATATCAATTTATTTCTTAAAAGTAACCCTCATATAACAAGGCTCTAAGGATACTAAAAAAGTGAAGAGTTCCAGAGAGGAGGACAGAGATTTTTCAGGTAGGTTTAGTCCAAGTCATAATTGCAAGATAACTGCTACAAAGAATTTTGAAACAATTAAGATTACAGTCAGCAGAAAAGCAAGGAGGAGGAGGAGAAGTTCAGACAGTTGCTTTATACTTATGCTCTTTTCCACGGGTTAGCAGATGTCGGGTAGTTTGCCCCATATAACACGATAGGCACCACGTTCGTTAGTATTTTGTCTATTATCCGAATGATCAGTAACATTACCATTGGCAACAAAATACCATTACAAGGTGTAGAACGAGAGCTCACCTGTTTTGTTGGCAGTATCTTGAAAAACAAAATTTTCTTCTTCAGTGGCGAAACGTATGTTACCTGATAAAAGGTTGCGAGACACTAGTTTTCCACCTTTTATGGACTTGATAATGAGCGTGGGATAAAACAAAGGGCGTCAGGCTGCCAAATCCAAGTCCCTGTGAAGAGCACCGTCTGAGTCCCAGTTACTGGGGGAAAATGACGTTAAAACAAAAAAAAACCCAAAACAAAGGGCGTCGAGAGCCACTGAGAGGTCAAGGGTCTGGAAGCCTGGTAAAAATAGTGTGCTCTCCAGGCAGCAAGAGAAGAGAGGGATTAAAACCCTGGAATTTGACACTTGCTCGGATTAAACTGTGATATTGGCATAGCAATCAACAACCAGCAAAAATAAGAAGGGCAGTTTGAAGATCTCATAGCTGCAAAAAGACTTCAGTGGACGTAAATACGTGCGTCTGGTCAACTCAGATGGTTTTGCTCAAATAACTAAACCAGGGCAACCGAGGCACCACAAGAGCATCCCAAAAAATAATCGACTTTCCACATCCCCAAACAAGCAAGACCTTTTTGCACCCACTGCTCGAAGGTTTGAGTTTATTTCCTTGCGAGTAAATATTGAATTTGCTGATTTAGTGGGTAAAGATTGGGGTGCATTTTTTATCGGTCGTTCTTGCGTGATTTTCGCTTATCAAAGAGACAGAGCAGCAGGTATCAAGTGGTAATGAGAGAAATGACCCAAATGCGATTTCTTTTTTAAATGTAATATATTTGTTCACAACATTCAGGTCCGTTACAGGGGGGATACCAAAATATGGTCCACAAATTAGAACCGTCTGCCAAAGTAGAAAAGTAAGTGGAATAGATGGTAAAAACGTTCTTTCTGCCTACGTTTGCATTCTTTTTGTTTTAATCTACGAATCAAATTACCTACTATTTTTGTATAATATTTATGAGCAGGGCTTAAAAATCACTGCACGGCTGTACAGTAAATTTACCAGCATTTGCGTTATGTTGTTTCCTACTGTTAGAAAATTTGCGAGATGTTTCATTACCCAACTTTCAATTATTTCTTTGCTTGCTGATTCCAATCCTCCTTTAACAATGTGATTAATTACAGAAACCAGTTGTTGCGGATAATTTGTTATCCGACATTTGGCCAAACAAATATACCGTAAACATATTTTGATAAAAACTGCTACGAGCTGTTATGAATGAGTGTTACCAAAAATTATAGTGGGGTAAGAAAAACCTGACCCTGTACCGTAGCTTGGTAAGATGTAACTTAATAGAATAGGAACAGGGCGTCCAAGAAGGCAACCCCCACGTGGTGACGCCTGGATACTGATCAGCTAGGTTATCCTGACTGGTTGGTAACGAATAGCCTTCATTTTAAGCTGTTCTTCCAGTACCATGGAAGAAATCGATCTCGTTGTTCATGTGATTTCGAATCTGGTTCGTCGTCGATTTGGAGAAATTTTTTTTGAACTTGTGCCGCCCCTGGTGGTAAGTGAAAGTTTTTTGTTTCTGGTTTCTTTCAAAACCGATCTGCCTTTTGGCGGTGAGGGGAGGTTTGTTTCCCATTTCATGAGGCCGGATCGAGCTCACCGGGGTGGTCTTCAAATCTGCCTCCAGCAGCGAGAGAGAGAGAGAGAGAGAGAGAGAGAGAGAAATAGGAACAGCATGNCCTGGTGGTAAGTGAAAGTTTTTTGTTTCTGGTTTCTTTCAAAACCGATCTGCCTTTTGGCGGTGAGGGGAGGTTTGTTTCCCATTTCATGAGGCCGGATCGAGCTCACCGGGGTGGTCTTCAAATCTGCCTCCAGCAGCGAGAGAGAGAGAGAGAGAGAGAGAGAGAGAGAAATAGGAACAGCATGTGCACAATTAAAAGAACATGAACACTTTGGCAATTTAATTTCATTAATTTAATACATTTGCATAATTTAAACCTTATGGAATTCATTTTTGCTACCAGATAAGCTCTGTATTTTTGTCGTTTGAAATTTCTAAAAAAGATAACTTTGAGACCTTGTAATCAACCTATTATTTATAACAAAAAATATAGCAATAGATACAGGACTCTCTCTCTTTCTCTCTCTGTCTCTCTCTCTCTCTCTCTGTCTCTCTCTGTCTCTCTCTGTGTCTCTGTGTCTCTCTGTCTGTCTCTCTCTGTGTGTCTGTCTGTCTGTCTCTCTCTCTCTCTCTCTCTCTCTCTCAGATACTCTTTAAAAGTATATAGTCGATAGGCATGTATTAGGATATTGATCGTAAGAACTGAAGGAACGAAAGGGTTATGAAAAAACAAGTAGTGTTTGTTTTTTGTATGAAATATGTGTTTAACCACAAATCCTGTAAAAGCTATAAGAATGTGTGAGGTTTAATCACTAAAAGAAGATAACAAGTGAGAAAACTCTTTCTTGAATTTTTCAAAGAAAAGCATTATATATTTTACTGATTAGAACAGAAGTTGAGGTTTTTGTTATCCCCACCCTTCACAATAAGTTATTTCATACAAGTTAAGTCCATGTTAAATAGGAATCCATTTACTATACATTCATGGATATTCGAACATTTAACATACATATTTATATATAGACAGTGTAGGACATTAGGCTCAAAGGAAAAACGATTAATCTCAATAAGCTTCCTGGGGATCGTGCCACAAGTCTAATATATACCTTGTGTGCTCGTGTTAAGTTCTTTATTGCAAGTAAAATGGTTATTTTGTAATCAATCAATTCTACTCTAAGAAAGAAGACTTTAAAAATGAATTAGTAAGAGCCCTTCACAAGTTACATGCAAGACCAAATCCACAAATGATGACAATATTGAAAAATAATCAAGAACTAATCAAGTCACATCAATATTTGCCCTGGAGCTTAAGTTGTGCTGAAATATGCTATGCAATGTTACCAGTTGAAAAGCCCCAGGATTAAATTATCCAGTGTCATTGCAAATATAACGGGGTTTGAGTCAAAAAGGCTATTAGTAAAGGATTATTAGTGTTTATTGACGATAACGTACAGTCTGGGAAACATACTGATCAAGACATTCCTTTTTCTTGTCTTAGTCTTCCTGTACAAGAAGAAAGTCACAATAGTTGGGTTATTATGCAACTCAATACAAATTAGTGGGTACATCACAGTTAGGAACATCACCCAAACATAATTTTTTTTCATCCCAAAATATACGCTCATGTTTCCCTCTCCAATCTCTCCATTTTTTATATCAGTATTTTGCTCTCTTTCCTTTTTCACTATTTTTCTTGATTTCCTCTAGTTCCAGTTTCTTCAACCGCCTGTTATTTCTAATTGCTCTTGCATCGCCACACATATGCTATTCATAGACATCAAATCTCATCCGGGCTGGATATTGGCAACATCCTCGTGGTCCAGCCTGCAAAGTACCAATCTAACTTTGGGAAACTAATGCCAATACCTGAACAACAGAGACAAACTAGACAATCTAACGACATGTCAAAGATACATGAACCATCTGGTCCCGCTATCCTTCAATCAAATGTAGAAGGCCTTACACGACCAAAATGTGAATTCATTCAAAAAGTCGCCATGGACAATTCAATTTCCGTTATTCTACTGCAAGAAACACATGCCACCAACGACGACAAAATCAAGACATATGGCTTTTCTCTCATTGGTTCAATCAAACACTCTAAGCATGGTATTGCCACTCTTGTACGTAACGACCTTCCTTCTGTTGAAATTGGCCACAGTAATATTGATAGTGCAGTTGAATTGCTAACCATCTCGATCAATGGAGAAATTAGAATAACAAACTACTACAAACCACCTAATTCTCCGTTTGAACCACCACCCCATTATGATCACCCAGCAATAAACTCCGGTGATTTCAACTGTCATCATACAACTTGGGACTATTCTAGAAATAATCCGGATGGGGATGCTCTTTATAACTGGTCCAGCACATTCGATATTAAGTTGCTTTTCGATCATAATCAACCAAAGACGTTTCATTCTGGTGCATGAGACACCTACACGAATCCAGATATTACTTTCTTCACACATGATATCAACAGCTCTCTGCCTCATCCTGTACACACTGTTTTCGGTAACTTTCCAAAATCTCAGCATCGACCTACAATTATCCATCACCCAGTTTTGATCAAATACACACCAACATCGTCACTACCTAGATGGAATTTCAACAAAGCCGACTGGGATAGATTTAAGAATGCAACTAGAAATATGTGTGACGATCTTCCATCTTTAGAATCTGATTTAAATTTGTGTTACACAGCATTCCAGAAGAAACTCTTGAAAATAGCTAAAGATACAATTCCAAGAGGTTTTCGAAAGAACTACATTCCTAAATGGGATACCAAATGCAATGAACTTGCTTTTCAGCATGAAAAAGCTCAGTCTCTTGAGGAAAAGTTGTCTTCAGCTAACCGTCTTATCGATCATCTTAATTCTAAACGGAAAGAACAATGGGCTGCCACTGTCGAGGGCATCAATATGAAACGATCCAGTCGAAAAGCATGGTCAACTATTAACAAACTCACTGGCCGAAAAAACGTCACCCCAAATCCCAGTTTGATTAGTCCAAATGCAATTGCTTCATGTCTTCTAAGCAATGGGAAGTACAAAAACCCTAATCGCCAATTTACAAGAGAAGTAAATCGACAATTGAAAGTAGAATGGAATTCCCCATCAGTAGATCAAAACCTTTGTGTTGAGTTTTCAGATGATGAAATAATATCTGTCATTAAATCACTGAAAGCCGGTAAAGCCCCAGGCACAGACAACCTACACCCTGAGTTCTTTCTTCACATCCATGAGAACTGCATTCAATGGCTACGATCTTTCTTCAATGTCTGTCTGCGTACAAACAAAGTACCCAAAATATGGAAACTTGCAAAAGTGGTTGCTGTGCTTAAACCCAAGAAACCACCAAATGCTGCTAGTAGTTACAGACCAGTAAGTCTGCTTTGTGTTCCCTCTAAGCTTTACGAAAGATTACTTTACAATCGTATACAACCAATCACTGAAACGATCTTACCCAAGGAACAAGCAGGTTTCCGGCCAGGTCGATCTTCCCAGGATCAAGTTGTATTACTTACAGAGGATATTGAATATGCTTTTGACAAGAAACTTAAGGCAGGAGTTGTATTTGTTGACCTTTCTGCAGCCTATGACACTGTGTGGCACCGTGGGCTTACACTGAAACTGTTGAGAACAATACCATCCAAAGAAATGGTTCGTGTCATTATGACCATGATATCACAGCGGCGATTTCATGTACATGTGGGTGCAAAGAAATCACGCTGCCGAACCCTAACTAATGGTGTACCACAAGGTTCAGTCATTGCTCCACTTCTTTTCAACCTGTACACACATGATATACCCACAACTATCAGTAAAAAATACATATATGCTGACGATATAGCCCTTAAGACTTGTCATAAGACGTTTGATGTAATTGAAAGAACATTATCACGAGATATGGATATCATCAGCAAATACTTCAAAAATTGGAGACTCAAACTGAATATCACCAAAACTGTTTCCAGTGTGTTTCATCTTGTTAATCGAAGAGCTGATTATGAACTCAATGTCTCAATATCTGGTATGAGGTTACCTTTTGAGAAAACTCCCAATTACCTTGGTGTCACACTAGACCGTACTCTCTCATACAAACATCATTTGATTGAAGTCTCTTCTAAAGTTACCAAGCGATGTAACCTACTAAGGCGTATTGCTGGCAATCGGTAGGATGCTGATTTCTCGACTTTGAGATCATCTACTTTGGCCTTGTTTTACTCTGCTGCGGAATATTGTTCTCCTGTTTGGAGCCAAAGCCATCACTGCAATAAAGATGATGTTGCACTTAATGAATGCTTGAGACTAGTGAGTGGTTGTATAAAATCGACTTCAACTGATGTTCTTCCTATTCTTTGTGGTATTGAACCTGCCGACTTAAGAAGAGTTAAAAATATATTGAATTTATATAACCGTGTGCTATCAGAGGAAGGGCACATTCTTGAAAAATTGGTTGCATATCCACTTACAAACAATAGGTTAAAGAGCAGAGTTCCACTTTCGAATCGCATGCACCTTTTAGCTTCCACCATAAACGATGTGTGGAAACAGCGATGGAGTAATACAGACAACCTGCTTTCCCAATTTATTCCTGAACCTACGGTGAAACCTCCAGGACATGACCTGAAGCGTGAACAATGGGTGTTCTTAAAGCGATTTCGATCTGGATATGGACGATATGCCGATTTCATGCATAGAATTAGTCTAAGGGACAATCCATTTTGTTGTGGTGGTAAAATTCAATCCCATCAACACGTATTGATTTGCCAACTGATAGGTATTCGAGGTGATATCAAAACTGTTGATGCGGACTTCCTTTTGTGGCTCAATGACAATGGGTGTTAGATATTTAGCATTTTTTTTGTTGATCATACCCATGTATATATATATATATATATATTTCATCCCATTCCCTGTGCATCCTATATCTATATCATCTTCACTGCATTCCTCGTTCATCCACGGGATTGCTCCCAACTTAGAATTCCATCAGTATCATATTTTTGTCTTCTTCTTCCGAGTATAACGTTTGAATCCTGTCTTGGATTAGATGGAACAACTGCAGGACACAAAACCTTCGACATTGGCTCCAGTCTTGTGTGCCATTTTGTCGATTTCAGGTATATCAGACAGTTAGACTTATAATTGACGTATGGATTAAGGTTTCCACCAACAACGAGAACTTTATTTTATAACTACTACTACTACTACTACTACTACTACTACTAATAATAATAATAATAATAATGATGATGATAATAATAATAATAACAATAAATAATTACAATGACAATTATTAATACTATATTAAGTATAATATATGAATTTATTCTGGAAATCCAAAATGTGGGGCAAGAAAAGGGAACCTACAAGATCCATTCTAAAAATGGTGTGATAAATTTACGGCAAATCCGCACCTTTCTAGAATCACCAATTTATTACAAATACATGTATTTATAAAGTTGTTGGGAAAACAAATTGACTCCTGTTTCTAAGTATATATATAGGACCCCACAATAACTCTTTAAGCTGTGTTTGCTCCGGCAACATGGCCAGAGAGTAATGTCTCAGAAGCTCTGTGCTGCACTGATTAGCCCACAAAGGGCGAAACAGTATTGTCTGCAGATTGAGTATATATACATATATATATATATAGATAGATATGGACATATAGATATATAGACACATAGATGCATAGATGTATAGATGTATAGATGTATAGATATATAGATGAAAAAATATATAGATGTATAGATATATATGGATGTATAGATATATAGATGTATAGATGTATAGATAAATAGATGTATAGATATATAGATGTATAGATGTATAGATATATAGATATATAGATGTATAGATATATAGATATATATATATATATATACATGTATTAGAATCATAGACTCCTCTCAGTTGTGATGTTCTACATAACTGAGACCTTTGAATGTAGCTCAGTAGAGATGTATAATCCTAGCAGAAAACTATTTTGGGGAAAGGGAAGGTATATAAAAAATTTATTATTAATATTATATATATATAATATTAATAATAATATTAATAATAATATATATGATTATAATTAATATTGTAATTAATAATAAATAATATATATATATGTATGACCACGATGAATTTGAAAATAGTTACCGCGAAATATACCCGCCGGAACTACACCTTAAATGTGAACACAAAGGTACACACGCAACATTCCTAGAACTGAATATTGCTATTAAAGATGGGATTTTCGTGCACAAACTATTTGATAAAAGAGACAACTTCCCTTTTTACATCGTTAGGATACCTGACCTTTCTGAAAATATTCCAGAGCGTATTTTTTTATGGTTCAATATCATCTGAACTTTTACGGATAGCTCGTGCAACTCCACAGTATGATGACTTTTTCTCAAGAGCAAAGAATTTATTGTAAGGATGATAAAACAAGGTGCATCTTCCTCCAAGATTGTCAAAAGATTTGATAAGATGCATGGAAAACATAGTAATGCATTTATCTCATTCAACAAGAACGTAACTGTATCAAAACATGAATTGATAAGACATCTTTAATGTTTATGGGGGTTTCTCTCTCTCTCTCTCTCTCTCTCTCTCTCTCTCTCTCTCTCTCTCTCTCCTCTCACCTCACCCTCTC
>RDPX01000093.1:1440698-1478873 GCA_003991215.1 Morbakka virulenta | reverse complement strand
ACTTCACCCTCTCGGTATATTTTATTCTTCCTCGTCGTTTACTCATATATATATATATATATATATATATATATATATATATATATATATATATATATATGTGTGTGTGTTTATTTTTTTATCCTCTTGTAATATTTTATTTTCCCTTTTTCGTTCTCTCCATATGTACTCTTTTTCTACCATGATTTCCCCTTTTATTTCTTTTTCCCCCTACGGATTGTGTATTTTTGATCTTTCTGCTTCATGAATCTTACATTTTCTTTTTCTTTTATTTCTTCTATTATTCACTTCCATCTTCACTCTTTCCATGGAGATGGCACCTGATCAGTGCTGCTGGGCAGCCATGTCGGTATGTCAATTTCGATTTTAAATGCCCGAAATGGTTGACATGGTAATCGACTGATGATCCATGATATCTATTTTAGTCTTAGTCTTTATCATAATCTGAATCATTGTTCTTAGTCATCTATCATTTTACATTTTTCATCACGCTTCACCATAGTTCTATCCTTCATACATCATTATTTTTCTTTCTCTCTGCGGATAGTTCATTCTTATGTTTTTCGTTGTGTTGTCCTTTGTGTTGTGTTGTGGATTGTTCATGTATGGATTGTCCCATTATTGTCATTTTATCAGCAAGTTCCATCTTTGGCTAAAGTTTTCTGAGTGTTTCACTCTAATTCTATATAGATTTATCTCTGTGTGATTCTAAGACCCCTTTAGAAAGATTATCTAGAGTTTGGCCAACTTTCTTACTTAAGTTTTTTCTTACTTCAACTTCCTGTATGTTGGTAGCAGAAGTTCCTATCACACCGATTGTTTTTGAACAACAGCTATATAGTTTGAGAAAAATTGTACAGTGTCTGTTATGAGTATTCCTATTTCTGAGCTGTGCGATGCTGAGCTTCAGATACTTGAAAATAATATCTTCTATTATAGATACGGACTCATACAGACGACTATGAGAAGGTTGTAGCAATATTAGGGAATCCTCCTGCTACCAACTGTTGATTTTATTTTCGTTGCTCAGTTGTCCATCATATAGTACATTCAAATCTAAATTCACTGTTGCGGATTTTCACAATTAAAGTTCATTATTTTGGCATGTAACTGTCCACTTTCATGTCAAAATTCATCTACATGTATAGTGCTACGTCGTCTTCTTCTATCTAGACAGTTCTTGGAGCCCTTGATCAATGTCCTCAAAACCTCTTCATAAATGCTCATTGAGAAACTTTTCGTTTACATGAAAGCAAATATCAACATCAGAGTCAAAGTCAAGCCCAGGCCTTTAATCCTATAGTTGCCAAGGTAACGTCTAATCAAACGATAAAACGAAGCGACGCGACCAGGGTTATCCACTTCTCCATACAACCTCCATCGATAAACAACACCACCCTATCCATTTTAAAGAACCGCTTTTAAGATCAAAATCCCTCAACGGAAATCATCCAGTAAAACAGTCAAAGAAACCAAGTATCTTTACAATAAAGAATTGTATCGTACAGCTTGCCGACAAGAATGGCTCCACCAGAAAAGAAATTTTGAAAGTCATGCGCCAAAAATCCAGGGCTTCGTCATGTGAGGAAGCAGTGCTGGCAAGATTGCTGGAAAAAAGCAGTCAAATCTAAACAGTTGGCATTTCGCTGGCATTCACTTTTTCTTGTAGATTTTCCTTCCTTTTAGTTAAAACTAAAAGGAAGGCAAATCTGCAAGAAAAAGTTAAGGGTTGCAGAAAACCACGACCAGCCCGATTAAGCGCAATTAAAGCCATAATGAACATGAGGCTGATGAACGCATTGTAGAGAGGAACAGAGCAAAAAATAACTGAAGATTTGAGAAGTATGCGAAGATTCAAACTGATTTCTTTGTTCAAACTTTCACTTACATAAACGTTACAGATGTATTAGTTGGAGCCAAGTATGAACTGTATGATTGTAACGTCTACTGAATTGTGTATTAATTTCACTTGATGATGTTGACTTAGATTGAAATTTGACTTGGGTTTTGAAATATATTTTAAGCATCAGAAATATTACCTGGAAACACTTTGTACTTTAGCTGTGTCTTTCTATCATGGCCTTTAGCGTATCGAGAAATGCTAAAATGGCATATGAGCCTTGTGTTACCTATTAACAGTGAGTTAAGTTTTGTACAAATAGTGAGAATTGAAAACGGAAACATAGTGTAGCCAGTATGCTGATCTTCTAACCTCTTCTAACCTCTTGTTTTGGTTTGGAGAGCTCACATTGAAATTCAATTGAAAAATTGGGGATTGTATTGATTCGAAATCATTAGAATGCTAAAATCGAATGACTTGCTTGCTCGATTTATTGAAGCTTTCTCTGTCTTACATGTTAGAGTGGGTGGAAAAGCAACCTTTAAAAATTGCTGTTGAATCGGTAGATAAAAGGCAAAGCATCGAGATTTTCAGTGTTAGAGAATACGGCAGAGTACATAGAGGAAGATGTATCAAGTGGTTACTCAGGTTTGATGCTCTGTTTGTAAACGACCAAGACAGCAAACATATATAGGATCGTTGCTGAATACACTAAGCTGATAAAGACCTTTTAAAGTGCCATTTGAATGATAAGAACAAGTGTCGATATTTACTTGAAATAAAATAAGATTCTGCGAAGCTAATACTGTTTTTAAAGGAACACGAACAGCAACAGGAAAGTTAAGTTACAACCGTACAGCGAGACTGGATGACATGAAACATCTGTAACTAAAAGAAATGTGGAATAACTGAATTCCATGACATCGTATAGAATAGATCACATGATGTATTAGAAAATCACAAGGATATTGATCTCAATAAAGGTATTCTTGTGAAATGAGGCATTCTTAATTGTACTTGAGAAGAGATATTATCATTCTTCCTATGGCTTTTAATTGATATAAAAATAACTTCGTAAAGCTATTACTGCTTTTAGAATTTACAAGAGCTTAAATTAGAAAGTTGAATTACAACCGTGCAGCTCGACCAGATAAAATATGTGGCAGCTTAAAAAATATCCAGTTTCAATCTTATTGATTTCCGCAATTGTGTGTATTTACTTTGTCCAGGGTGTGTCCACTTCCACGTCGAATTCTTTGCACATTTATACTCTTTCATGGCCTTTTTAATTTGAGTCAGTTCTACGAACTCATGATCAATATCATCGCTACTTGTTGTGGAACACCCTTTAACAAGATTTGTGGAACCACAACCATTCTTAGCGCAATGTCTTACTGTTGTTAAGTTTTAGTGTTGATCTAAAGCTGAAAAGTCCTTGGTCAGAAAAGAATTCATTCAATTTCCTAAGCCTTCAAAGGAAACCAATCTCTTTCCGAAGTTTAATTGTAACTTCCTCCATTTGCATCAAAGAGAAATTTTGTAAGTAGGATGGAGTATATCACCACAGAATGCAAAGTAAACCACAAAAAATTATTGAGAGGATTAGCAAACTGTGGAATTTATAATTCTGTTTACAAATGGTTACTTCTTTCCTTTGCCAGTTTTCTCCTTTTGTTTACATTGATTTTCCTCAATGATCTGGGTAATCTGTTAGATATACCGCTCCCCAAGACCAAATCTAGTATCTTTGATGCTTCTTGATTTATTAAAAGTGTTAAGTAGTTCGCAGCGAGGCAAAACAAAACATAGATTGAGATTCTTAACGTTTAATTAAAGAAAAAATCTTATTTATTAATCACAATAGAACTTGGAAAGCATTGTGGACACATATATGTCACCAAGGAGTTTCACTCAGACAAAATAAAGACTTTGAATATCATTAAGTTATAAGGACGTTTTTGTTTAAAACGACAGGTATTAAGACCAAAAGGAAAGCAATTGATAATGAAGAAGAAAGAATTACAGACACTTCTGTTGTACTAATATTTGATTTTTAAACAAATTGGTGAAAATGAAAGAAATGTCTAAATTCCAATAACTTTTAGCATTCAAAATAATTTTGTCATGAAAGTCATGAAGTCATTGAATCGTTGGACAGGTTTGAAGACGCGAAGCGTCAGGGTTGGCCGAAAACGAGAAAGATTACGAGAAGCTTCATGAGAACAATGAAACGAAAACCGACATTCAGTTTCTTGGAAGGACAATAGTCCTAAAGTGTCATCTTCAGATTTTGATATGTGTAGTATTAGACTGAAACTGAAACTGAAACTGAAACTGGTGACATGTCGGAAGGTCTGTGTAGCTCTATATTCGTCACTACTCCTAAGAAGCCAGGAGCAATGGATTGCGAATTTCACCGCACTATAAGCTTGATCAGTCATATGACGAAACTAATTCTACGCTTAACCATGGCTAGAGCAAAGGGAAAAATACAAGAAGAAATAGGCGATGTACAGTGCGGCTTTATAAAGGATTCTGGAACAAGAAACGCAATTTTTGTCTTGAGGATGCTATGTGAGAGAAGCATCGAATTGCAACAGAAGTTTTTCTTATGTTTCATCGACTATACCAAGGCCGTCGGCAAAGTCAAGCATCAAAATCTGCTAGAAATCTTGGAATCAATCAACATTGATGGCAAGGATCTACGCCACTTAACAAATTTATATTGGGAACAAAAGGCTGCCGTCTGAGTAGCAGATAGTGTCAGTGACTTTGTATCTATCCAACGAGGAGTCAGAAGAGGATGTGTGTTATCTCCCGACCTGTTCAACATATAAAGCGAGAAAATAATGAGAGATTTGGAAGATTTAAAAGGATGTGTAATCGGTGGTCGTAATATCAACAATCTGAGATATGCTGACGATGAAGTTTTAATCAGTAATACCGAGGAGGACCTTCAGAGACTATTGAATACAGTAGTAGAGGCCAGCGACAGGCAAGGCTTGACGCTGAACTGTAAAAAGACAGAGTGTATGATTGTCAGCAAACAGACCGGCATAAAATGTCAGCTGAGCATTGGCAATGAAAAGATAAAGCAGGTGAAAAATTTTAAATACCTCGGCAGTATTATTTCCGAAGATGGCAGGTGCGAAACCGAAATTAAAACTCGTATCGCTATGGCAAAGGAAGCCTTCCAGAGACCGAAATCAATTCTTGTCAGTGGAAGCCTTACACCAGCCACCAAGAAGAGGATTCTGGAATGTTATGTTCTACCGATATTGCTATACGGAAGTGAATGTTGGACAATTTCNTTCCAGAGACCGAAATCAATTCTTGTCAGTGGAAGCCTTACACCAGCCACCAAGAAGAGGATTCTGGAATGTTATGTTCTACCGATATTGCTATACGGAAGTGAATGTTGGACAATTTCATCTCAGATGACGAAGAACCTGGAAGCAGTCAAACTTTGGTTCTATCGACGCATTCTTAAAATCGGCTGGACTTCCCATCAGACCAACGAAGAAGTATTAAGAAGAATAGATACAACCAGAAAACTAGTAAAGACAATCAGACAAAGGCAGATGAGTTTTTTCGGTCACCTCATACGAAAGGATGGACTAGAGAGCCTATCAATCATGGGGAAAATCGACGGTAAACGCAGCAGAGTTGAAGTTAAAACCCGATCCCTAACGGCAATACAGCGATATTTTTCGGGATCAGTTAAATTCGCATATAATCGAGAAGGTGCCTGAAGCAAAAATTGTGAAAGACGGCACGCGTTATCTCAGCCATTTCGGTGTTACAAGGACAGACAGAGAGACAACAATACTGCGAATCGTTTTTTATGGTTCCACAAAATCGATAAAGGAATCGCCTTCTCTAAATGAGTGTTTAGAAGTAGGAGGCAAGTTTTTGCCATTGTTATTTGATACATTTGTACGTTTCCGTTCACAGCCGATCGGTGTTACAGCTGATGTAGAGAAGGCGTTTCTTCAAATAGAAATTGACGAAAAAGTTAGGGATGTGTTAAGATTTTCATGGTGTGATGATATATTAAAGCCACAGCCGTCCAAAATCCAATATAGGTATCGGCGACTTTTATTTGGTTTGACTTGTAGTCCAGCATTGTTAGGAACAACGATACGTCATCATGTTGTTAAGTACGAAAGCGATTATCCCGAAGTCGTTATAAGTTACATGCTGATGATTTAAGCTGTAGTGTTAAAACGACCTCAGACGCCATGAATATTTGCAAGCAGGCTAAAAGCGTTATGTTACAAGGGGGGTTCAATTTACGTAAATGGAATTCTAATGACAAAATCCTTCTCAATGAAATTCATAGACTCGAAAATGAAGGTAATGTATCAACAATGGCAAAAGGGAGTCGCTAACTGTAAAGGAAGATGATCAAACCTATTCGGAGTACGCTTTAGGGTTTCCCGTAAATGAAAAGTATTCGAAAGTTTTGGGGGTGAATTGGGACGGCGAAACTTATTCACTTGTTCAGGATGTAAGTCATATCATAGCGTTCGCTAATTCATTACCTGTAACTAAATGATCCGTTTTGAAAATTGCAGCCAAGATATTCGATTCATCAATTTGAAAATTTGATGTTTTGCAGGATGGACTCATATTCTGCGCTTTGCTGGTCACAATATGTGCGTCATCGTGTGAACCAAATACTGCAGACCTCTTTTCAATGGTTTCATTGCCCGGGTATACACAATCCTGCAGATTTTCCATCCCGTGTTAAGTACACAAATATTGCAGACAATCTTTTCTGGTTGGAGTGCCCCACCTTTCTTCAGTCGGGAAGAGAGGAGAGGCCAAATATTCCTTGCAGTGACAGGTTAGAGACGGAAAACACAATGAAAGAGAAGGTGAAAATAGAACCAGATATTACGTATGCAATTTTAGCTCGTAACAATGTGCCAGGGAACGTTATAAATATTGTAGACACAGAACGTTTTAACAGCAATGGTAAATTGTTAAAAACCTTGGCTTGGGTGCTACGATTCGTTGAAAATGCCAAAGCTGCGATCAATAAAAAATCTGTGAATAAAGACGAAATTATAAGTACCGATGAAGTCAGCACTGCGGAGATCACAGTGATTCAGGCAATACAAAGTCAGCATTTTGCGAATGAAATAGATTTTTAAACGTTGAATGGAATAGTAAAGAAAACTAGAAAGACATCTTTGTATGTTAATCAATTTGGTCTTTTTATGGACGATAATGATATACTTCATTGCAGATATCGTGTTGGTAATTCGTCAGTTATTGAATCCGGGAAAATACCTATACTTTTACTACCGAAACATTGATACACTGACTTGCTAATTAAAGATTATCAGGGGTAGGCAACCTACGGCCCGCGAGCAGAATTTTCATGGTCCGCGAAGCCATAAAATTATATAATTTTGTGTTAGCAAATATAATTGTCTAGCGGTTTGCAGATATTGAATATATTGAATGAAACATGTAACTTTGTCAAACTTGAGATTCAGGAAAAACTTTTTCACTTGGATAACTGAGGGCCACACTTCGGTAGGCACACCGGTGCGAATTTTCACAGATGTAGTTTTGACTGCGTGTAAACGGGCACACCAGTGTGGTTTCACTCCATTTTCGCAGCGAGGACGGCAACACTGACAGCGAGGTTAATTTACATAATCTGTCTTTTGTTTCTTCTCTTTGTTTCTCTCCATATTTGAAGAAAATGCGCGAACAAAATTGTTTTGGCAATGTGATATGCATCGCACCGGTGTCGTGCAAACGTGGTTTTAGTCTGTTACGTTGATTGGTGGATATTTCTGTATTTTCTTTCATGAAAGCATAATAAAAAAAAATCGTCTGCACAGAATTAAACTTGATCAGAGTTCTATTTTGTGACTTCATCTCGCAATTTTTGGAAAGAAAGATAATCTCGTGATTCTATTTTCTTCGGGAGAAAGATAATAAGAGGAACGAATGCCAAAAAGTGTAAAATTGACACTGAGTGTCGTATGTTCAAGGAAAGCAGGGGGACAGATTATTTTGCAGCAGAAAAAAAAACAATGTCCTGTGTTTGATATGATGTGATACCATTGCCGTAAAAAAAGAGTACAACGTAAAGAGACATCAGACGAAACATGCAATACAGTTTGACAAGTATACAGACCAGAAAAGAAAAGGGAAGTATCTAAGCCTCAAAAGATCCATCGAAACATAGCAAAGCTTTTTAGCTACTGCCAAAAAAAAGATACAGAGGCATCAATTAAAGTAAGTTTTAAGATTGGAGAACTGATTGCATCAAAAAGAAAGTCATTTAGTGCCGGAGAGTTCGTATAGGGTTACTTGACAATTTTTGTTGGCGAAGTTCTCTCAACCACCGCCAATTTAAGGAAATATTGAATGACTTGGAAATAGAACTTAGAGATGTTATTTTATTTTCTAATATTCTTTGGCTAAGTCGATCAGCTACGTTGAAACGATTCTGGCTGTTAAGAGAACAAATTTGTGAATTTATGGATGGAAAAGAGCAGGACATTTCGTTTTTCAGCGACGATAACTGGCTCAATGACCTTGCATTTTAACAGATTTGGCATGTCATTTCTCTGACCTTAATATCAAGCTTAAAGACAAAGGTCAGCTATGTAACAAAATGTTTCAACATGTTTTGGCCTTTGAAAGAAAACTGAAGTGGTTTTTGGAACAGCTCAGTACAAAGAATACATCTCATTTTGAACTTTTAATATCGAGAGTAAAAATTTCCCAAGTGAAATTTAAAAAATACCCACAGTGCATAAAGGTGTTATCAATAGAATACGAATCCCGATTTCAGGATTTTAGGATGAACGAAAACCAATTTCAATTATTTGCTGATCCATTCAGAGTAAACATAAACGATTATTCGAGTAAATTTCAACTTGAACTTCTTGACATGCAAAGCAATTTTGAACTTAAAAATGCTCATTCAGAAGTCAACCTGCTACGCTTTTATCAGCTGTATGTAGCAAAGGAAGAGGGTTTGACCAACATAAACAAATTGGCACGAAGGTGTGTGAGCTGCTTCGGGAGCACTTACCACTGCGAACATTTTTTTTCACCAAAATGAACCACGTTAAGACAAAGTACAGGGCTCAGCTCTCAGACCCTAATTTGAAAAGCCAATTAAGGATTTCGCACTATTCTATCAGACCTGACATCAACAAACTAGTCAACGAAAAACAATGCAAGATATCTCACTAGAAATACAGAGACATAAGACTAAAAAACTAGCTTTTAGCATTGTAAATATTACTATTCTTCGTTAATTTGTGAGTTCTGTTCAGTTTAGTTTAGTTTAGTATAGTTTGGTTACGTTTAACCAAAGCTACAAAATTTATTCTAATTGTTCCAAATTTTTCGTTGTTATTTATCATTATCACTCTCGCTTTTCTTATTACCTTTGGCCCGCGTAAAGAAAATGTTTGAAGGATCTGGCCCACTCTCTAGAAAGGTTACCCACCCCTGCTTTAAACCTACTTCGTCAACGTTATTGGGTGCTTCGGGGGAGGGCAAAGGTTAAATGCATTATTCGTAGTTGTGTAGTTTGTGAAAAACTCGAAGGAATGCCATTCAGAACGAAATGTTCTCTAGATTTATCAACATTTCGTGTTGACGAAGGGCCAGCATTTAATCATACATAAATAGATTTTGCAGGTCCTTTATTTGTAAAATATGAAAACTCAAAAGAAGAGAACTTGAAAGTGTATATTTGTTTATTCACGTGCGCCAGCACAAGGGCGGTTCATTTGGAAGTCGTACCATCGTTAACTGTTGAGTCATTCATTCGTGCCTTCCGGCGTTGCTGTGCTCGTCTAACCTCAACGATAATTAGTGATGGTACCTTTGAAAATTCAAGGCCAATCGAGTGCTTCAGCAGCATCGGCTGCATGTCAGTCAAACGCCGCAGCACAAACAGCGGCGCACGTGCAACCAAATACCGCAGCAAGGCCAAAGCTCAACACAGCAGTTATTGAGGAACTGTGCAGAAGGAGCAATCAGTAGAATTAGTGTCTCTTTGTGAGAATTTTATAAAGTTGGTCTTTTATGTTAAGATATGTTTTGTTAAGAAATATTTTGATTGATAATATGGACAATTTGCAATGTATACATAAGTTAAATTTGATTAGACTGCAATCAAAATAGGGGGAGTGTATTGTGAAGGGCGGTACAAACGTGACAGGTAAAATCTGCCGCCGACATCTCAATACCAGAGCAGACACCTCAATATCAGTTGTCACATGTGTAGAAGATTAGCTAATTAAAGGAATGGAGAGGATTTTTGAACTCAGCGTGATGGAGACAAGTAGTTCAGGAGTTTTCTTTAGTTTATGAAATTATAGTTTGATTAAAGTACAGATGCGGAGTCTCTGTCTTTCAACCCACGCACTTCTTCACAACAGGGGAATTTCTGAAAGTTATCTTTGGTTATTTTTAGGGGACATCCTGAGCTGTGGGAACTATAGGGGTATCAAGTTAATGACCCACTCAATGACGCTTTTTGAAAGGATCATAGAGACCAGACTCAGGAACGTGGTACACATTAGCAATGAGCAGTTTGGCTTTGTAAAGGGCAGATCAACAACAGATGCAATTTTTGCGCTGAGACAACTGCAGGAGAAATACAGAGAGGGACGGAAAGAACTCCACGCCGTTTTTATAGATCTAGAAAAGGCGTATGACAGGGTACCGAGGGAGAAAGTATTCTACTGCATGAGAAAGAAACAGATACCAGAAGGATATATCAGAATAGTCAAGGACATGTACCAGGACTGCACAACTGAGATACAGTGCGCAGTTGGTCGATCCACCCCCTTCGAAGTGAGAGTGGGCCTACACCAAGGTTCAGCACTCATCCCCTTCCTATTCGCAATAATCATGGATTNGAAATACAGAGAGGGACGGAAAGAACTCCACGCCGTTTTTATAGATCTAGAAAAGGCGTATGACAGGGTACCGAGGGAGAAAGTATTCTACTGCATGAGAAAGAAACAGATACCAGAAGGATATATCAGAATAGTCAAGGACATGTACCAGGACTGCACAACTGAGATACAGTGCGCAGTTGGTCGATCCACCCCCTTCGAAGTGAGAGTGGGCCTACACCAAGGTTCAGCACTCATCCCCTTCCTATTCGCAATAATCATGGATTGCTTAACAGAGGGAGTTAGAACACAAGCGCCCAGGCAAATGATGTTTGCGGACGATGTGGTTATATGTTCCGAGGATATGGTCAGACTAGAGGAAGACCTGGAGAGCTGGAGAAATGCCCTGGAAAGCAGAGGGATGAAGATATCCAGGAGCAAAACTGAATACATGTGCCTGAATGGGGAAGAAACTGGTACAATCAGGATGGATGGATGCCCACTCCCTAGAGCCCACCAGTTCAAGTACCTAGGGAGGACCCTCTCTGAAGATGGAACCTCAGAGGCTGAATTGCAAAGACGGATACAAGCAGGATGGGTGGACTGGAAACGCTTGACCGGAGTCCTTTGCGACTCAAAAGTCCCCAGAAAAGTAAAGGGCAAGCTACAGAAAGCAATCGTACAACCCGCTATGACCTATGCCACGGAAACCCTACCTCTGACCAGAAACCAAGAGAGGCGAATGGAAGCAGCCGAAAACAAAATGAATCGTATCAGCTGCGGGTGGACTAGAAAAGACCATGTCAGGACGGAGAGAGTCAGAGCAGCGTTGGGGGTAGGAAGCGCAATTGTCAAATGCCAGCAAGGAAGGCTGAGATGGTTTAGACACATACGAAGAAGGGACGAGGATTACGTCGGGAAGAGAGTAATGGAGATGGTCATACCCGGGAAAAAGAGACGGGGACGTCCAAAGAGAAGATGGGGTGATAGTGTCTAAGACGACATGAAGCGAGTAGGCGTCTCACCGACTGACGCCCAAGACAGGTCGAGATGGAAGAAGCTAGTGTCAGCCACAGCGACCCCTGACGCTAAAAGCTAGAAGCTAGGGGGGGAAGTGCTAGAAGAAGAAGAAGAATCTTTAGTTATTTTTTAGTGACAAATCACTGTTGGTTTTCAACGGTTTGGATGGTGACTTTGGTGGTAATGTATACAGAAGTGTTTTACTGACTCTGTCTGATGTTTTTTCTTTCTTCTTCTTCTTTATCTTTCGGCTGCTCCCTGTTAAGGGTCGCCACAGTGGATCATACACCTTCATTTGCTGCGGTCCGAACCATCTTCTCTTCTTACTCCCATCTCCCTCATGTCCTCTTTTATTACATCCATGTAGCGTCTCCTTGGTCTTCCTCTCTTCCTCCTCCCTGGCAGATTCATGTCTATCATTCTCCTCCTGATATAGTTCTCTTCCCTTCTGAACACATGCCCATAGTATCTGAGTCTTGCCTCCCTTTGCTTCTCACTCAATCTCCTAACATGTGCTGTACCTCTCATGTATTCATCTCTGACTTTATCCATTTTATCTAATGTTGTTTCTTTGATGGTCATGAAATCCTTTCACTTTCACTAATGTCAGTATCTTTTTTTTACTCCGGGACAGTGGTATTTGAGTGAAATTTTGAAGGTTGACTTTGTTTTATTTGAAGGCTGACTTTGATTTGATATAAGTTGCTGAAAATTGGTTGTTGACATTGTTGGTGACATATTGAGCCAGTCATTCATTGACTTTGTGTCTTTGATGATCATGAAATCCTTTTGCTGTATCTTTCTCTCTACAAAACTACACTAGTCTTTATGCAGAAACCTATCTTTTGCACCAGCATCTATGCAAAGAACTATCTAGTGCAATGGGTAAAAAATGAATACATAAATGCCATTGATAATCGGTGTAAGAATCAAACATCATGAAATATTTGAACCTTCATTTTATTCCCTTTATTTTTTCGTGTATTTATGAATGTCGTGTGAATGTTTGTAAAGACAGGAATATTTTGACCTATTTTTCTTTGTATCCGGGTATGATTTTGAAAAAAAAAGTAAACTCCCTCGACTCAGAATTGATCCTACTCTGAAATCCTTCCCTGGATATGGAAATCTTTCAGAGGCAGCACAGCATAGGATTACTAGTTAATTAAGCCATGGTATCTCCCTTTACAAATTTGGCAGCAAAGCGAAGATGATGTAGGAATTAGAGTAAACTGACTAATATAATATATCTACTGCCAAAATTTCAGTTAATCTTGGTAAAATAGGAGCCGCATGTACCCAAATAAAGTAAATTCAGTTGCCGGGAAACTCCTTGATTGGAAGTAAATAAAACAAGCCTGTATATCAATAATCAATCCACTGATTATTAATAAATATTAATCATTTTATTTCTTCAAGAAAGAAATGTTGGTTTAAACCTTATCAAAGCAGAAGGACAAACTTTGATCAAACACGAGCTCCAAGGGTTTCGTGATCAAGGAGATTCATTAAACGAACTTTTGGGGAGTAATAGCTTGTAAAAAGCCATAACAATAGCTTCATTTAATTAAAGATTTATGGAGAACTACAAAAAGAGGATTGAATATTAATAGCTTAAGAAAAGATGTCACCTGAAAATGTGCGTTAGGTAACTTATGAGAAGCAAAAACAGGGAACAAGATTGTCATTTTGGGCAAAAATCTGACAATAACTGAACTAAGAGATCTCAGGGTCAGATGCTAAGATACTATGTTATAAATGCCATCTGCGACCTTCCGCTGCTATTCTACCTTGCATCATCTAGGGAAACATCATGTGCGACGTTTTTGAAAATAGCTCTCGCTATTTTCAAAAGTTTTAAGACTGGCTGATTTTCTACCAAAAGTGACTGCATTTGTTGCACAAATGGTCTGTCAAGGTGATAACTACCTTAAAATCTATCGTCAGTTCCACAAAGTAACGACAAGACATCCTGACCCTTTCAAGTAAAACAACATCACGCAGAATAAGCTTCTTCAACAAAATGAAAAGCTTGGTACCTTGAGATGTGGTGGTACTTGATCAGTACTGCTAAGGAAGTCATGGTGAAACTGTGGTATTATTTTGAAATCCCTGAAACGGTCCCATGGTAACTAACTGATTTTCTTTATTCAAGCTAGAGAAACTATAACACCGACTAACACTGACCACAAAACACTTCAGTCATGCCAGTCTTGAGTGATAACAAAAAATTTTCATTTGTTTCACCTACACCAAATAAGATCTTGGATGTTAAAGCTGTTGACCTTTTAACAACAAAACCACACATTGGATATTACGGATATATTATAAGCCAAAAAATCAACAGATATCAAAACCACACGTCCAATATTCAAGAAATCGAGTTTGTCCTTTGTCAAACAAAACCACCTTGCTACCAAAGAAGCTTTCTATCATGCATCCACCGGAACTTCGGTCACAAATTTGTCCCCATCAGACTACGGAGGAATGAGATTCTGGATTGCCGGAGACAGTGGCAATGGAGACGCCCCACTAATTGTACGACTGCAGTCCTTGAAACCAAAGCTGCAATAAGAGTTTAAGTAAAGTAAAAGGCCATTTTTACTGCCACAGCAAAAAATTTTTCGCTGACATCTTAACTATATTGTTGTTTATAATAACTTGGGCTTCAACCTATAATTTAAATATGAGAACTTTTACTTCAAAGACACATTGTACCATCCTGCGTAGTTAAAGGTACTTTACGACATTCGTCTACTTCAGAAAACGTCTCAGAAAAATCATTTTTCATCATAACCAAACACAAACTGATGGCATCAATCAATGACTTAAACAATTGATTTTTAAGTTATTGATTGATGCCATCTATCTATCTATCTATCTATCTATCTATCTATCTATTTATTTATCTTCTACTTAACTATCTATCTATCTAAATATCCATCGATGTATGTATGTATGTATGTATGTATGTATGTATGTATGTATCTATCCATCTATCTATCTATCTATCTATCTATCTATCTATCTATCTGTCTATCCATCTGTCCAGCTATCTATTGATCGACCTATTGACCTATCAGTCTTTCATTCAATCATTCAATCTTTTTATCAATCAATCAGTCATTCACTGTATCTAAGTATCTATCGATTGAAGTATCCATCGATCCATCCTTCTATCCATCTGTCTATCTATTTATCTATCTATTTATCTACCTATCTATCTATCCATCTATCTATCTATCTATCTATGTATCTATCTATCTATCTATTTATCTATCTGAGTCCCTTCCATTGCTTCCTGTCTTTCCTTTGCGTAGCAATTCGGTGCTACTACCCCCTGTCCAATTTGACAGGTAATTCAGAAAGATCAGTTTTTGTCTGCCCTGTCTTTTATTCCACTGATCGTTCTGAATAAGACGAGAAGTTCCAAATCTTCCTTCCTGATGACATTTCAAACAAAGCCAAGTTGTCGTTTTCTTATTAATTAAATTATGTTTCCTTTTTCTTCTGGCCTCTGTTTCACTTTTGCATTATTCTTTCCGTTTGTCCATGCTACTTCAAGCATTCTATGGAGGAACCACATTGCACCAGTTTGTATTCTACTTTTTAATGTTTTGCACAAAGTTTAACTCTAACATCCAAACAGCAGAGCTGACAAAACGTACCGGTGAAGTAGTCTTACAAGAGTTTTGATTGCTATTTTTTTGCTTCTAAGTATTTTTTCATTTTGGTGAATGCACCTTTTCCTATGCCATTCCTTCTTTTGATCTCAAAAATACCTTCTCATCTGATGTACCATGTTGCATAGTTAACTGAATGGTTCGGTTTGCTTTTTGCTTTAATCGCACATTGATTTGTCTAATTGATGACGAGACCTCTCTGATTGATACAACCACCTTGGTCACTGTTTCTAGGTCGTCCTGAGAAGACGCTATAGATACAATGTCATCCGTATACCATAAGCTGTTTAGTGTGTACCCTCCTAGAGCTATTTCATGCATGTCGTTTATCTCTCTAAATATTTTCCTTCCGTATCCATTGAACAAGTCTGGTGATATCACACAGCCTTGCTTGATTTCTCCGTTGATGTTAACTAATCCACTGTTATCTTAACAGGCACTGATAGCTGCCATCTGCTGCCAGTAGAGCTACCTTATCAAGAGCTTTAGAAGAGTCGGTAAAACCGGTATATAGATCTTGCTGCATTTCTATCGTTCTTTCAGTTACCATGTGAAGGAAGAAGATTGTATTTTAAGTCCCATTGTCCTTTATGGCAGACATTGTTCTGAAACAATTTTTAGATGTAAATGTCTTCTGTATCTGTGCATCAGAATTTTGAGGAACACTTTAATGATGTATCTGATTTGGTTGACGGTACGGTGTAACTCACGCTTTACGGTTCCTGATTTCTTTCGTATGGCTATGAAGATAGATTTGATCAATTCCTTAGGTGTGATCCCTGTTTCAGTAATGATGTTCAGAACTTGTATTAGTTTGTCAGTATCGAAATCTCTTGGAGATTAAATCATTTCAATGCAAATCTTATTTGGACCCATTGGTTTCTCCTTTGTTGTGTTGTTTACTGCTGTTTTCATTTCCTATTTTGAAATACTTGGACCGTTCACGTTTTTGTTGATGAATAGCTTTTCTTCTCATGTATCATCAAACATGTCTCCAATGTACTCAAACAATCTGGCTAGAAAGTCTCTCTTCTTCATTAGCATGATTGCATCTTTGGCTTTCAGACACCCAGTCAGAGAACAGTGATTGAAGAAGCTTACAAATGATATTATACTTTTTAGTTGGGTTCTTAATCTTATTTACATCAGTAGACAGCTGGATGATGTATTCTTTTTTTCTGCTATACTGTGCTATTGTACAGTCTTTTGGTGAATTAGAAAGAGTAACCATACTTGTATTTCTTGATTGACGAAATGCACATAATAAGTCAACATGAGATAAAATCTGGTGGAACAAGTCGAAGAAAAATAAAAAAGTAGGATCTTCCAGTCTCCTCTTGAGACCTCTTGTTTAAGATAGTGATACAGCATCGCAGGCGTCGCTATTTCATTTATTCGTAAAGAAAGCTTTTAAAGCATTCTATTTTTTAAAACAATATTTACAGTGCTCCTTTGAGGTTTCATTGTGTTGCCAGTCCTCGAAAAGCAAGCCCTTCTGCAGGTAGAACTACAGTGTATTTTTTGGACAGAGTAAGAAAAGGTAGAGAATACTAACAAGTTTGCAAAATATATGCTTACAATATTTATTGATGAAGCTTCTTGTTGCACGACTAAATTAAACAGTTCATAGCAGTGTACAAACACAGCATGTAAGTATTCTTCCTTTATCTTAACCTCAATGACATATTTTGTTTTCCCATTCATGACGGCTCCTCCATCATATGTCTGAGTTACCAGGCGATTTTCTGATTTTGTGCGCATTGTACTCATCCTGTATGTACCAGTTGCCTAAACTCAGAAGAATACTTCTTATGGTCTATTTCAACGTGACAGATCTACAACAGAATGAAGCATCATACAAGACAACAGACGTATTTCCTATGGTGTAGTTGTCCCTGGACTGTATCCCTACAGATATTGTTTCACTTAAGCCAGCAGCAGTTGCTAGATGACTGGTGAAAACCATGACATTTTAAAATTTTTTTAACGTAGCATAGAATCATGGAAAAAAAAAAGATAGGTTTTCTTGTGATTGATAGAATCAAAACTGATTGGAGGACGCAGTATACGTCTGTGGTATCGTTAGCTTGTAACCAATGAAAAAGACTTTGTATTTTATTGTAAATTTCTTCTCTGTAAATTTCAAATATGAAATCGAGAAGTTCAATTTCAATACTATTACTACTTTATTTAAATAACATTTGGTTACTCTAATCAATTACCTATTAGGGTTCCTTGAAATTACAACTTGAGGCTAATGTTATTAAAACAAAAAATATATCTGGCATTGTTTCCTCTCTAGCTTTGTGATCCTCATCCGAAAAAAGCTGATTCTTATCCACCTTTTGATTATGCCATTGAACATTTCGACAAGTCATTTAAAGAAGAACTAATATCTGATCTACCAAAGATTTGTAGTAGTAGTTGATTGGTAATATGAAGTTAGGACTTTTTGTGATTTTTCACTGTCGCTAATGATGATTCAATCATTTCACTTTCAGCCCAAGTGATCCGCAGCCAAACAAAAGCAAGAAAAAGAAAATCTTTATTTTGTTAAGACACATTGTTAACCATGGCTTTTGATTATACCAAGCAGAAGGAGCGAAAGAAAGATGCTTGAGTTATTCCTTTCAAAGGATCACCCACCTGTGTGTTACTGTGTTACTGATGTGACCGTTTCAGAGTACACTATAGATATCAAGGAGCATCGTGGTATGCGTAGCCTCCAGTATACTCCTTGTTGATGATTCAATGCCTGTGACTCATAACTGTATAATAGAACTGTTGCTATGCAAGCCTTACAAATCTGTGTCTTAGTAGAGCTCTAAAAAGGTGCTGTCACACTTTCCTTTGGGAGTGAAGAAACGTTAGGCTTGACCAGTTCTTGAACCAATGTCATGGGCACTATCTGTGTACCCAATAAGAAATCACTTACACACTCTGTGTTGTCAACTACGTAAAGGTTCTATTAAGATTTTAGGTAGGGGTGCACGAACTTTGTTTTGGCTGGATTCAGCAACAGGCCAACAGATTTATACACGAGTTTCCCTTTCAACATGATATCTTGTGCTTCCTCAATAGAATCTTCAAGGAGACCGATATCATCAGATTTCTCTGGACCATGAAGAGTTTTGGCAGGGTTTTGTCCATTTCTCCGTCTAATACAAGCAATAACGTGAGTTTCTTGATGAATAGTTTGAAGATCAAAATCTAAACATACAATGAAGAGAAGAAAAGCAAGAAGATATTTTTGAAGCACTGAAAATGGGCTACTTCCAATTTTCAACATTAGTTTTGAATAAAAAATTAAGAAAAACTATCATATTTAAAAAACTAACAGGGAAAAAATATGATGTCTACCACTTTTGCAGGAGGGGGAGGGGATACTATTTTAAGGGAATTTTAAAAAACATTTCTCTCGAACTACACACTTGTTTTATACTGCAAATTGCTGTTATATGAAGACAAGATTACTTATACTAGATAAATATAAATATAAATATAAATATAAATATAAATATAAATATAGATATAGATATAGATATAGATATAAATATAAATATAGATATAGATATAGATATAGATATAGATATAGATATAGATATAGATATAGATATAGATATAGATATAAATATAAATATAAATATAAATATAGATATAGATATAGATATAGATATAGATATAGATATAGATATAGATATAGATCTAAATCTAAATCTAAATCTAAATCTAAATCTAAATCTAANATATAGATATAGATATAGATATAGATATAGATATAGATATAGATATAGATCTAAATCTAAATCTAAATCTAAATCTAAATCTAAATCTAAATCTAAATCTAAATCTAAATCTAACTCTAAATCTAAATCTAAATCTAAATCTAAATCTAAATCTAAATCTAAATATAAATATAAATCTAAATCTAAATCTAAATCTAAATCTAAATCTAAATCTAAATATAAATATAAATATAAATATAAATATAAATATAAATATAAATATAAATATAAATATAAATATAAATATAAATATAAATATAAATATAAATATAAATATAAATATAAATATAAATATAAATATAAATATAAATATAAATATAAATATAAATATAAATATAAATATAAATAAAATTCTTACAAGCTCACAATCCTCTTCAGCATGAACCTGCATAACCTTCATTTCTTTCATGCGTGATGGCCTCCAGGAGGTCACATACAAAGTAAAACCGCCACTTTGCCCACATTTGACGATCAGGTGAGAAACAGAAAAACAAACATCATTCAGTTTAATTTTGATCGTCATCTCTTTTCTATCTAACCTCTTGTTATCCTAAAATAAGTCTTAACCTTTTCGAGGTAGGATGCTATCCTAATGTGGTAAACAGATATCAAATTTTCGATTATTCCGAGGAAGGTGCAAGGAAAAGAGGAAATTGACGAGGCGAAATTCCAACAATCGTCCATTGTACAAATGAGACAGTTACAATTATGAAGTTGTTTACAATTGGCGTTGTTGAATAACGTTGTTAATGAGGACAGTTCTTCTCAATTGTACTGAATCAGTCAGCCTTAACTGTGTGATAGAAACATTGACAGAGTAAATAATCTCGTTATTGTATGATTCTTGGTTTCAAATTTTATTTTTACTCTGGCTCGTGACTGGCTAAAACACTCAATGGTTCTAGTATGACAAAACTTGACCATTCTGGTAAGGCATGTTTGACCGCAAACACTTTACTTCATGCACTGGACAACTTGACTGCATGTAAAGCTTTTTATGATTGTAAGTTGGATTATCTGAAAGGAGTAAAGAAAGAACTTTGTTGCCGGTTTTTAGAGGCAGAAGAGGCCAGGTAACAACCTGATCACAAAATGTTTCTTCCAAAGGCGCCTCTTATTTTTAAACTTTTCATGGTGTTCTGGGAGGTAACACGTGGCTTACGACCGAGGATGTACAGCAGAATTCCGTCCATGGCTGATCCCAATTTAATAAGACTGAGTGGAGATCAAAAGCTAACCGAGAAAGAGATAATGATGGTGCAACAGAAAGGGTAAGTCTTGTTTTGTTCATTTTCGCTTTAAATCAGCGAATAAATCACGTCAGGTAATTGAAAATCGTGATTATTAAAAAGTTGGTACGATGGCAAAGATTTTTGCCATATAATTTCAAGAGTATTAATTTTATTTCGACTGTGGGTAAATGAAGGCAACAGCACCCAAAAGGAGAAGATAATAATATCAAAACGTGTTTGATATTGAATAGAGGAATAAGAAAACTGGTTTTAATCGAAATAAAAATCCAATGCAAAAGAAACATACTTTAATAATTATCAATGGAGCTTTTTGTTTACAATGTTTGTGCTCACCCCAGGATTGATGGTATCTCGTAATACGTAATTAAGTACTCTGCCACAAAGAAGCTCAACTATCTTAATGCTACAGCAGTTTTTTGTGTTTTCACTTCCTGTGGCTTCTTAACCTTACAAGTTTACGGCCTTTGGGGTATATCCTCACCAACTATCGACAGCTGAAGACAAGTAGCTCGCTTTGTTGGAACAGGGCACACCCCACTCATAAATGGGGGGTGAGGGCAGAGGGTCGGTGAAAATATTTAATGACTGCACCTGTAAATCTAAACGAAATCTGAAGAAAAAAACCAGTAATAATAAAACTATTAAACTCTTGAAGAACTCTAATCTTGAAGAAATCGAAATTGTAGTTTTTACCCCAAAAATAAAAGCTAAAAAGAAACAATGATCAAAATATGATTTAGACTGACGGTAGAAATTTCAATAGGTATTAAAATTGTGGGCATTAACACTCCAGGGGAGATTTTCTTTGCCACAACAAAATAAAAAGTAGCAAAAAGATTTAAATAATAATAAATATGTATCCTTTCGTCCTTTCGATAGCTGAAATTTCTTGATACGCATGCTTGACATAGAGTGTTTTGTTCATCTGGTTGACATGATGTGTGGCATTGCCAGGATATTGGTTTAATACCTCCTGCCGTCACTACCCAACAACCGGCTTCCGTTGTCTTCACCACTAACCCGGGCCGAGCGGCTGACGGGTACTATGCCTTGCTGAAGGGCAACCCGTGATTTTGTCTGGGACTGCTTATTTCCATATTCGCAGCTAACCTCTATATCTGGAAGCCGTTGCACTATCCGGAACCTGTGGACCCGGTGGATTTGAGTTATACATATAATTATACACCGCAACGCCTTGGCCTCACTGCCCCACTGATGTCATAGCTAGTCGCTCCCACACACCTCTCCAGCTGTCTGGCTCCACCATGAAACAGGGGAAGGTAACCACCAATCGCATGGAGTAGGCCCCTTTTAGGCTCAGGACCCGGCACTCTTTTACCATGGTGGGCTACCTACAAACGAGTACTACCATATCGGAAGTCATTTCCATTGTTGTCTGCCATATTAGAGTGAGTGCGTTATGCAGTCGTTTAGTCACCTTTAAGTCTGGACCTATACGCCCGACTTCAGCTTGTTTTTACATCGGAGTGTTTGCCCACCTAGAATGGTTGCCAGAGTGGGATGACGAGTCCTATCTACCTCTTTGTCTGAATGGCTATCCACCATTGGAACCCATGTTTATCCCTTTGTTGTCCAGGCAGCCTGGTCTCTTCCTTTGGTGTCAAAGTGGTCTGTTAATGGGCACCGGGGCCTCTCCATACAACGATGAGTCCAGGTGGCTCGAGGCCCCTAACCAGAACAGCGGAACAGAGAGTCGTACTCTACAGTTTGAAATTATTCAATGGATTAAATAATTCAGTTTCCGTCACACAAACCAATTTATAACAGCCATTCACCTGTAGTCTGTATTCACATCTGCAAAATTAAGCCTTTTGCCCACTGAAATTGTACTTTTATTTATGTGCTACGCAAAATAGGATGTCCGTTCCATGTGACCTTATGCTACTCTAAGAGAAATTTCAGCACGATACTCGACTTGCATTCATACATACGAGAGCTTGAGGAGGTGGTTAAAATCTTCGAGCGCAAAAAAATCCCAAATTTGAATTCGGTATTATTATAGTTTTGCATTAATACTGTGCTATGTGTTATTATTGCTGTGGCTTAATGGTTCATACATTTGAAGTCTACCTAAGAGGTTCCGGCTTCGAATCCTTGGTCAGGCAAAAAGACTTCTTTTTTTTTTTAAAAAAAAGAATTTTACCAAAAATGCCTTTTTGGGGTCAGGAAGTGTATCTGGCCAAAACGTTCATCACTGTAAAAACTCCCTCTGAAATTAAGTGCCGTCTGAGCCCAGTTATTGGGGAAAATGACGTTAAAAGGAGAAATTGTGTTATGATGTTCCGTATCACACCATGATCATATCTGAAAGGGGACGCCCATTTTACCCATCCCTTCGTCATCTTGTATGTAATGTTGTGTAAAGCCAGCATTTATCATAAGATTTTGTTTTACACATCGCATGTTGCGTACGTTCCAAATCATCTTTTTTCCAGTAATACCTCTTGCAGTTTCGGATATAATATTTGTAGATTACATTGTTACCACTTTTGGCGCCTCAATCTCAGTAATAATTTCAAAATATGTATGCAGTATTTTTTAACTGTGCAGCGACTATTGTGTTTATTTAGCTTCTCAAGGTTTCTTTAAGTTGCCATCCAACATTTTTCAAATTGTATCCAACAAGATACAATTTGAATAAGAAATATAATTTTCATTAAATTGTCCCCACTGCCATACAATCTCACGCCAATATCGTTTGCCCTGTTCATCGTCATGTTACTCACTACAGGAAATTGTCAAGATAACTGGTGACATTTTCAAAATTTCTCGTTCCGAGATAACGCATGTACTGACTACAAGTGTTTATCAGGGTGCCATGTAGCAATTTATCTAGAAAAACTAAGATGATTGAATGTAAATAGATTTTGGGCAGTTTTAGTCACTTCTTTGATGATTTGCCCACCACCACAAAATATCGATATCGACCACATATTTTTAGTTTGTATGGTAGTTTTTGCCCTAAGTTATGCCTAGATCTACAGTCCAACCAGATACAATACAGCCACAAAAGTTTTTAGGATTTGAATCCATCTAACTATCAATTTATCTATCTCTCTCTCTATCCATCTATCTATCTATCTATCTGTCTATGTCATTTTATGTATCATTTTAGTCACTTGACACATATATTCAACCCCTTTTACCTTGTTTTTTGATATCTATCTATCTATCTATCTATCTATCTATCTATCTATCTATCTATCTATCTATGTCATTTTATGTATCATTTTAGTCACTTGACACATATATTCAACCCCTTTTACCTTGTTTTTTTATATCTATCTATCCATCTATCTATCTATCTATCTATCTATCTATCTATCTATCTATCTATCTATCTATCTATCTATCTCCGTTGACGATCATGGGCCCCACAAATCTCTCTCTCCTTTGTATGTTGGATGATTTCACTTCCTGACCAAGATTGACCCATTCCTCTCCTCATGCTGGCCGTATAGCTTTGTCGCTGTCTGCCACGAGCTCACTTTCCTTCAATCTTTCCTGTGCTAAGTAAATTTTTAAGCTTTTCTTTTCTAGATATATGACCAAAAAAGACATTTACCGCTTTGTAATCATGTTACATAAGGATTTGAATGTAAGAAGGAAAATATGATTTTTGTGAATTTAGCGGACTTGTCTTGGTCCAAATGATCACGTGCTTGGTTTCCTTTTTTCACAGCCAGAGGATACGTGTCTGCTACAACACTTGTATCCTATTCATTATGTATCCGCAAACTTCCGTATTTTAAGCTTTTGTTAATATACTGAAAGACGCCATAATACTCATCGACTTTGATTAAAATTAAAAACAAGATGATTGACCATTACAAAGGAATCGACTTCATGAGACCTGGTGGAACTAAAACTTCATTTCACTTAGAATTTCAAGAGTCTACGAACAAAATCCAGCATAAAAATTGGCGAAAAAAAAGTTGTATCAGAACGTCACTATGCACGATATAGTTTTGAAAGAGGAAGCTCCCAGACTTTGTGAAAAAGCTGGACTGGAGAGATGATTTCCAAATGAGAAATGAATGACTGCATCGTTCGTAAGGTGGCTTATGTTTTTCCAATCATTTTGATAGTGGTAAATCTAAAAGTATTACGTCTGACATGTTAGGAGCATAGCATAAACCCACTCTTACTGTACATGCTCAAAGATGTTGCACATAATTTTTGTTACCCCTTTCAGCGTAAGCAAAAGACAGTGAGTTACTTTTCTTACTTGAATTCATTTTGTTTGTTGTACTTTTCAATTTAATGATTTCTGCTCCCAATGTTTTCTCCGAAAACATGTACAAACTTAGTAGTATGCCATTTCTACCGGGAAAACAAATTAAGCGTAGCACTTCCAGGGACGTACCCGGATTCAAACCCAAAACCTCTTGTGCTGCTTTTGAATTATTTTACCTGAAACTATACTGTTTCTCAGAAAAGCATCGGATGTTAAAGAATAAGGTTTCCAAATGACCTTATGGATATGGCTGTTGTGTGTTTCCTTGACAAAATGCTCTTCATTCTTGGTATCAACAAATCATAAAATCCGAGTTGCTTAACGAATTTGAAACTAAGGACTGACTGATGAAAAGAGTCAGAGTTACACGAACATTTTTGTGGCAGATCAAAGAGCTGGAGAGGTCACTTGCCACTCACGAGCAAAGGGTATGCCTAGTTGACTATAACTGCCTCGCATATGACTATACAACGGGATTGCCTGTCGTCCGTCTTATTTTCCTATCATGAAATATTAGCTCATCATACGAGCCTTTAGATTAAAGTACAGTCACTGCTTTAGAAAATTTATTGGATCACCTGAAATTGGAAGGGAATCCCAAAAATATCTAATTTGGATGTTTGATCCCTGGCCGAATTTGTCAATGACCTTAGAGAGCTTTCTATACTGATCTAATATATACTTCCAGCAAAAAATTATATTAAATTATATTACATATTCATTGAAAATATCATTGTTTAAGATTAATCATCAATTTGTTGAGCATGATTTATTTTACGCTGGCAGATAAAGACTTTTCAAGCATTATTTTGTAGCCCATTCTAAGATTCCGTATCTTTCAATACCCAGTCTTTCCAGCCGCACATTTCACCATTGTTTCATATCCACCGTACATATCTTGCACGCACTTCACACACTTTTCCATGCCTTTTTCTCTCATGGCGAACCGTACTTTCTCTCGTGCAACCCGATCATAGCCTTTTCCTAAGTCAATGAATCTGAAATAAAGCTCCTTCTGCCCTTCCCGATTTTTTTGCTATCATGCGCAAAGCAAAGATGGCATCCGTCGTACTCCTCTACGGAATGAAGCCAAACTGCTCCTTACGGATCTCTGCCTCCCTCCTGATCCTGCTATCGATCACTTTCTCCCATAGCTTCATTGAATTACTCATGAATTTGATACTCCTGTAGTTGGAGCAGTTCAATTGTTCTTGAAAATGGGTATAAGGGTGCTCTTCCGCCAGTCTTCTGGCCTGTGCTTGGTTATGAGGTGTCGTTGAACATTGACTAAAAGAACGCAGAGGCATTACGTCCTAGGCATTTCCATACCTCCGCTAAGATACCGTCTTGGCTGACTGCTTTTCCTTTCTGCACCCTATTTAAATCTCTCTTCACCTCGTCCTCGTTGATCACCTCCACAGTTATAGACAGGCTATTTAGTTTAGCTTTTCGCCCCTAGAGGTTTGTCTACTCTGCCTCACTCTAGGCTAAAAGGCACCCCATCCCCCTTCACGTCCTGAAAATATAAGCTGATTCTTATTTAAATAAAGTTAAATAAGTTCAACCATTTTCACTCAAATTACAGTTCATACTATCAGGAACAGATGATCGAAGACGGGAATCCATTTATTTTCACGATATTGACACGCAGCAATATCCCTAGACAAATTGTCTTGCAGAACATAGTTTTTGAAATTATTTTTGAAGTCATAAATTTTTTTACAAAGATGAGGCATCAATTCCTATGCCATGTTGCGATTTTGTATTTCGAAACCATGACTGTTGAAACGTTGTTGAAGTTCTCGGGTTGTGAAACCTACATAAAATTGCTTATGCTCGGTACATTTAGCAGGATATACTACTTTGGAAGACGACCATGCCCTATTGTATACCAGGTATTCCATTAACTTTGTTCCGTATAGTGTTAACCTAAATCATGCAACATGTCTGATAAAAAGGATGTTTGCAAGGCATAGATTTTCCTCGTTTGGTGGGGCTGACAAAGTTAGAGTGAACAAGGATATCTTTAAGATGTTTGTTTTTCAAGTAAGAAAATCATGCAAACACTGAAAAAAATACATTGAAATCAGCGTGATCACTAATCGTAACATCATAACTACTTTTCAAAATTTTGCTTATTTCCATGAACGTATGATGCCATGTTAAAACAAAAGGAACACGAGATAAGACCTCTCTTGGGCCATTTTTTCTATCTTAGAGTAAAGAGTTTCTATCCATTTTGGTGACTCCTTCGGCAGCTTTTGTAAGGCTGCATAAACTATAATCTCTACTCACAAAAAAGGATGTAAATCTCCTGGCGTGAAAATGGAATTGTAAAATATGAGTACATGTACGTCGAATACGTATAAGTTGAGATTTTGGTAGACAGCGAATAAGGTTGAGAGGCTCATAAAAATTGCTTTTAAGATACTGGTGTGCTGTTGTGGGTTTGGTATGTAAAGTGGTAATAATTTATTATCTTGAATTTTAACAGCCTTGTCAAGATATGCTACTTCGTCAACAGAACAGCTGGAAGAAAAACGGTTATTTGATTTCATTTTCTTCTTATCTCTAAAAGAATTGCAGAAATTGATAGAGTGTTCTCAGTGAAACTTGATCATGCTGCCATATGAAAAAGATGTCGTGAATTAAAGTATACCAAACTAAAGGACATTCATTTTCTATAAAAAGATCCGTAATGCTTTAAAAGACCTTGCTCAAAACTGGCCATAAATAATCTTTTAAAACTGACAGCCATTGGAGTACCCATAGCAGTATATTTTATTTAATAAAAAATTGCTTGTCAAAAGTCATAGTGTTAAATTTAAGTACCTGATATATCAATTTAAGTAAGTATCTACAGAAAAGATTTGGAAGATTTTCAGATTTCAGATAAACATAACATGCGTCAGCTCCTTCAGCATGATCAATATTGGAATTAGAGATAATAATTTCGTTCACCTTGTCAGTGAAATCAGTAGTATCACGACTTTAGGAAGAAGTTTTGTCAGCAAGTGGGCAAAGATGGTGGCTCATTTCCTCCGAAATTCGGGCAGTGCAACTCTTTAGACCACTACAGATTTAATCTAATGGGAAAAAACCCTCAGGTTTTGTGGAGCTAAGGCACACTATAAAAGGTACACCATAGCCCTTTTTCATAATTGGGCGTTCCTTTGTGTCGATAAACTTTTCCAAATACATTTCATCTGGAATAGTATCGATACTTCCCTGTACATTGGGTTTGAATCTAAGGTAAGTTGTTCATAAAAAACTAAAATCTTTTAGAACGGGTAAACACTCACTTTTATATTCTTTCCTATCCATAATTACAAGTGGTCCGCCCTTATCAGTTGGTTTAATTTCAATAGTTCATCATTTTTTGTATCATTAAAGGTCTATCGTAATGACGCTTGTAGATTGTTCCAGTGAGTGCCTTTGTTTTTAACCAGCAAGGCTATTATTTGATATGTAGTATTTTTGGTATAAGTCCTTAAACCTGTTGACCTGGGGATTTTTTCTTGTTTGGAAAACAATGTGAGTTTGACGTTAGTCATACAGATTCCTTTGCAGGTAGAATTTTGCCTTGAATATCGATATTTTTTGTTGGAGTGAAAATATTTCCGTACATTTAGCCTCCGAATGAAGTTAAAATCGTTAGCAAATCGTTCCTTGTTAAAAGATGTTAGAGAAAGACAAAAGGAAAGACCAAGCTCAGGAAGTGACCTCTCCATGGTGCGCAATACTTTAGACGATACATTACATTCAAGTGACGTGGTAGTATTTCTATTTATTTGCATCCTTTGAGGGCTGAACTCTGTTGGGAGGATGTTGTGTAGCAAAGTGGGTGCTCTGTGTGTGTGTGTGTGTGTGTGTGTGTGTGTGTGTGTTTGTGTGTTTGTGTGTGTAGGGATCGGGTGTCATATCAAAAAGCTCTGAAAAATGATTCATATTAGAAAAAGGAAAACAAGTGGCAGACTAAGTGGCTGGTTTTGAAAAACGCATATATACATATATATATATATATATATATATATATATGTACGTTGTTTCATGCGATTGTTTTTACTTGTTCGGTTAATAGCTGACGCTATTTGATAGTACAATATTCAATTTCATTTTTATTTTAGTTATGTTAACTGAAGTCTTGCCAAGGGTGTCCGACCCAAATGACCTCTGATGAATAAACTCTCTTGTGCATTAACTTGCCCCTTTAACTTCTCTGTTTTGACATACTGAGCCAAGGACCGACAAAGCATACGAACAAAACCCTTGTGAAGGACATTAAATAGAACGTAGTTTTTAAACTTGAAAGCAGGTTATCAAACAACACAGTAGTTATAATCTGGCTATCAAACATTTTTTCGGTACTGTCTTTCCTTTTATGGTGTCATTGCTTAAAATACGAACTGTCGAGTCTCATATTAACTTCTTCCTATATTTCTGCTCCTCTAGTTTTGAATTATCGCAAGTATACGACATATAGGTTTTCACAGATGGTGTTTACTATAACCAGCGCACAAGACTACTACATTTAAAAGAAAAGTACACAAGAAAATCATCGAGTCCTTAGTTTTCTTTAACGTCAAACAATGGTCAGTCAATAATAGTTTCCAGTTTTTATGATTTGATTTACCCCGAGTGCATTAGGATATAAATAATCAAATTGGTGCAAAACACATTCCAAATATTTGTACACATTGAATAGTTTACTATAGACTTGTACACTCAAAGATAATGTTGCATGCTTCCGCTTATAGAGTTTTTTAAAGTACAAAGTGTTTTAAGTAGAGGTGGTAAATGAAGCTGTTTTGAAGAGAACTGAGGTTGATTGTATGATGGCACGTTAGCAATGCTAACAGCCTGATATAATGTTACGCCAGTAAAGACCGGATAGGAAGAAAACATTGGTATGATGGTACACACAGAACAAACAAAGGTCTTAAACAGGAAAAATAGGATAAAATACCTGTATTAGACTAATGGGGTCAAAAAGAAGAGGTTAATAAAAAGGTGTGTCCCCATCCTGATAAAACGTGTTGAGATCGTCACTATAAACTGCTGAAAGTAATGCATAGAAAAACAACTGACTGATTCACAATTGACCAGATCATGTAATGAGGCAAATATTTTATTTGTTTTGTTTTGCCCCAGTAGTTCTATCTAATCTAATCTATCCATTTGTCTATCTGTCTATACTTTCTTGTATGATAGTTAATCATCAAAATAATACATGTACCAATAATATCAGGAAATTTCTCAAATGTTAAACCTCGATTTGTCTGGCAAACATCATTACTGCTTTTCTTCACCAAACCATTATCCATTTCAGTGTTTTCTTCCATTTTCGTAATCTTCTGGCAGGATAGATAGATATTTACATATTCACCCATATATCTACCTGCTCATACTTATTCATATATATATATATATATATATATATATTTATTTATTTAGTTATGTAGCCATAACCTCCTTGGATATCTTTATATTCATTTTCCCGTCGGCGAACATGATCATTAAGGTCACCTCCACTAATCACTATCTCATTTCCACTTATTTCTGCAACAGTTTTATCAGGCATTTATCGAACACCTCTCTGATCATCGCCAAGGTTTTGGTGCGGTTCATGTGTGGACACAAAACCAGCTGTTTTCTTGTCAATCTTTATCAATCTTCCACTGTTGCGCTTAAATTTAATGACCTGCTCAACCCACGTCTTAGAGACAAAGATTTTTATCCCATTGTAGCCAGAATTCTTATCAACCCAGAGCAGCTCGTACTAGATCCTTTTCCTTTAACGTCTGACACACTGCAAACATCCTCCGGTTTGAGGATTCTACCATGTCTTTTTTGTGCCTATGCAGCTTGACAACACAAGGCTACCAATTCTGAACGCTTAGTTGTTGGTAATCTTGCAGTGCTCAAGATTGACAGCCGACCCACGGTGCGCAGAACTTTCATCGTGAAATCTTACACTGTTTACGCAATTGTGATTAATTACTGTGTGAACCATTGTAAACGGTTCACACAGTAATTACAACCCAGGATAATTTCCTTCCAGATAATTCTGTTTGTTGAAGAAGAATTTTTTGAGCAGTTTTTTCTTCTTTCGATAGTTATTGATAGGACAGTTTCCACTTAATTTCAGCAGTATGCCTTAAATGTGTAAAAAATAGATATTGAATTCTCGCGGGAATAAAATTTTGCGATATTTTTGAAATGTGTTTCACTAAAACTGTTTCAGGAGAGGGTTTTTTTTGCTTATTCTATTCGCGTAAATGAGTTCTCGCCAAATGTTAACGTGAAAATTTAGTTCCACATAATCTTATAAGGACGGCCAAATTTTTGTTTCTGACATCGCAAAATTGTTATCCGAAGTAATTTGGTCCGCACCTGATTTTTTTCCCTATGAGATATCTCGATTTTAGATATGATTTGACCCATTCATGTCACTGGCTAAAAATGTCATTTTGAGAAAGCCGTTTTTAAAAAGTAAAGCGCAATATCTCCTTTTAGACAAATTGGTTTGTTCAATTGTTCACAATTTCTCAGCACAATTTAACAATCTGTATTTATTGTGTGGACTTTAAAGGAATAATCAAAAAGAACAAAATACTCATATCTTTGAAATTTGTTTTCCATTCCAGAATAATAAAATCGGCACGTAATACGAACATTAATTCGAGGTATTATTATTACCTAATGAAGTCCAAAATTGTGAGCCATTCTTCTAAGATATCTTATTGGCTCCACATTTACAAAATTATCAACCAACTATACCAGCCGTTGGTATCAGCTTATTTCTTTGGACTAGAGGAACTTGATTGCCACCTAGAGCTTGCAATAAAACACTCGATTGAATGACTGTTCTTGCTAAGGTACTTCAGGAAATCGCAATAATTTGGGATGGTATGCGCCAACGGATTATGGGAGCCTCCCATTGCTATTCCTCTGTGCTGTTATTGGTTCTGGTTTATTTTTTAATGCCCTTTGAAACATGTTCCATAGCTATGGGAAAAACTGGTGCATTTTGACGGATCCTCGCTATATCATTGTCTACAAAGCAGTCAATCACAACATTACAATCTACCCCGTTAAGGCTACAGGCATGTGCACAGTACTGATCATAAGATTTAATGACCCTGTCCGGTGGTACGAAGCCTAATGCAACAATCATTCTCAGTGTATTGGCGAATTCTTTGTCTTTAATGTATCGTTGGAGCCCCTATCATTGTACGTTTTTCTACCAATTGGAGCATAAATGACAGAAAGCACTACTTCATTTCAACTCCTAAATTTGGAAAGCTACATTGATCGTCCCACTTTCGAAATCTGTCAGTAATGTTGTTCAGTGAGTTTTTTCACAGCCAGAGAAACTTGCCCAAAGAACCTGATATGAATTATCTCACTTTTTATTGGTAGCAACGGGTAGATTGCTGGTATAACAAGTTTATTTACCAAACCATGGATGCAAGGACATACTTTAAGAGTTTCTCACTCCATGTCCTGTTTTAGTAAGCTCCATCCGCTAAGTTCTAATATATCACTATGCTCCAAAAATTTCATTGTATACACTACACACGCCCCAGGCGATACAGATATTTAGGTACCTCCGACGAGGCTGTTTTCCGTCGACGTAAAAGGCCGAATTGCTGCACACATTTCAGACAGTTTTCCTTTGAAGTGAAATAGATAACACAGACTCTTTTACTAAGAAAAACGTTTTTTACCAGACTCAAAGTTTTTAACAAATCGAAAACTTTGGGGGTGTAATGTTTTTTACATTTTCTTGCGCATAAGTTCTAAAAAGAGTGTGGTCCATGATTAGGAGAGTATTTTTTGCGATTCTTTTAGGCTTTGCCCTTAAAAACCTGGACTTACAATGTATGAAAGCTCACTGGAGAGTGGTTTCCTGTAGATGGTAAGACCAAATTTGTTTTCTTTGATATGTTCCTCCTTCGACCTGCGCTCAAGTACTTGTCAACGAACAAATAATCAACCATGATATTGTTCTTTCCACGTGACAGAGTTGCAATTGTAGAGACCAAGTACGAGTTCGATATGATTGAGAATCATATGTATTATTTTCGCACTTCTTCAAAAATTAATATTCTAGTTAGAGTTTTTGATACTTGCGAATATAAAATGTGAAACAAAGAAAAACGTAGGGCAAGAGACTAAGGTTCAAACACACAATCTCCTACTTTTTAGCATCAGTATCCTAACCACAGAGTAATAATAGCTATTGAACATAGATCACCAACATTGCTGATGTCAGTAGGTCGATAAATCCTTTTGTCATTATGTTGCGTGCATTGTCACACTGTGGTAACAGAAATTTTATTTTTTGGGTGACTGGACTGAACTGATTCACATCGTTAACGTTTTCGAAAATGGTAATACTCAGTCAAATATAAGACTTGTGACGTATGTTTGCTGGTAGAGTTCTTCAGGAAAACAAAAGCATCACCCAGAAATACTTATTTGATTTACCACTGGATTGAGAGAGCAGTTTTCACTCAGTGATGAAAGTTAATGAACAGCAGGAAAACATGACAAAATGATCTTTAAGAAGAAATAAACAATTTCTGGTTTGGGCCAAGACTTGAAAAGGCGATCTTTGCTTTGAAAAATAACAGTCGGTATTCCTGAAGTACTATTTTTAAAATAACAACTGTTCAAAACAATATATTTCTATTCGGTATGGAAAGAGGAACAAATAATGTATGCGGGAAATGCTGACGGACTTTTACTTTGGATGTGATCCAGTGTTGTTTGCCATGAATATTTTTGTGCGTGTTCACATAGAGCAAAGCACTGTTGAAATATTTACCACAGTCGAGGAAGCCACATTTCTCACGATCTTCAATATCAAGCTTCTCACGTGCAAGAATTTTAGTCCAATGCTTAAAAGAATTCTGACCTTCAGAAAAAAATTTGAAAAAACAGGTGCACGGAAAATTGGCAGAATATTTCGTACAACCCAAACAAATTTGGTGTAAAGACTGATCATACGTGGTGGCTCTAAGCCAAGCCATTGTTACAGAAAAGACATATTAACAGTGTTAAATGAAGAGATTGGTATATAAGCAGGGCCCGCGACACCGGGATGGGGGATGGGGGATGGGGGAAGGGGGGAGGGTCATGGCCTTCCAAAATTTTTTCTAACTAATGAAGTTTTTTAAAATCGTAATAAATATTTGAATCCAGTTTTTTAAAAGGATAATACACAAGCAAATATTTTCAATTTGATTTTCTATTGATTTCATTACCCTGTTGACATGCTTTGAATATTATTTAATAATGAGTTCATTCCATTGAAATTATTTCATTTTGTATTCGCATAATAGTACGGCGTTCTAAATAGAACCTTCTAAATGGAACGTCATGCATAATAGCTGTTGTTTCGGAAAAGTTTGTGTTTGTATTTCACGTTGGTTTCGGAGTTATGTTGAAGCACGCGAAATGACAGAAAATATTAACAACAACAGAAAATGAGTACAAAGCGAGTGACAGATTTTTTCAAACGAAGTGATAAAAGACAAAACGAAGAAAGTATTGTATGAGAACAAGAAAAAGCTAATGTGGAAGATGAAATAACATCCAGTCTGAGTGAGGAGCCGTCGTCGTCAAAAAAACAAGTCAGAGTAGAAGAAGAAGAAAATAGCGTTGAACAGCAAGTTAAGTTATAAACAATTTCGACCGCCTTCAAACTTTTCTTTTCCAAAAACGAAAGCAGGCACTAGAACACGCTCCTATCACCATCATTGGTTTGAGCAATACCCATGGCTGCATTACGACACAAAACGAGTTCACGAATTTTTAAGTTTTTCTACATTGTTTTATTTTTATTGCTTTTTTCTGATGCCTGTGTAGCTTTTGGTGATAGTCTGAGTTTCAATCTCTTTTCTGATGAAAAATATTTGATTTGTTAGGGTTCTCCGGTCAAAATTTAAATAGGGCTAAATGGCCTTTATTTTCTTTCTTTTTTAAATATCCGTATAATAACTACAAACACATAAAACAGAGAACAAGACTATACGCCCATGGACGGTTTCTATCCTCTCCCAATTGTCTTCAATACATAGAAGACATAAAAACATAAAAATAAAGACGAATGCTCAAAAGAACTGGAATTCAGGAAATAAAGTGGAGTCGGAACTAATACGTGTGTACAGAAGGAAGCTAAGTAAACGCAGAGAGCCTTCCAATTGAATCAATAGTTTTTTAACGTTCCAAAGAATTTTATTATCCACTTCATCAGATAAAATTTGTTCACCATATAGTAGCAATCGGACAAAATCCCTTTTTGGCACAAGTAGATCATTTATGTTTGAATCAAAAAATATATCGCGGTGAACTAAACAACTTTATCTTGAAATTTTATTATGAAACTTTATTTTAATTGCAATAGAAAGAGCTGATTCATACGATTCCAACGCGTGGTAGATCATCAAATTTTGTTCAGTACTTGTAAAGTTATGATGGTTTAAAGGTCGAAAAATGAGCCAATTTTTGACATTATTTTGTTAGGAAAATAGTATGGGAAAACATTCCACTCATCACGTCCAGATCAGTGTTCTTGAAAAACTGTTACATGTCCCTGAAGCTGACTACATTAGAAATTTGGAAATACTTTTATTATATTTAAGACTTAAGTTTTTTGACAGTCAAGCCCAGCAAGACAACACTGACAGACTCATTTCCAAATACTTGCATACATCAAACATACATTTGGTCAAACATTGACAGACCATTCACTTGTCGCATAGCGACAGACACTACCTGTACACTTGCACACACTAGCCGACATACGTACATACAAATCTTGGAAGGTATGGGTGTAAATTTGGAAGAGATAAACGAAATTGGAATTTTACCCGGAGGTGCTCCCTAGCAGATGCAAAGTAGATAGATGTGAATGAGCCTCACTCAATTTTGTTCTAATGACCGTGGTTGAAAAATGATGCCGCCGTGACATTTGCGGAGTGAGAACTCTAGATTAGGTTTCTTTGCCAAGAACATTGTCGGCAACACCATTGAAGGGTATTTACATTTCCTATTTCACGTTTAAAAACGATTCTGTACTTTGCCACTATTGCCGAACTCAAGAAAGTAAAGGTAATCTTCGAGATCAAGGAAAGAAAGAGGCGGCTTACACCACCAGAGGCTTTTCAAGTTGGAAAAAGGCTCCAAAGTGCTTTGCAGAGCACCAAGGCACTGCTTGTCACCGTATTGCAGCTTCCTATCATTTAGTTATCCCAGAGTGCGAGGACATTGGTGAAATGATTGACAAAAATACCGTACAGATAAAGAAAGCTAAACGCAAATATTTGTTGGATGTCATCAAATGTTTGAGATACTTGTCACGTCAAGGAATTGCCCTTCAAGGCAATGACGAAAATGATCATTTAACCCAATTGTTACGCCTACTTCGAACAAAAGATAAAAAGATTATAAAGCACCTGAATGTCAGTACAGGATATAAGTACACCCATCATGACATTCACAACGAAATCCTGCATATAATGGTATCTCATGTGTTACGTCACAGGATAAAGGACATACTGGAATGCGGATACTTTGCTTTGATTCTTGACTAATATACTGATGTTACAAATCCGGAGCAGCTGTCATTCAATTTAAGAACAGTTGATGGGAAGTTAAATGTCAACGAAGACTTTCTTGGATTTTATGAGATTCATGACATTCGAAGCTCCACAATAGTGAATCCTGTCAAAGTTGTTTTGGTCAGATTTAATTTGAGTTTGTCAGATTGCCGCAGGCAAACTTATGATAGTGCCAGCAACATGCTAAGAAAACGCTCAGGGGTTACAACGAAACTGGCATGCGAACAACCAAAAGCGGTTGTAACGCATTGTCAAGGCCATTCATTAAGTCTTACCGTAAAGACTTTAACAAATGATTGTAGAATTCCCAGGGGCACGATGGGTACAGTTGGAGAGATTTGTATCCTCGTCAGATATTCTCCAAAATGGGAGAAACTATTGGGAAAGATAGTCGAGAACATAGAATGTGAGTTGCCAGAAAATGATTTCGATCCAGATAAACTAAATAAATTATCTACTCTGGACACTGCAGAGACAAAATCACGTATTATCGGATGCCAGAACCAGATGACATCATTCTGTTTTCATTTTGGTCTACTAAGCCAAAGATTGTATGTTATGACAGATAATTTATCTAAGACACTTCAAAGGGAAAATTTTCAGCACTTAGTGGAATCAGTTTGTCCCAGCTAACCATCATGCTGATTACTTTAAACAAATCTATTTCGAAGCTTTAGATGCCATTATCAACGTTATCAAATTTAGGTTCAATTAGCCAGGCTATCAAAATTTTTCTTACGTGGAGCAACTTCGTCTTAAACCTATTTCAAAAGAAAATTATGGAGATGAAGAAAATCGAGTTTCAGAAGTGTATGCTGGTGACTTCGATTCGCTTGCAATGAAATCAGAGCTTGATTTGCTTCCAACAACCTTTCAAGAATCATCACCCTGCAACTTCGACGACATCGTGAGAAACTTGCAACTGGTACCCGAAGATCAAGAACAACTAATTGGTAATATTTTTGCTATCGTTAGGCTGCACTCAACGATGCCTCAAAAGCGATTCAATGCTCTTTCGATCTTAAATACGTATAAGGAAATTCTTGATGAACTGTCCTTAATTGACATCACAAATGATTTTGTAGACGGACGATCTAACAGGCAAGGCGAATTTGGTGCTTTTACAGAGAATGATTTACGTTCATAGTTTGTTTTCTAGGTTATTTGAACATATTTGTATTAGGTGTTTACGGTATTTGTACCTTGTATAGGTTATTTCTTGTTTCAAAGATAACAAACATTTTTTTATGTAATATGACTTTTCCCACTTTTCTTTCTTGATCACGTAAATATACGTCTTTTCCGGTGTCGCTTTTGCGGTGCTGCCTTTGAGGATCACTAAATTAAGTTTGGCCACCAAGGTGGTTCGCCCCCCCCCTTCCCAATGAAAATTTTCGTGTCGCGAGCCCTGATAAGGTTTGGGGTTCGAATCCCGGTCACGTCCCCGGGATTACTTTGCCCGACTTGTTTTTCCGTCATCAGTAGCATTCTACTGAGTTTATACATGTTTTCGTAGATAGTAAGGTGAGAGGGAAGGAATCAATAAATTCTTCTTCTTCTTCTTCTTCTGAGTTCCTTATCCTTTCAGGACGTTGGAGATCATGGTCTTCCATCTATTTCTCTCTTTTGTCAGTGCTAAAATTTCACAGTCACTCCTCTTGAACTGGAGATCCTTGTTCAAGCTGGTAATGAATTTCAGTCTCTGTCTTCCTCTACTTTTCTTTCCTTCAATCTTCCCTGTTAACACCAAGTTTTCCATTCCTTCACATCTCATTGCATGACCCAGAAACTGCAGTTGTCTTTTTCTAATTACCT
>RDPX01000093.1:1423721-1438714 GCA_003991215.1 Morbakka virulenta | reverse complement strand
ACCACCCACAAGGCAGGTGGAGCAAAAAGCTATCTCCCTCTGGGCAGTATTTATTGTCACGAGCCACAAGGAACAGTGCTCTTGGGACAACGTAACCCAGTGAGGGAGGCATTTGGGTGCTACACCTTGCCCAAGGGTGACCCAGCACAACAGCAGTTAAGAGGTAGTGACATTCTCCTCAAAACCCCGGAACTCCCGAACTAGGGTCCTGCTGCCGGGTGCAGTTTAACGTCATACCCAGGACGGAATCAATAAATTACTAAGATTAAAAAGTACTAGTAAAAAAAAAAATAAAATAAAAAAAAGGTAACCGTCTGTGCTAAAGTGGGTTTAAACTCCTGCTTAGGGTGAAAGACCTAAAGAAATATCCCAAATTGTGTAACTTTCGGTATGAATGATGCTAGCCTAGTTTTACCTTGTCTGTTTTTAACACATGTTCAAAAGCATTCAAGACTCATTAAAGTGAAACGGGAAAATAGGCAAGTCAGGTCACTTATCATTCGACCTAATCATCATCACCACTAACACCATTAACATCATCATCATATTATATCTCGTCAAAGTGCCGAATTTCTGGGCAGAGCTGTTTCCATCCTTGAGGTACTCTTTGAAGATTTATGACTGGTTTACTGTGCCATAAAGATATTCAGTACTCGTGGTGAATCCGAACTTATAGCAGTTGTATTTAGTTCAGACAACTTATTCTCACCCGGTTTACATACAGTAAAATATGCTATCTTAGAGAGTGAGATCCTGCTGGGCAACTTTGAATTTTTTCTTGGAAAACTATCATTGTGTAACCACTGATCACTTTCACTCAATATCTTAACCTGTACACCGCGGCTAGAGCTAGCTCTGGCCTTTCCACCGCTGCAAAGCGTTTCTGAGACGTAAGTCTTGATATTTCCTGGTGGCCATGGGGTGGATGTCATGACTCTTTAGTTTCCTTGAACTTTTTTGTTTTTTCTCTTGTCTCACACTTGATGTGGGGTGGAGCAATGCTGGCCACTCTGTATGAAAATGATAAGGATGCTGGTTTTACGACGCCAGTAACTATCCGGCATGACCTGTTCTTCTCTAGGTCTACTTGTTTAGTATGGCACGACCTTGACCATGTTAGTGCACCGTACTCTGCTTTGAAATGGCATAACAGTATAGACTTTTGCCTTGATATCTCAAAGACTGTTTCTAAATTTGTTTTTGTAACCTTGTTGAGGAAGTTGTTTAAGGTTGGGAATTTTTGTTATTACTAACAGTGGAGACTGTTATATGTGATCCTTCGTCGTACGTAAGAAAAAGGTCGCATATAATAGGTAGTTGCTTAATACAGACCCTCTATGAATATCACTCTATGACTTTCAAACAAGGTTCATGCAAAAACACCATGGGACCCGTGATTATTACATATATACTAAGCCCAATGAGAATATCAACACTGAAACAAGTTTATTAAAACAACGCCTTATAAGATTCGCTCAAAATGCTGAAAAAAGCATTTTAACAATAGGAGTGTGTTTCTAATAAAACACAAATTTGAATTCTTTAATTTGTTTCTTTTTTCTTCGGCTTGAAATAACATATACGTTTATACAAAATGCATCAGTGTTGGTTACACTATCCTCACAATAACGACATTTACTTAAATCTGTGTAGAAGAAACGTTGCTTGATCCACTGCATAATGTAGCATAATGCATATGCTGGCCTATATATTGTAAGACTCAGATTTTTTCTTTAGCTTAAGCTGCACTGTCAAGTGTTCTGACAGTACTCTCTGCTGGTTATAAGAATTTAATTGTCACCCTCAGCAAAAACAGGGGGTATGTGGTTTTCATTTGATCAATAAACAAGCCAACAAAGAACTTTCTATCACTGAAACAATAGGGGGCATGATCACTACACCCAACCACCTTACCTAGGAGTAACCCTCAATTGGAGTTTCTTCAATCAAAATGAATGAAAGTACAGTAAAGACTGTCTTAGCGACTCCCCGAATTAAATGGCTCTTGCCATAAACGGCCTCGTTTTATTTTACTAAAACCAAATTGATATACAATAGGGCTTACTTAAACCACTACCTGTGGTATGCCACATGCTACCGTACTTTCCCTGGCCCTATAACATCTCAGAATTGTTCGGACGTAATGAGTCAATCAAACAGTCGAGTTTCTACGCGCCTGTGCAAGTTGGTGATGAAAACGACTTTTAATCCTGGAGACGGGGACATGATCCTGTCTTTCAAATTAGGCGGTATACACTACCAACTGAACACAACATCGCTGTTTTCCTTTCTTTAATAAATGAAATGACGTTGGCAAAGAATAGTTGGCATGCAAGTGAAATTTTGGCCCATATTGCTTTCGCTAATTTGTGATGAAGAAAATAGGTGGAGCTAACCTAAGTGACGAAAGCTCCAACTTGCTTTTGTATCCATTTGTCATAATTACAACAACCCTTCACACACGAAGAGCTCTTCAAATTGAAGTTAGTTAAAATGTCGGCAAAGTAGAAGCGAACCGTGTCAACATTTCGATGAATAAATTCAAGCCATCAAGCAGTGAAATGAAGGTTGGTACAACTCAGATTCAATGCCCGCGTAATTGACCATGAGAATAATGTTCCGGGACGTTCTGAACGGCCATGCTAACCAACAGGCAACGAAAATATGAACGAACTAACAGATGGGTGAGGGGTGCAATCTCGACACTGCTCAATGCAACCTGACCTTTGATTCAATCAAAACGTCTGTCTTTTGCTAAAAGCCTCGGCTACACCGATTTTAAGGCATCAAAAATGCTGGCTGGAGAGTTTCAAGCTACGGAGTAATTTGGTGTTCGAGACAATGAGCGGTGACCGGGGTGATGTGAAAATCAAATGTATCAAGGACTGGAAGCTGAAAATGGCAGGAATCTGTGAGGGATATGAAGAAAGAGGTATCCTGGATATGGATAAAGCTAGCTTGTTCTTTTAAGCCACATCTTGTCAAAAATCTCATTTTTAAGGTGATAATTGTGCTGTTGGAAATGATAAACAGAGGATTACCGTACATTTCTGTGCTAGTACAACAGGAGAAAAATTTAAACCTCTGGTGATAAGTAGAAGTAGAGAACCACGATACTTCAAAAGCATCAAAAGAGAGAATTTGCCAATGCACTCTACACTTACAACTCAAAGACATGGTTAAAGAGCAGTATTTATGAAGACTGCTTAACAAAATTGAATAGGAAAATGAAACTTGAGAGCCGAAATGTTCTTCTGTATGTGGACAATGACCCGTCAAATCCAGAGCTACATGGAAATAACATCAATTTGTGTGAACGTATACGTTTTTTTACGCCAAAGAAGAAGAAACAGCAAATGGTGTTTTTGCATGAACCTTGTTTGAAAGTCATATAGTGATGTTCGTAGAGGGTCTATATTAAAAGACTCCCTGTCACATGTGACCTTTTTCTTTAGTACGACGAAGGGTCACATATGACAGTCTCGACTGTACCTACTATACAAGAGAAATATTATACTGATAAGAGAATGCAATGCACAGGATTTATTTTTAAAGGCTATATTGTTAAAAATCGTGTGAAATTAATATAAAATTGTGTGGGCGAATGTTGACCTACAAACCGTCGTGAAACTGTAAGGTTTAGGAGGTCTGTGGTCACATCTCCAACCTCGTCCGCCTAACGCGTAGAAAATATCTACGCCCAAAATGACTTCAATCCTTTTGCCTTTAATTAAGGGGGATATCCTTGCTGCTTAGTTTAAAAAATTTGTGCTGTGTTGATTTGTCTGTAATGCAGTAAAAATATTATGGAGGAGGGGGGGGAGGGGGTTGTAGTTTGGCAGCTTTACACCGAGATTAATCTTTACTTCAATCAATATAGTCAACAAAATGGCAAATGGTGTCTATTCTTTGTAAGAACAGCATGCAGGAATGTCCAAATTTCCCAAGATCTGCTCCAGCCTAATACTAATAGAGCTTTACAATTGGCGTCTTTTAGTGCACTGCAGGAGATTTGTTTTGGGCTTGGTTTTTAAGTGCAATGTACAAATCTTGCTCTGAAGGAGTATGAGCAGTACGCTTAAATAGTAACTTGTAAGAAGTATCTTCCGTAGTCTTGTGAGTACAATTAGAGTAAGCATATACCGCCAAACTTACCCTGCTAGCCCAGTGGTCTTGGTGAGTTGAAACGTTAGGAAATACTATATTTTTTAGGATGGGGTTTTGGCGTTTGACTAGGTCACCACAATGCGGTCAATAGGGTCTGGTTGCGGACTTCTAAATGACCCTCACATGACAGACCTCTTACATTAAATTGCTCTTCAAATTTCTGTGTGCGCCCTCTGATCTTTAGTGAAAACACTTAATTCTGTTTAGTAAAGTAGACCGTGGCTAAAAAAAAGTGTTCATTGTGACGGGCAATTTTTAAAAAAGTTTTTTGTAGTCCATTACCCAGAAAACGAATCTTTCGTTGATTTCAATAAGTTGCAGGGGAGGATAAATTTTAGTAGAGTCTGATTTACTATGAAAACAAATGATACATTCTTTAACAAAATTAGTGATCTGTGGTTTGTGATCATTGTGCAGAAAAAGAATCGGTTTTTCCTTGACAAAACGTTTCTTCTAATACCAAAATGACCAGGAAAAGAACTGCAGTAAGTCCCCTGCAAAACGGGTTTATACAACTCTGTAGTACAATCAATACATATATAATGGAACTNTTGTAGTTTGGCAGCTTTACACCGAGATTAATCTTTACTTCAATCAATATAGTCAACAAAATGGCAAATGGTGTCTATTCTTTGTAAGAACAGCATGCAGGAATGTCCAAATTTCCCAAGATCTGCTCCAGCCTAATACTAATAGAGCTTTACAATTGGCGTCTTTTAGTGCACTGCAGGAGATTTGTTTTGGGCTTGGTTTTTAAGTGCAATGTACAAATCTTGCTCTGAAGGAGTATGAGCAGTACGCTTAAATAGTAACTTGTAAGAAGTATCTTCCGTAGTCTTGTGAGTACAATTAGAGTAAGCATATACCGCCAAACTTACCCTGCTAGCCCAGTGGTCTTGGTGAGTTGAAACGTTAGGAAATACTATATTTTTTAGGATGGGGTTTTGGCGTTTGACTAGGTCACCACAATGCGGTCAATAGGGTCTGGTTGCGGACTTCTAAATGACCCTCACATGACAGACCTCTTACATTAAATTGCTCTTCAAATTTCTGTGTGCGCCCTCTGATCTTTAGTGAAAACACTTAATTCTGTTTAGTAAAGTAGACCGTGGCTAAAAAAAAGTGTTCATTGTGACGGGCAATTTTTAAAAAAGTTTTTTGTAGTCCATTACCCAGAAAACGAATCTTTCGTTGATTTCAATAAGTTGCAGGGGAGGATAAATTTTAGTAGAGTCTGATTTACTATGAAAACAAATGATACATTCTTTAACAAAATTAGTGATCTGTGGTTTGTGATCATTGTGCAGAAAAAGAATCGGTTTTTCCTTGACAAAACGTTTCTTCTAATACCAAAATGACCAGGAAAAGAACTGCAGTAAGTCCCCTGCAAAACGGGTTTATACAACTCTGTAGTACAATCAATACATATATAATGGAACTGCTCACCTGCATTACCTTTCAGCAATAAACTATTGACAACATGTAGTCATTTCCAATAAGCATAAAATATGGGGTATTTATCGTAGAGAAATTGTAATTTTTTTGTGTGGAAAAAAGCAGATCACATCTTAATAATTTTCCTGAGGATCTTCAAATTGAGCCTGCTGGGTCGTGCACCCTACACCTGCAGCAAGGCTTGGACTGTGGTTAAGGAAGTAGGCTTGGAGAAAGCTTGCTCAAAAGGCAAACGGCATAATGCATCAACCTTGCCATAGAGATATATAGGATATATAGAATAGAGGCTGAACCTTAAAACTTGATTTCTTCAAATCTATGAGCAGCCGCCTAGGACGCCCACGAACTGAAAAAATTTAACCAGCAAACATCGTGCAGTATGGTTGGTAATGAGAGTTAAAGGCCTTACTAAGAGCTAAGCACGAAAGTAGCTAATATTTTGGGGGGTTTTCAGTAGCTAAAAACTTCTTTTTAAGATCAGGTAAAATGACATGCTTATGACCAACAGGATCAACTGGTATCAAGACCGCTCCTAAACCTTGGTCAGAAGCACCAATTTGTTAAATAACGTGCTGACTACAATTAGGGTAGGCCAAAATGGGGGCCTTACTCAGTAATTGTTTTTAAGTTTGAAATGAAACTGAGAGCCACAAGAGGTGAAGACAATGTAGCACAATAGGGATAAATTTGTAGTATTTGCCTGGAAAACCTAAAAGAAAGCGCAATTGTTCCAATGATTTGGGGTAAGGAAGACTATAAAGTGAGTTTATTTAAGATTTTCTTGAATTCTTGTGCTGAAACAACATAACCAAGGCAGTGGCGAGACTTCTAAAACGTGTCTTACAATAAGAAGATGAAATTACAACGTCAAAATAGAATGTTTGGTAAAAACGTTGTGCAATTTGTACAATTGATATATAATCAAGCCAACAATGTAATTTTATTAATTTTGCAATATATTTCGAAGTTAATACTTCATCCACAAGCTACAAGGTAAAAATACAAAAACAGTAAAACTGCTGAATACAATATTTCCCATCAGATATCGAGATCTCTCTACAGTAAACACAACTGAAGCGAAATGTAACACAGTGAATTCAAATCTTCAATCTTTTTGAACAAACTATGATAATTGAGAAACCTCCCTTGAGGGATCTTGTTGACAAGTTAAATTTTTATGACTAATTCGTGGCTTTTGTACTCATCCTTTGTATTTAACGTTGTTTTTCCCCCAAATGAGCAATGCCTCTAATCCCATTAACTTGTATTGTGACTTAGTTGACTTTGCTATTATTTCTTCATGATTGATTGATAACTCCACGTTACACGTTTTAAAATGCTGTCACTATGCATGTAGTACATGGGAGAACTTTCACCAAAGTTGTGCCACAAGTATTATAGATAAGTTAATTATTAAAACAAGAGCATTTACTTGTTGTTTACGTTTTAGCAAAATTAAGGGTTAAAATATGAGAGGAGGTGAATACAGGTACTTTTATCAAACCTACATGCATAACTAAGTTTTTAAGTAGTAAACGTGCTCCCAAAGAATTTGTCATTCATTCCAAAGCCAGTGATTCGAGTAAAACGGTGTACTAGTCTCAAGATCATCAAACTGCTTAGATAATCAACAAGTTAGATGGCGTGTACAAGACAGTGATAAGAAGTGTCAGAGATGAAAGGAAGGGATTTCTTAAGAAGGTGGGCTTTCATCAATGGTCAATGCTTTATCCATATCATTTTGCAGTGTGAGTAGATACCATCAGCATGACCACGAAGAAGGGAATACTGAGCAAACTTCTCTAAGTCGACGGTCCAGGTATTATATCAAATACCGAAAAAGACCGTGCAGGGTGACAGAGAACATGAACAAGTTAGAAAGAAATAGGAAGTTTATGTTCCTCATCTCAGTGTGATGGAAAATTTTCACACTTGAGATAAGGAATGTAAATAGCACAACTATCAATCAAGTAAGCAAATGCTGCTTCATGCCAATACTGTGCAGCTAAGGAATCCCTTCTGTTTAACTATTGGATCCATTATTGTCAATAGACGATTTAATATAGTCCAGTACCTTTCCTTGTTATTGATATACTGACACTACTTTATGAACAAAAAAATTTTTTTAACAATGTAGCATTGTATGGGCATTCTGTAGACTTTTATTTGTTCACTGTTTATTTCAAACCATCATGTTTTTCTCTTTTTGACGATTGAAACACCTCATCTCTGCCCCCCCCCCCCACCTAGTTCCTGTGTCACATTTACGGCATCCCCTTCCTTTTTTGTTAATGTTGCAGGTACAGTATTTTCTNTCCGTAGTCTTGTGAGTACAATTAGAGTAAGCATATACCGCCAAACTTACCCTGCTAGCCCAGTGGTCTTGGTGAGTTGAAACGTTAGGAAATACTATATTTTTTAGGATGGGGTTTTGGCGTTTGACTAGGTCACCACAATGCGGTCAATAGGGTCTGGTTGCGGACTTCTAAATGACCCTCACATGACAGACCTCTTACATTAAATTGCTCTTCAAATTTCTGTGTGCGCCCTCTGATCTTTAGTGAAAACACTTAATTCTGTTTAGTAAAGTAGACCGTGGCTAAAAAAAAGTGTTCATTGTGACGGGCAATTTTTTACAGTATTTTCTAAACCCTGTTTACAATTGGATCTACAATGTATAAAATTAGAAAATGGTATTGTTTCAGGTGTTTTAAAATTGAGCAGTATTGCAGAAATGATATTCAGTTTTTAGATAAATTTGCCCTGACTTCAAAATTGATTCCGTTTTTAGTTGAATATTTGGCATTTCAACCACATATTTTTGTCCTTTCAAAGAATAATTAATGAGATATATCAAGTGCCTCCAATGTCTTAGAACCCTGTTATCTCTGGTGTTATGAATTACATTTTGATTCCCTCAGGCTTCCGAGGAACATTTCTTGGATTGCGAACCTGTGAACATACCAGAACAGTGTGCTGAAAAATAAAGACTGAAATTCACTTGCGACTTTGCTTCCCAAATATATTGCCGAATTCTGACAAAGGAGACTGTACGTTGCTTGAAATAGTCGAGTGACAAAATACTCGTAAAGGATAAAAAAAGAATAAAGAATGCCTAAGGCATTAAGACAAAGGTTGCAAGATTGTGGAAGATTAGGAGTATTGAAATTAATGTAAAAATCAGAAAAATTAAGTCTATCAAAGAAATTATTCTCGGAGGAGTCAGCATAGAGGTCTGGACCTTAGTCTAGTGACTCCAGACTGTTTTGACCAAAAGTACATCTGTTTGTTTAGTTAAACCATTCTCGCCGTGGTATCGCCGTATTAGCTTCCATAGCTTAGCTACTGCATAATTATCATCAAGAAATTTATTACCTAACTAAACAATTCCTTAAGAGAAAGACAGCGAAAACTCAACAGTGTCAAAGATATTGTTGATTCAGACCATACAATACTTATCTTTTATGCTGGAGACGTAAACTATACCTTGAGACCTTAAGTGTTTCTTACTGTCATCAATAAGTCATAAAAAGTTGAAATATTACCATAGTAAACAATGATCCCAACGTCTTGGTGATGGAAGAAAATATATAAAATTAGTCTATGTCAACATATCTTCTTTTTCTTTGCCTTTTGGCTACATTCTGTTAAGGGTCGCTACAGCGGATCAGGCGTCTCCAGCCTGTTCTGTTCGTCACATCAACATCCCTCGTACCAACAGCCTCAATATCTCTGTTAGTCACATTCTTCCACCTTTTCCTCAACATATATGTTATCATATATGAATATTTAAATACTTCATTTTCTTGAATGTTGACAGTTTCTTGCATGTTGTATGCCAGTTTATTTTGGTTCTGTTTATTAGTTTGTTTAGGCATAGCTCCAGATATCAAAGTCTTGTTTTTTTACTATCATTTTCACCTAAAATCACTTGTTCCTTTTTTGATATTAATTCTTGTTCGAATTACAGCCCAAACGTATGCGTTGGAAGAAGGCCAAGAAAAAATTCAAACAAAGGATATCATTGTGATGTTGTTATGCGTCGTTACAAATGCAGAAGGTAGGGAAGGTTGATATATGGTATTAGTTTTATTTATGCCTCTTGCGTTTCCTCAGAAACAAAGGTGTGGTTAAGGTAACAAAGTTAATGTCTTATCTGTACGACTAAAATACTACCAATTAAAAATATCTCTCGCCTTTGTTTAAAACCTTTTACAGTCCAAGATGTGGTTTAAACTTACACCAAAATTAGAGCTTCTGCACAGATTCCTTAAATTTTGAACGTACCATTACTGACATCAACTGGCGTCGCCTTAATCGATTTACAAAACTTTAAAAGATCTAATTCTGCTTTGTCCTGGCGTGAAACGAGTTTACGTAGACTTACCCTTCTCTCTTTGAAATGGACTTTAAAAAAATAGCTGAAATGTCAGGTTTGCATCTGGCAGAAATAAACCTTTCTCGTACCAAGGAGGACCTCTTTACCCTTGGTTGGCAGTTATCCTAGAGATGATATTTTGATAAGCCCACAGATGGTGGTGGCACCTCATCACTACTCGTCTTTTTTGAGGGCAAAGTGAAGTAGACAGTGTCTGCTGTCGCTCCGTTTTATACTATGCCAGTCACCAGAGGTCTCATTTGGTCGCCATTCCTGATCCTTAGGTGAAGAAGTGTACTTTTGAATTATCATTCTAAACGTTTCAATCATTGCCTATCAGAGTTGTTTTCTGTCATTCTGATACGTTTATTGTATTGCTACTTCCCTTAAGAATGCAAGTGACCCATCTGATTCTGGAAAAATCTCGATCTGTAGGTCTTGTTTCTCTCGGTAGTAAGTTTTGTGAACGACTAATCAACAATGTTCTAGTGGAATTGTGGCGGCGTCTTGGTATTTTCGTTAATGTTCTGTAAGGATTTAGATTATCTTTCTTCACGGATGACCTTTTGACAGTAGTCACCAAATATATCTACAGGTTTCCGGGCCAGTCTGATAAACCCCATGCTACATATAGCTCTGGATATATTTCTTATATATTGTGGCCCACTGACTTGCTTCATACGCCTTCTGGTTATGCTATTTGTGGAAGGATCTTTGGTATTTTTTTCTGTGAGACCGTAAAATGCGTGTCACATTGGATGGAATTAAATCTTCTGTTTATTACATTAATGCTGGCTTCCACAAGGTCCCATACTTGGTCCAACCCTCTCTTCTTTTCTTCAGTGATTTCCTGGTAACGTGCTTTAGTTCATCAACACCTATTCCGATAGCACTATCTTTCACTCTAGCACTGGCCACAAGGCAACTCAGCAGGAACAATTCAAACTTGCGAAAGATTTAAAGTCTGATCTTTCAGGGTGTCGGAGCACTGAGAAAGAAATGGCTGGTTTCTTTCAGTGCGACAGAAACAAAGACACACAATTTTCAGCTATGATAAGAAGCTTAAGCTAGAGGCAACGGTATCGACAGAACATTAACATTAGCAAGATTGTCACAGAAGGAGGAAGGAAAGATACTGCCAAAAGAAGCATGTCGAAGCAGATCAGACGCGAAAAGGAGACATCGGAAAAATAAGAGACCACACTTTGGAAAGGATAAGAGATGCCCTGTAGAAAGGTGGACCTCCTCATGTTGGGGTAATAATTGACACTTTACGTTTGTTATTCAAATATAGTGAAGCCTGGAACTGATATTTGTAAAGTTAGATTTAAGCAAGGATGTGAAATTTATTGTACATGAATAGAGTTTGCATTTGAAGTCGGCTGAAAGACTTCTGATGTTTGCATTATAGTAAGGATGAACCAATAAGTGTATTTAATGGTTCAGGAGCAACGTGCAAAATAATTGACAAAGCGTAATGGGAAAATTTGAAGTGAGAAAAAGTTATTTCATACCGGTGATCAAAGTAGTCAAGTAATATATACGTGTGGGCAAACAGATCCAGTCAAAACAATTGGTGCATTTAAAGAATCAGTTAAATTTGTCTTCAAAATCAGAGCGCATGCTTAATTCGTTGAGAAACAAAAGAGCCTTGGGCTGAAGAGGGTACGACGCACGCTCTTGAAGCTTAGACTTCACATTTGGAACTAGGAAAATTCACACACTTCTCTTGTATTATTGTGCTTTTCTGTTAGATACGAAAACTGGTTTGTGGAGGGGCGTGTGTGCGTGTATGTGTGTATGTGTGTGCAGGCGGAATGGTGGGCTTTTGAATCGTTTGCTTCATTTAAAATAGTTTATGGTTATTCTAGGTTTTAGAAGCTAAGGTCAGTAGAGTTGAAAATCTTACGTTATTTGAGGAATTAAAATAACCTATGTCTTTGCTTGGGAGATATGCAACAGTAAGCACGTAAAGAATATCGACTTCAACGAAACGCAGTTACAACGTCATGGGAGAGATAAACAAATAGCAATACAGCTTGTTAGATAATAACATTTTTAATAGAAAAAGTGCTGCCAGTAACAGTGAAACTCAGCTACACAGAGAATTTTCGAATAAAAGAGAAAACCCACCTGATTTCTTTTGAAGAAAAAAAAGTGACAGGAAACAATACAGGAATAGAAAGGGTAAATGTTTAATTGAAAGAGGTGTCAGCTGCATAGATTTGTGACAAGTGACATAATGGACTACTTGATTTACTAGAGCTTATTATGAAAATAATTTTATTGTTGATTAACAAAATAAGATAAAGAAAGAACAGAACGTTGCGCAAAGACTGAAAGTTACAGAAAAACATAAGAGGAAATGTGGTTTATCAAGATCAAAAGTAAGTTTCCCTTCAAGATATTTCCCTGTTAACATCGCTTGGGAAAAGATTTCTGTGTGGGCAGACATGCTTGCTATTTGACACGTTTGTGAAAGATAAAGTTGTTTGAAAGGTAACAAAATTTAGCAGCGTCTCAAAATCTCACGGTTTTAATGCATTTGACTGCGAGATCAGATGGCAGTAAAAGCTATTTGAGGAGCACAAAAGAAAAAACCAAAAGAAACAATACCACCTAACAGACAGCACATGTTTTACGTTCTGATGGGACATCTGTGTCAAAGGAAGGTAAGCACAAAAGAGAAACTCGAATATACAAAACAGTTATTGAGACATTTCATGGGGGATGGGGGGGGGGAGGGGTACGGAAACTATTTGCTCAGGACTTTTTTGTATTTCTTATGGAGAGTAGCATAGTAGTAGCCTTCTTAATACAAACAAAATAGATCACGTAGTAACCTCAGGCGGCCACACTCAGTATATTCAGGCGGTGGACTTATCCTAAGATAACCGCAGCTAAAATGTTTGTGGAAAGGACCCTAATCAGTAATACTCCGGTGAAATGTATATTAGGGCTGCCATTTTCAAAAATATTTATGTAAAATATTTAAATTGTTGCGACCGAAAGCCTATCGAGTAATATTTTGGAAGACGATCAAATTCACTGCTTGAATGAAGAAGAATTGTATTCAGAAGACCGAGAGAGTTTATAGTCTAAAATAAATATGCTTAATGATATAAGCGATGATTTAAAACCCTTTACTAAATCAGATATTATCGGTTATGACTAGGGAGAAGCTTCCTACTCGGACACCAAATATCGTTCCAGAGAACTTATCTAAATTCCTCATATTTTGACTGGTGCCTGTTTTATTGCGCATTTCCCTGGGAGTTGATTTTTTGGAACAGGCACCCAGAGTCCCAAATCCTATGTTTCCAACTCTAACCCTAATTAGCTGTTCTAGTTCAATGTTTTAAAGCTATATCTTTGTGTTTACAACTATATTTATTACACCTTCAGCAAATACCGGGGCCGTTTGTTCTCGCTTCACTTTAACATTTGGCTTTGTACAAACAGACTCAATTTTGTAGTGTATATAATTATAGTATCTATTAATTCAATCCATCTTAAAGAACATTGCACTACCTATTGTGATTTTGGTCTGTTCCTGAACACATGTTGTTAGAAACGACCTTAAGCGCTAAGAGATGGAATGACTGGAAGGAACGTCTTGAATAACAGTTTATTTTCACCACAAATAAAGAAATACAAGTGACGCACACGTATGCTAGAGGAGGTCAGGAATAGCTGTTTAAAAAAATATATATTCAGCCATTGGTAGAAGACTATGAATTACATTTATTTTACTAAAGAAAGCTGTTATCTTTACATCCTTTGTGAGCAGTCCCCCTAGTATGCAATGCGGAAATAGGGTTGAACAGGGTAAAACCCTTATACCGATACAAACGTTTGATTTAAAAGAATTTAGAAAGGTAGGTATATTTAAAAAATTAGCCAACTGTTTTAGAGAACCAAGCAGAATTAGAGCAATATCATAAAATCTTGTTTGGTTTTTGGTAAACGTTTGTCTTGTTTTTTCACTCCGTTTTTTAACTGATCAGTATTTAATTTATATTTCATTCTTTGATTCCTTGATGAGTTCTTTGGTTTTGCTGCAGTTTTCTGGTAATTGCAACTTTTTTAGAGCCATTAATTTGAATCTTTGACGTGGACAGCTGAATCCTACTAATGTGCATATAGAAATTATCTCTGTTTTCTTGCTTAAGGGTGGGTACTTTATTTCATACCGTATATTTCTGCTGCCCAGGATACAGAAAAGAAGTTGGAAAACAAGGATGCCCAAAAGGTTAGAGTTTTTTTTATATTCTTTTCTTAATCTTGTATTGCTGTGGTAAGGTATGTTATAAGCTATAATTTCGGGGATTCTATCAAATTTGTGAATATAAACATTAACAATGTTATGAGTGATGTACACATGCCGAGACGGACGAGGAAACCATAAATCCCGTTGAATACAATTGAGCGAGAAAAGAACTGATTTTCTTTGCCCATTTACTGAAATTTTAGATTTGGTACGGGATTATCATCAAAATACAACATTAGCATAAAAAATATAATGTAGAGAATGGTGTAAAAAATATTTCTTGAAAAAAAAAGAGGTTTTTTTGCAAGACAGATTTTAATATTATCATATCATGCCTATTTGTGGTTTCTTTTGTTGTTGTTTTTCTTGTGTCAACTGCGCTGTATTATTGTAACCCCAAAGAAAAATTAAGCCTCATTTAAGTAAGCCGTACACCCGGAAAATCCCTGTTGTGAAGCTTAATTTAATATGCTTTTATTTACAATTAAAAGCTTATAGGCTTGAAAAGTAAGTAGTAGTAGTAGTAGTAGTAGTAGTAATAGCAGCAGTAGTAGTAGTAGTAGTAGTAATAGTAATAGCAGTATTAGTAATAGTAGAAGTAGCAGTAGTAGTAATAGTAGTAGTAATAGTAGTAGTAGTAGTAGTAGTAGTAGTAGTAGTAGTAGTAACAATAGTAGTAGAAGAAGTAGTAGCTGTAGGATAGTAGTAGTAGAAGTAATAGTA
>RDPX01000093.1:1387004-1412708 GCA_003991215.1 Morbakka virulenta | reverse complement strand
AGAGAGAGCAGGAATGAAAAGAAAGTTGATGAAGGTAATTAGAAAAAGACAACTGCAGTTTCTGGGTCATGCAATGGGATGTGAAGGAATGGAAAACTTGGTGTTAACAGGGAAGATGAAGGAAAGAAAAGTAGAGGAAGACAGAGACTAAAATTCATTACCAGCTTGAACAAGGATCTCCAGTTCAAGAGGAGTGACTGTGAAATTTTAGCACTGACAAAAGAGAGAAATAGATGGAAGACCATGATCTCCAACGTCCTGAAAGGATAAGGAACTCAGAAGAAGAAGAAGAAGAAGAAGAAGCCTGAGTATATTTTAAATGCAAATGTTTTGTAGAATTTTCTTTTTGGTACTGAAATAGTGTACATATTTGAATTACAATGTATCATCCCGCTTGCTCTAATTAAATTGTTAATATTGTCCGATAACTCAGTCTATAGAGCAACGACAATCATTTATTATAATTCTACTCAGTCCAAAATGAAATTTCAGGAATTATGGGAGTTGGGCCTGTGATTTGCAAGTCATTAAGGACCGCTTGTAAATGGTATAGTTGACACTGTTCAAAGCCACATATTTCCTTCTTTCTTCAGGAGTTTGTTTTTGCTCATGTCGTTAAAGAAGCTATCTATCTTCCGATGTTAAAGGCCATCAGAAAACCAACAGCTCGAACAGTCCAAGGTAGCTATCTGAGGCTTAAAGTGAAACACGGTGTTCTAGTCATTAACAACAAGTTTGTAGCAGCAGAGTTTCATAATGCTATAGATGGAGTGATTTATACAATAAACAGACTCTTGCCACCAAAAACAGGTAGCGTATACATTTTATTCTTCCCTTTTTCAAAACGACGTAGTTTTCACCATGTAATAGATCCTTTTTACACCTAGCTAAATGTCAGCAACCAATTTCATCAGATAATATGGATTAAGAGTATATAAAAAGACAACTAATATACAACTGATTTGGTAATGTTTAATAGGTTGTCGTAAAAGAAAGCTTGCCCGGCTTTCTAATATGTTGGCCCTATCAGTTATAGTGAAAGGCTGCCTTAGTTTCAAATAACTACTGTCGTAACTTGAAGCAGGGTAGACTCTAGTGGTATGTAACAGAAAAATTGTTTTATTCCTGTCTTTCATGCATTTATGAAGGGTATGCCAAAGGATGTAGTCCTGGGAAACATCAGTATTTCAGGGCTTTTATACTTTCTTACTTAATCATATACTTTCAAGATTAAGAAGATTTTTATTGGCGTTCTGTAAACCATATTATTTTTATTTGCAACAGGACAATATACCTCGACAACACTGAGTTATCACCTGTATCAGAAGGAGTTTTTGTAGAAATGGTGAAGCTAGAGAAAAACCGTTTAAATTTAGCTTGGGGACTGTTGTTATCAACAATTTTTTTACAGTGACGTAGAAAATGCGTTTTTGAAGTTTCGGACACCTTTAGTTCACGATTTGGACATCGTTCTAAATAAAGGCATTATATTGATGCATATCCAATTTCCTCAGCGCAATTTGTATTATAGGCCTCACAGTATTCTTTCAATGTGGAATTTCCTTTACTAGACTTGCCAAACCAGTAAAACAAATCGACAAAGCTTTACGTGCCACACTGTGAAGAATGTGGCACGGACAGCCAACGAATTCACGAAATCCATCCTTCTCACGAACAAGAGTGCCAACCGAATTCTGATACCCAAAGTTAACATTGGTGTAATCCAAACATAAAGTAGTAGCCTGTCACCGATCGAATTCACGCTTGAAAAAGATTTCTTAAGCTTGCAAAAATTTCAGTCCCGTTGCTTCCATCCCTCGCTTCTGGAAGGTTCGAATCTTAAACCGTGGTTATGTTTCTTCTACAATTTATATCGAAGATACATAGTGTTACGGGAAACTTCTAAAGAACGCCTGTGCCATCTTGCATCATGACGAGGATAATTTCTTCGTGTAGTTCTTCAGTTGTTTGAAAAAATGATTTTCAAAGAAATTTACAATTGCTACTCTTTTTATTCCACAACTTGAAAAGTTTAAAGCTGGTCATTTGGTCGTATAAATTGAAATAAGTGTTATGTTGAGCTGTCACAAAACCTACGACTGTCGTAGTCGAGACTTCACACCTTTGAAAAAGGACAGTGTATCAAGGAAAACACAAAATTCGTTTTGTGTGCAAACAAGGTTTATTTAATAAGTTTACATAAACTAAAATAACTACTTAAATGACTCTTAAGATAATAGATAAAATGATAAAAAACCGCTTCTGTACTTCACGTAACATCGACCTTAAACATACCGTGATATCCTTAGTTTAAGATAAAGAAACATACAGCCCATCAACCCCATTGACAATAGTTAAGCCAAACTAGCAGACAAATGCCTTGATATCAATTTCAAATTTTGACGTCAATAGAGATTTCAGTCATCAGCATCAGCATAGGCACAGAACGATTAATTTATCAATTTTAAGCGCTGTTGCGATGGATGGATGGATGGATGGACGGATATTTGAATTACCGGAATCGTTGGCTTTACGAAAAGATGTAGTGTTGGGTTAAGATTTTTAAATGAAAATACAATGCAGATCAAAACGGAATTGACCCCAGCTAAATATAGATATAGTACTTTTCATACTTGATTACACTAAAAACGCTTTATAATTTCTGCTTTTGGTAAATACCGAAACACAATATAATACTATTGAGATGATAAATGAAATTATTTCATAGGCAAAAAGTAACAAAATACAAAATGTTTTGACAAAAACCACGCGAACGATGGACCCAGCGGCAAGAGCTTTTTAATGGAAAATAAACCAAAAATATAATGTTTAGGAATGGCATGTACCTAGTTTTAAGTGTTTTACATCCGGCTTTGTGAATTTAACTTTTTTCGTCTTTTTAAATGTCATTTTCTCTACCAGTAACACACGTTAAGACTAAATTGATTGCTTTTCAACGGAATTTGTAATCGCTGTCAGGTACACTTGAGTTGCATTTTCTCGTATAATCCAACAATTTTTTTAATCTTGTGAATATTGAGTACAACGCTTTGTTTCCTTTAGATCTATTGCCATGGTGCTGCATTTTTTTATATATACGAATAAACGCATGGTAACACTTACAAAAAGTCAATGTAGAAGTCACGTGACTCTTTTAAATTTTTTTTTCTTGTTATAATCTACAGTTGTATTATGTCCCATTTCTACGATGATCTTTTAGTTCAAATAAAAACAATTGTGATAGACCTTTCGTACTTTGTAATGGTGTAACGTCAATGAAGTTCTGATGATTATGGGTGATTTTGATGTTCAGGATTTCGGAGTCAGAACCATGGCGAATTTTTATACATGGTCAATTTAGACATTCGATTCGAACACATGGATTGAGAATTTTTAATTTGCGGGCGCGGACAGGCAGAATTTGAAACACATTAATGCATATTATACATCGATCAGTAATAACTATAGAAACATGGGAGGCATCAACGTCTCGAATTTTTGCTCCAAAATATTTTCAAGGCATAGCACAAGACCGGTCGTTTATTAATCTGCTTTTATTTCAAATTGCTTTTTTGGAGAAGCTACAGTCATAGGCTTCCTATTTTAATGGGTTTTCACCAATGGCCGTATTAGCAATATTATACCCTGTGAAGTTGTCTGTTTTTCATTGGGGAACATTAATTTTAATAACACAGATTGCAAATTTTATCTCTGAAATTTGCAGGGTTAATTATTAATGTTTATCATTTGAAGAAGAAAAGTTATATATCCAGAACTAAACGGTATAGAAACAACAAGTTAAAATACGGCAGACCTGTTCCAGTTTACAGACGAAAAATTTTACCCCAAGGATAAGACACACTTATAATTAAGATTAGGAACTAATTCAGAGACTTTCTTGACTTGCCTACCTTTTAACATATTTGAAATGAATTTTTTTTAATACGAACTATCATTATTTACTACTTTTGGCCTATATTAAGAGCTTTTCTAACTTGGTTGGAAAGATGCACATGAAGTTTAAGGACAAAGGTCCGAAAAGTTTCGCACCATAGACTCGATTTCTAGTCCAGTTCCTTATGGCTCCAGACGACATGGATATATATTCGATGACTTTTGATATAAGGTCCTGCCGGTTAGGTGTTGAATGTCTGAAGAATTTCAGAATACCTAGCAGGCAAGTTCTAGATGATGCATTCCAATGACCTTTATCACATAACATTACAGTCGTACTTGAAGTCGAGGTCGCTAAACAATAGTAGAATCTCCATCGTTACAACAGCCTCGAGACCAAGTGTTTAAGGTGTTGGAATGGGAAACTGACACCTGGTGTGCGCCTGAGTTCCTATCATACTTGAGAGGAGTACTTTGTTTGACCTCTACTTACTTAACTCCAAGTATATAGGCATCAGAAATACATAGTAAAGGAAGGATATTTGTTGAGATTTTTCTCGTTGTGCCATTGATATGTAGTGTTGTAGACTGTAAGTATTTCAGCTTATTGATTTTTTGAATTAAATATTTTCCCTTTCGTTTAGCATTTCAAATCATGGATATCTTGCGTTTACGGCCTGGTACGAAAACGATGATGCGCCTGCTGACTGCTTATGGAATAGACGATCAACTCAATGATGTTAATGCTAACATTACACTTTTTGTGCCATACGATGTAGCTTTTGCATCTAACATCACTTTCTCTCAAAGTTTGATCTTTAATAGGACAAAGGGAATAGAATTTTTGAACTACCACATGTCACCAGGAAAGTTTTTTACAAGTGATTTGTACAATGACCAGATTATTTCCACTTATCTAAATAATAATAAACTGAGAATCAATTTCTACAACCGGCGCTTGGTATGTATTCTTAATATTTTATTGAATATGTCTCGATTCTTTGCATTGTTACCCTTGTGGTCACTCATAACTAGTCTTTTTATGAGCCGCAGAAATGCAAATAGTTTTCGTTGAAGTCTGATACAAAACTGGATTAATTGAGGGCCACTTCAGGATATGTAACGTCTTATAAGTTATGTTTCAAAATAGTCTTAATTTTATTCTACCATCATATCTCCACACACCGACCCCCTATGAACCATCCACTGTTTTCTACCATTTGTGTTTTCTTAGTGCTTCAGCTTAATCTTACCCTTACATCATATCTCAGTTCTCTTCAGTCTTTCATAGCACAGCATCTTCATGCTCCCTTTATTCTTAGCTTTGTGGCCAAATTTTTTCATGTATCGCTGGCCATTTTAATTGGAGTTTGGTGTGCAAGAAATTTAAATCATACCAAGAAAAGGAGATTAGTTAAAAGTTACCCTTTTTTTAATTTATCAACCAAAGTCACAGTGTAATTTAAACCCTGTCATGAAATTAGATTTTTTCGTTCCCTTGCTCAATGTCACTTTTGCTTTTCATAGCACCAAGAATTGTTTGATACCTTGACCATAGAAATGGTGAAGTTGCGAGTAGCAATCAAATATTTCAATAAAAACTAACAAAATTCGGTTTTGTTCTCTTCTTATTCTAACTGAATTTATTAAACAGAATAATAAAAAAATTGACCTTTAATAATTATTAAAGTCAGTTTTTTAAACACAGCGAATTGTAATTTGCTATGCTTTCTTAGCTTGAATTTTGAGTCGATAAACAAACATATTTATGAGTTAATATTTATGTTATAAACGGAATTGTGTTTTGGATTTTTTCTTGAAAAAGGTATACATTTATATCTACATACATTACACTTGTAATTCTATTATAATGTACCAAGGTTTGTCCAGAGTCATCGATCCTTGCATACCGCTTTATCAAGAGAAACTGTAGAGAAATTAAAGTGACATCGTAGCAACAGCGCGTTTCCTGTTTCCACTTATCAGGCTACATGAAAGATTAATTTAAAGTCCTAATTGAAGGGTTGGAATTTTTTTGATTTTTGAAATTTGAAATAAAGGTTTTAGTGATCCAAATTTTATGATTGGTTTCGTTAGTTTATAATCACCTGTGTTTCGTTTCCCTCTTTGTTTTATTTTCTTTGCAAGTCAGGTGTAGCACATAAACGAAACGCCTCCATGGTTTTTTTGAATATTCCTCAAACACTTTAAAGACATTTATTGTAGAGTATTTTCAGATATCCTAGTATCTTTGCTGACGGACACCAACACGTCGAATATTCGTTTCATAGTTAAGTAAACAGGAGAGCCTTAGCTGGTTTGTCGTAACTCATCCTTGAGATGATCCCCCAAAATGTCCACAACTACTGACAAAGTTTATTAGGTTGTCATAAAACTCGTCCTCACAAGGAATGATTCAGCTCCGATGCGGTGATCAGCTCCGATACTCTTGGGTGCTTGTAGATTGCTTTCCTAAAAATTAGAATGTTAATATGCATGGCACACTAGCTACGGACCTTGATTATAGTCTTGAAAACTAGATCTTCCTGGTTTAACACTCTTTGAGGTACGAGACCCAATGCACATAATGTTCCTTGGATATGCAAATAGTAATTTCCTTTTTCACATCAGTCATCTGTTATATAACTGCCTTTGAACTGGTAATACTCTCAAGCTTGGTGTCGCGCATGAAAAATTCGGCATCAGTTGGAATGCACATAGTTTTGTTTCACCGTGTTGTTATCATCAAATCCTGACCTTCCTGATTTTATCACTGATGTATCTGATTTATTATATAACATTAATTTAGATAGAAAGCATCCATGTCACAGTGATATTTTTCTAAACATAGAAATCGTCTAAAATGCAATTTGGCCGATCACCTGGACTCTACCTTGTAATTTTCTTTGTTTTGTTTTTTTAATCAGAGTAGATACATTTACTTTCAAATAACACTGTATCACTAATGGACATATTCTCCAAAATAATTAGACTCGCTAAGAAGACCTACCTACGGCCAGTCATTAACCTGCGCGTCTGAAATTAAAGAGAGGATAATTTAGACTTAAAGAGACAGGGAAAAGAAAAAAAATGTATAATTTAATTGGATTTAAGTAGATCAAACAACCAGACGCAACGTGGGGATAAAACCATGTATTAATTTTCAAATTAATAGAGTATTTGAAATGGCAGCAGTTACGTTAATACACTTACCACTTCATTGGTTATATCTTTTCTATTGTATCTTAATACCTCTTTGGAGTAACCTCTTTAATCATTGAATAGCTTAAGTAGCTCATACTCAACATATCCAGCTCCCTTTTGATGCCTGGAGTGCATTATCATGCATATTCTATCAATCGTATTGGAATGTTTTTGGCTCTTAAAAAGGTAATATTCTCCATAGATAATAATCGATACGCATAGCAGTGTATGAAATTCTATGGTTTTGAATACAGTGAGCATGTACGTGTCACTCTTTTCTAGTTGCATAGCTCTACAAAAATATCTATTTAAACTTATACTATTATCTTATCTTCTTTCTTTTAGCAGGATAAGTCATGCTACCAGCCCCAGCACTTACATTTTTACTCTAGATACCTGCTGGAAATTCGATCTTGCCGCTGTGCCCCCCTTTTTTTTATAGTTTTAACGTCATTTTCTCCCAGCAATTAAGGCTCAGACCGTGCCCTTTAGAGGGACTTTGATTTGCCAGTGAGAAATTTCTTGGCCGGATTTCCTTCCTGACGCCAACCAATGGCTTTTTTCTTTGTAAAGTTTCAAATTCTCCTCGCCAGCTCGGGGAATCGAACTCGGAATTCTCAGTTACGGTGCAGTTTAAGCTACAGCTCCTCCATTGTGTCCCTCTTAGTTCATGAAAATATTTTGCTTTAACGAAAAAATAGAGATATGTAATTGTTAACCCATCGCTTTGAGCTATGTAGTGTCAATGGCATATTAGAACATTAACAAATAAAGAAGTTTAAATATTGAAAGTTACATACTATTATTAGGTTGCCCTGTTGCAGTACCACCTATACAGAAGATCTCGATAAATAGTATGACTACAATTTTACATATACTGCATGGTATTCCCTTACAAATGGAAGTCTTGCAATGATGGTGTGCCAGTTCCTTAAGAGAACATTATTTATTTTGCATATTTGTCTTTATCTGCTTTTTTTGTACCCTATGTACAGTTTATTTAAGTGGTATCATTCGTGTCATCATTGCATTTTTTCGGTCTCTTTACAGATAACTGCCGTACAAGGTGCTTGTTTAAGTAATGTGCAGAAGAATATTGAAACCTGTGGTGGTGTTATACACTTTTTGATGTGGAAATATTTGACACCACCTCTGGGAACAGTTTTTGATGTTATTGTAAGTCACCCACAACTGACAGTGTTAAAATCAGCACTGCATGAGATAGGACTTGTTCATCTTCTTCGTTCTAATACCCCGCTTACATTGTTTGCTCCTGTTGATAAAGCTTGGCACAAAACAATAGGACTCAAAAGTTCTGAGTTGTTTAAAGACCACAGCAGACTCACTGATATTGTCAAGTATCATTTAATCCCGGGTACATTGTATTCCTGTAGCCTTACAAGGAAAAGAAAATATCGTAGTCTCAATGGTAGAGCTGCTCGAATTTATCGGAATAAACAAGGGATTGTATTTAATTATGCGAAGGCCGTTTCTAAAGAGATAATTGCAACTAACGGTGTTGTGCACATTATCGATTCCGTAGTTCTTTACATCAGCAAACAAGTGCTTAGCTGGCATGGATAATATCTTATCTCATCAATTGCAAAACTTGAGCCTTACTGATCGGTCCTTTCCAACATCGAAACCTTGAATTAATTTAACAACTTTTTGAAATCATTTGCATATATCTCCTTATTACCTAGTTATATAACGTTTCTATAAGGGTATGTTAGACAAGGACCGGCAGTTGATTTAATCCTCATACACATTATCCCCAGCTGATGATTTCTTTCAGCTCTTAAACTAATCGGTTTCAAACAGCACGTTGAAGGATATATATATATATGCAATACCGATCATATTTCACTCACTGAAGTGCCTAAGACTCATTAAATACAGAGACAATTGGTCATCTTATGTGGGATTTATTTTGTACAGTTTGTTTGTTTGTTTGTTTGTTTTGAGGTTTTTGTTGTTTTTTGAGGGTGGGGTTGAGAGGTGACTGTTGGCCTTTGGCACCAAAGAAACAAAATTTAGAGCTAACAGGGAGTTAGAAAGTAGCATCAGCTTAAAATGTAATATAGAACTTTATGGGAGCCTTTACTGGATGCCATTGAAAAACAGTTTATGCAAACGTTAGTCGAGATGTTGGTTGGGCGTATGGTTTTGATATATTAATCTCGAGTCCTGAATAGAAGGGAGGACCTCTAAACATCGGGCTTGAAAATGTCTGGAATTAAGTAAAGGAAGGGACTGTAATAAAGAACTTCTGATTTAAAAGAAGTACTATTGTTCTAACAAATTTTTAAAGATTAAAGACCTTACCAATTTTCTATTGTGTAAATATTGTAATTATAGAAGAGATTAATGACCTTCACGTAGAGTTGTTATGCAGATATAGGTATAATTTTTTATTTGTTGACGTCGAGCTCACCTTGCACGATGCCATGTACGTACGAAGGGAAAAAACAGGAGGCTGTATAAAACAATGTTTTGTTAGGGCTTTGGGGCGTCTCCTTTTTTCTAGACGTTTGAGCGTGTTCTTAGCTCAAAAATTAATAAACGGAGGGATCGCAATAAAAATGACCCGGTAGGAATTTTTTTAAATTATAGTTGGGTGGGAGGGGTCCGTCTATTCTGGACACGAGAGTACGCTCTGTTAGTTAGATTTTTTTTTGTTTTAACGTCATTTCCCCCAGTAACTGGGGCTGAGACGGTCCTCTTAATAGGAACTTGGATTCGGCATTGAGGAATTCCTTGGCCGGTTGTCCCTCCTGACGCCAAACAATGGCTTTTTCATTGATGTTATGTTATGTTATGTTATGTTATGTTATGTTATGTTATGTTATGTTATGTTATGTTATGTTATGTTATGTTATGTTATGTTATGTTATGTTATGTTTTGTTATGTTATGTTATGTTATGTTATGTTATGTTATGTTATGTTATGTTATGTTATGTTATGTTATGTTATGTTATGTTATGTTATGTTATGTTATGTTATGTTATGTTATGTTATGTTATGTTATGTTATGTTATGTTATGTTATGTTATGTTATGTTATGTTATGTTATGTTATGTTATGTTATGTTATGTTATGTTATGTTATGTTATGTTATGTTATGTTATGTTATGTTATGTTATGTTATGTTATGTTATGTTATGTTATGTTATGTTATGTTATGTTATGTTATGTTATGTTATGTTATGTTATGTTATGTTATGTTATGTTATGTTATGTTATGTTATGTTATGTTATGTTATGTTATGTTATGTTATGTTATGTTATGTTATGTTATGTTATGTTATGTTATGTTATGTTATGTTATGTTATGTTATGTTATGTTATGTTATGTTATGTTATGTTATGTTATGTTATGTTATGTTATGTTATGTTATGTTATGTTATGTTATGTTATGTTATGTTATGTTATGTTATGTTATGTTATGTTATGTTATGTTATGTTATGTTATGTTATGTTATGTTATGTTATGTTATGTTATGTTATGTTATGTTATGTTATGTTATGTTATGTTATGTTTTGTTATGTTATGTTATGTTATGTTATGTTATGTTATGTTCTGTTGTGTTATGTTATGTTATGTTATGTTATGTTATGTTATCTTATCTTATCTTATCTTATCTTATGTTATGTTGTGTTATGTTATGTTATGTTATTTTATTTTATTTTATGTTATTTTATGTTATGTTATATAGTTTGCATAGCATAAAGTAGATTGAGTCAGTTAGGTTTAGATAGTCAGAGTGTTTTATCTCAATGGGAATATGATTTACATGTACAATAACAAATCCCTATCTATCTGACATTCAGGGTGTATATCAGTCATTATCTTAACTGGTAAAGTATCAAGCTTCGGGAATATCATTCTGGCGAACATTTTCCACAGCCCATTACTGCTATTTGAATTGACTTGTTCTATTTATTTTCTACTTGTATATTTATTATCTACATGCCCTATTAATTAATCTTCGTCCATTTTATTCATCCACATAGCCTCTTTTTTTTTCATCCAGGTTTGTATTTCGTTTTGTTTTTTACATATTATCCATGGTATCACACATGTCAACTCCAACTTTATTTATTTTCTTGCCAAAAGTCATTTTTAATTGTTGTTTTTTTGTTATAGTATTTCCATACAACTGTAACGACCAATGTAATGTTCTCCTGTTCATTGTGTGCCATTTTTTGTGTGTAAACTAATATTTGGCTTTCCTGTTGGCTATTCGCCAATTTTAAAAACGCTTTGGTGTCAATGAACGTTTTATTTTCCAAACATTGTGAGCACTTTATTTCCATTTTATCTCCTGATGAAAAAGAGGCTGCATGAAATGTGTGATATTGGCTGTTATTTCAAAATGGCTAAAAACTGTTGCGAGGCATCATTCATTATAATAGTACACTGGGAAATCACATTTCATATAGAAAAATCAACTTCTTTGATTAGTTTTAATGTGCTTATTGTGTACACAGTGTTGAATGATTCCTTAATGTAAATGTATACTTTTTCCGACCCTACGAGATTAATTTTTAAACGCTCCGTTATTTTCCTTCATAGATTTTGTCATATTTTGTTAATGTGGAAATCTGTAATATGTTTTGATGAACGGTTTGCATCCAATGATTTCCTTGGTATTTATCTCATTGGTTGTGAAGATGAAACTGGTATATAATATTGTACGTCATAGTCAACTGGCCAAACGAGATTAGTCTGTGAATAGTCAACCTGGCACATGACTCATCGTCTTCCATTTTGTATTTTACATTAATCATAGGCGTGTCTTTACATTAAAAAGCTTTTGCGTTTGTAATTGAATGGCGTTTTGTAAAACGGCATATAGTATACAACTTTTATTTAGACCTTAGCATATGGATGATAAATATATATATATATATATAGGAAAAAACAGTTTAAAATTCTGTGTAGTTCTTCTCTACTTCTTCTCCTTATGGCCTTTTCCAATGGGTCAGGTCGGGTCTTCCACTCGGCTCAGTTTCCTCCACTTTTTCCGGTCTTTAATGTCCTCCGTCGCTGCTTGAACTTCCTCCATATCCGTCTTGATTCTCCATAGTTAAGTTTTATTAAACATGACGTTATTATTTAAGGTTAATTTTTATAGGGTTTTTTGCAAGTAAAATATTCTAAACAAAGGATGAAGCTACTCAGTGGAGAGCATATAAATATAGGTAAATTAAAGGCAAAAACGATCAGTTTTCTTTAGACCTGAAAGTGTTTTGGTCTTAAATTGTAGAAAATCAAGTAGAAGAAAGAGATTTGCAAATAAGTTCAGGGGAAGGAGATTCGATTGTAGGAAGAATTGAATCCGTATGAAAACGTAACACTGTTGGAATGAAGAGTGTATGAGTAGCGACTTAAGCGAGATGACCTAAATGTATTTTGAACTAAAGCAGTAAGCGCGTTGCAACTCTTTCAGTGGTAACAACGAAATAAAAAAAGGACCAAACTAGCCAAATCAAATTGATAATAAATGGTGTGGTAGTTGAAACAATGATGATCTGTTACAAGATTTATTGGTCTTCCTGTATTCACGAACAGAAAACAGCTTCTTTGATACTTTTTAAGTAAAGTACACCAAGTCACTCATTGGTAAACAGGGACCATTAATGTCTTTCAAAGATATCTATCCATGAAAAACCCGAACAGAAGGGACAGAAGGAGTAAAGATGGATAGGAAGCACGCAATACACCTTTGACGGCAAGACAGACAAAGCGCTTTACAAACTCCCGCCGTTGGAGGGCACTTACTCTTGCCTGGTTGAGAATCAGTATCCCAAAATGTCAAGACCACAAATGTTGCATGCTGGGACCCAAAACACATAACCTGAACAAGAGCCCAGCACTTGCACTTGGACAAACGGCAGAGAAAGGATGTATAACACGTTATAACATGTAATGAAACTTATGTGTGTATATATTGACCTATGTTGTGATTACTATTTAGTATTGGTAATTAAAAACCCATGAAAGTGTAATTTTGAGAAGTATTACAAAGTATAATGTTAACAAATGCCACGTTGCAGTTAAATGGATACAATGAGCTACCTACAACTTTCATATTCATTTGCTCTATAGACTTCTCCATTAAAGTACGTTTTCAAACAGATATTTTTGCAACTTAATCCTGCATGTAATTTGGTCACACATTTTTTTAACTTCTACTGTTAGAAATCTCATTAAAGGCTGAGGATATTAGGCATACAGGCCAAACTTCCGACAGAATGATGACTTGCCTCACAAGTTGGGAACATCTCACTTCAATGCCCATTATCATTTTTGTCTATGTAATGTCTATCAAGGCAATGAAAAAATAAATATAGGTCACTGATCAGTCCCTCGTTTTTTGTATAGCTAGTTAATGATATGCAGCTAGATGCAAATTACAATATAAGATAGAGCCAAATTTTTTTATTTTATCAAAAAAAGTCACATTTCGTTTTCAAATTACATGATACAGAAAGTTTTGTTTTAATTAAGGCAACTTTACAAAGATTTCTCTGCTCCGCCAATTTTTGATTTATCAGATTAAATACACATTCCGTGTACGCTGAAGTTCAAATGATGCAGAGCATAAACTTTGGTAAACCTGAAACGTTTCTGTTGAATACGGAAATCCAAAACTCATTCGTTTCTTTGTTTCCAATTCACTTTTTCAAAAATTGCAACAATGCCTTTAACTATGAATACTTCTTATAATTCACCAACATTCACTTCTTCCAGGTTAATATCTTTTTAATCGGTAGAGAAAAAAGAAAAAACAAAAATCGTCACTTATTAACCGATATAAAAACTCAAGGCTTTCATGGCAAACGTTCTTTAGAATGGTCAAAGCGCCAAAATATATACGTTAAGAGTTTTCCCACAAAATCTTAAAGAACTTTATTGCAGCTTTGTTTTGCTTGCCTTTCATCTGATTAAAGAGAGCTAACCTTGCTAAAATACGTAGACGGATAATCTGTTACCATCAAGGAATTGTATGGTTTTGGCGAATCATTACAAGATATGTCAGAGGAAACACAATTACATTGGGCTCCTTAGCATTTTGACGAACACGCTCTTTAATACACTTCAGTAAGTTTGATCCTTTAAAACAAAATTTTTTTGTTTCTAAAATATTAGATGAGCAAAGGTCGTAGCTCCAGAATCCTGTTGATGAAAGGTAGAAATAGGGCCCATTGCGTCTGAATGTGACACGTAATCTAGAAGAGTTCGCCGTTAGTGTTTTCACAGAGCACTTTGAGCATGTTCCTCCGGCATTCATATCTCCTAAAAAAGCCAAATTTTGGTAATACAGACTCTATGCCCATAAACAAAATAACCCATCTAAAGTGGACTGAGCTATGAATTATACCAGCGTTGCGGTTTTCTTTTACAATATCTATGTCATTATTCTGAGAGACAGTTTTTTCTAACTCTTTTGTAGTTTTTCCGAGTTTACACTCGCACTGTCCACAGTAAAAAAACAAATTCTGCTCGCAACTAGACAATTTTTTCCCTAGTGCATTGATACAAACTATATATATTTCTTTACTCTAATCATCAGAATATTTCTCAAACAAAATCAATTTATTTAGCAGAAAAGTATTGAACACAGACTGGAAACACCTTACGATTCTTTGATTTGAAAAATTATTTTGCACACAGAAGTATGCTGAGATGCTATCCTGATTTTTACAATGGTTTTTTGCAATGCTAGTTGACTGAGAACATCAGTTTCAATGTCTTTGAGTTTTGTACGTCCACGTTGTAAGTTGGAGAACAATCCTTGACTCCGCGCTCTCAGCTGTTACAGAAGTGGCTACGTTCAACACAATGAAAAGCAAAGATAAGTTTTACAATCTTGTTTTTATTCTATTCACGTGATTCGTTTTGGGGGAAAAGTATTGGGAACTTCTTGCTTGTAGTGTTAATATTTCCTCACACACAGTCCCGATATGGAGGTGCGTCTTCATATATTGTCACTGCTTGGAGGCCAGGCGTTGCGATTTTGAATGACTTTTCAAACACATTGGAAAAGCTTTCGACTTATCCGATGACTGTTTCAACCCAAGGGTTTTTTAAAATTTCAGGTTTAAAGCTTCGTTCTTGTTTCCTACTTTTCCTTCTTTTTTTCAGGGACGAAAGAAAGGAAGGACAAATTTAGTTCCAAAAATGGTGAAATTGCACTCCTATATTAATATATGTAAATCATTTTTTGCTTCAGCATTTAGTTCAAGGTCTTTAGTCAATACCTTTAGCAGTAAATGGCATTTCTCCTCTAATCAATATTATTATGAAATTTGTATTTCTTGCTCTTGTTACATAAGCACTTAAGAAACAAATACATCAAGCTCAACTGACTTAAAAAAAGAGTATGACCAGTTTTCCTAGACTTACTGAAATTTACCTTGTTTCAATCAAAATGAAAATAAATGAAATAAAATTTTTTGAGGGTTGAGGCTAGTACCACAGTTATTAGGGTTAATTTTAGTAGGATTAATAAAGTTAGGCTCAAATTTCTTCCGTAAATGCGCTTAAAAATGAAAAAAACCTCGAGAATTATCCTTCATGTTGCAACGTATTTAAAGATATTAATAATAGTACCTAATCACTAACCTAACTAGACTTTGTTCATTTTAACAGCCAACCTAAATTTTTCTGCTCATGAAGTGAAGGTTGTTTATTTCCATTAAGTCTAGGGAGACGCTGTACAGTTTTCAACAATAACACAAAGCAGTAAGCAATTTAAGCTCATTTTTCAATTTGTTGATCCTCACCTGGGCATTTCAGCCAGCAAGTTTGAAGGATTAAGTGAATCTATAAACTGCACTGAAAAAAAACCCTACACCGTACACAGACCCCCAAATACTGTAGTTTTGGCAACCAGACTTAGACACACTAAGACTAACAATACCATTAGAAACAGCTTCAAACTTTTCAGCTAATGCTTCCTGGGACGATAACTTTGAATTATTGTATTGGCATTAGGAATTACTTAAACATTGATTTAGAAGTAGAAAAATAATCATACTAACAGGACAAATGGTAATCTTGCGCCAAACAAGGAGGAAGGTAATATAGGTAATTGATTATTACAAAAAAAGAACGAACCTGTAGTAAAAAATGTTCCACAGAACATTATAGAAAATAGTTTGTGTTTAAGACAATATACGGGTGCCTTGTAATTTCTGAGTTTAGATAGTAAGCATAAAATAAATTCAACAACAGACTTTGATGTGACCCAGCTCGTGTTTACATGCTTAAAAATAGTACCCCAAGATGGATACTCGATTTTCAAGATGGAAAGTCTGTGAATGTATCTTGTCAAATTCCTGGGTCAAACAGAAAATGTTGTTGACATCTGGAGGTTTTTTTTGAGAATAATGGAAGATTTGGTTTCTCTTTTACATAAGAAAGTACTTGCAACAGTTTCTAGAAATCACCAGGATCAGAGTTGGAAGGTTTTATTAATTTGAGATAGTTTAAACATGACATTTAACACACTCACAAGAAATAGTTTGGAAATGAAACATAGAATTTTAAAAATGCCAATTTGAATTCATTGTAAAAATTCAGCTGTAGCAACAGAATCTCCTTTGAGCATTGAAAATGATGGTTCAAAATCCCACGATTATAAAAACGTCCATTAAAAGTATGAAAAATGGTATATGCTTTAATATTTTATAGGAAAGGGAGGTCATTTTGTGAAGTACACATCGTAAGAGGAAAATAACTTTCCTCCTTTCTGGTTCTTGGTAATGAATTTAGTTGATTTTGGTTCAAAGCTGCTTCCCCATTTGATAGTATCATTTGTAACGTTGCCTTTTGTTTGGATTGATTTGCCTATTCTGCCACATGACATGTGTGAATCGTTGTTATTGGGGATCAATAGTATCTCCTGAGGCTCTTAAGAGATAACTTGACCTTGAGATTGTTGTAAAAATACACGAGACCCTATTGAAAGATATTAATTTTTTATCTGATTTAAGCAACTGTTGAAAACTTAGAAGTGAGCTTTGTAATTTTGGTGTTACCGACTCTACTTTTAATAAAGTATTGTATGCGTTCTTTTTAATAAAAGTTGCCTAAAATGCAAGGATCCTTGTTTTACCTCAAATCGCGTGATGTCGCATAAACGATCAGCTTGTGCCATAGTTTCAAATTACACTGATCCTTTCGGTGAATTGTAGGTTTAATTTTTAACGTTTTAATCTTTTAATTCCTTTGACAGAATTAGCTGTCCTAAATTCTCAAGCCTTTTCACTTTTATCACTTGGAAAATATTGATGACTGAGTCCGTTTGACGAATGTTTGACCAGGACATTTTAGCCCTCTAAACAAGTCAATAAAACAAGTCGATAACTTACTAATATCCATTTTCTCAGAAATAATCGGAATAGTGCAGGGAATAGTTAGATTATTTGTAAACACAAAGAGGCAAACAATTCCAAAGGCAAAACATTGTGGGTCGCTGCACTCATTTCACAAAGTATTTTCATCCAAGGCAAGTTCCAATTTTTGACAGCTGAAAAACAAGAGATCAGATACAGAGCTTTCTTTGTATTTAACCTGAACCACTTTAAATGCATCTCTTTCTTTTTCAGTCGATGTCTCCCGTTAGGTGACGCCGGAACGAATTTTACTCCTCCACTTCGTTCGGCTCTGTAGATCTTCCATTCTCGGTCCTTCCACTACCATGTCCTCCTTGATATTTTCAATACATTTGCTCCTTGGCTGTCTCCTTCTTTTTCCTGGCAAGTCCATGTTTCTTCGTCGCTTCCCTACGTGTTCTTCATCTCTCCTCTCCACATGCCCGTACCACCGTAGTCGATTTTCTTTTAACTTCTTGTACATCTTCCTCACTCCAACTCCGCTTCTGATACCATAATTTCTGATCCTATTCCTTCTTGACACTCCTGTTGCACAGCACAGCATTCGTAATTCTGCTATTTCCATCTTTTTTTCCTGGCTTTTGGCGAGGAGCACTGTTTCCATCCCATAGAGGATTCTTCGTCGTACTACGGTCCTATACACCTTGCCTTTGATCTTCTTTGGTATGTGTTTGTTGCATCCTATACACCACTTGTCTTCTTCCAACTGTTCCATCCTGCCTAGATCCTTTTGTTTACCTCCTTTTTGCTCCTCTATCACGGAGTGAGGAACTTAGGTACTTGAATTCTTTAACTTCATGCACTTCTTCTTAGCCAAGCTTGATGGATGCTAGGTCAGATTTCTTGTTCAGGCACATGTACTTCGTCTTTGTTCTGCTTACCTTCAATCCTCTCGTCTCTAGTTTATTCCTCCAACTTTTCAGTTCTTGCCCTGCTTCTGCCTTTGTCTCGTTTAATAATACAACATCGTCTGCAAACATCATGTTGTATGAGCAGTCCCTTCTAATATCGCCTATTAGCTTCTCCATGATTATTACAAATAGTAAGGGACTGAGGGCTAAACCTTGGTGCAAGCCCATCTTTTCCTTGAAAGGCTCTGTGGTATCAACAGAACAGCGCAGCACCGTTTCATAATTGACATATATTTCCTGAATTACCTTCACATACTTTTCATTTACTCTTTCTCTGTATACAAAACCACAGCTCCTCCCTTGGCACACTGTCTTACGCCTTTTCAAGGCTGATAAAAATAAGGTGCAGCTCCTCTTAGCCTTCTCTATACTTCTCAACAATGGTACGCAGTGCAAAGATAGGGTCCACAGTGCTCCTTTTTGGCATGAAACCAAACTGCCGTTCACTAATTACCACCTCTTCCCTGATCCAGACCTCCACAACCCGCTCCCATGGCTTCATTGTGTGGCCCAGATGCTTGTGTCCACGGTAGTTTACTTACTTCTCAACGTCTCCTCTACCCTTGAAGATTGGTACTAGTGTGCTTTGTCCCCAATCATAGGGCGTCTGATTTGTCCTTTTTCACCAAAACTTTTCCATTCTTTTACCTGTAGCTTTCCATTCTTCATTTTGTTTAAAGCCTCCTTTACTTCTACTTTACAGATCCTTGGCAAAGCCTGTTCCCAGTTTTGTTCTTCTTAGGCCCTTTCTTCTTGCGGTTTCTCTTCATTCATCAGCCTTTCAAAATAACTTTTCCATTGGTTCCAGACATCCTCCTTTTCCTTTAGAACACTACCATCTTCATTCTTCATCATCTTGACAAGCTACTCTGTTCATTTTCCTTACTACCCTGCAGATTATCCTTTTTCCATCCACAGTGCTTAGATTTCCACACATTTCCTTCCTAGGCCTCGTGATTTGCCCTGGCTGTGGCTACTTTTGCCTCATGCTATGCCTTGATGTATTCTTCCTTCCTATTACTCTTATCCTTGTGCCAAGCTTTGTAAGCTTTCCTTCTTCCTCTTGATGTCATCCTTTGGACTTTTCTACGTCACCACCAAGTCTCCTTACCTTTTCTCATCCCTCCTGTACTTTTTCCCAGTGCCGTCTCTGAATCTCTTCTGATTGCCGTGGTTGTCTTTTGCTAGTCCACTATCAGCTTCTCCTCAAGGTCAACAAAATGTTCAGCCAGGAATTTGGCTTCCAAGTCCTTGTCTTGCAGCCTCCACCAACTAACCCTTTTTTATTTTCTTTGCGGCGCTTTCCTTGCTGTCTTTCACTATAAATCGCAAACTACTGGTCTGTGTTAGTTTGTCGTGAATCCACCAGGAATAAGTTTAGTTTCTTCTATTACTTCCTTTACAATATGCACTCAACCTAGGTGGTGTCAGCATTCCCGCTGCAGTATCTCACGTTGTCTTGATCTCCCTTTTGGCCTGCTCCAATTTCCTTTTATCTCGATCCTTTCCATTAAGTTTCCTGACTGAAGCCAAACAATGGGCAAGGAAATAAAACAAATATGACCTTACATAGACATTCATCATCAGGACCTAAGGATAACGAGATTTTCATTTCCTTTACCAAGGCACTAAAGGACAGAATATGTGCGTGTCTTTTTAAAAAACAGAAAGTGGTCACTCATCTTACTTCTACTAAACATGTTAGAAAACTTTAATTCAAAGAAGAATTAGTTCCAAAATCCTCGAGGAAATGTAAGCAATAACCAGCTTTCTGAATCAGTGAGACAGTGCCCTTGCGTTTTTACTACCAGAAAGTATGAATATAAGGATGATGAAATTAAGTAGCGTTCTCAGAATCAATTTGATGATGATATACAAAACTGATTCTACTCCCTCACCATCAATGGTTCCCCGCCTACTGTAGTAGGCGAGAGAAAATAATATGAAAATGAATTCAGTTGATTTCATTTCAGTGATTATATTTCTGGCCAGATAAGAGTTTCATCTATTGTTTAGATAAAGCGCAGTTTCCATTCGTGAACAATGTGCGGGCGATCGGAAAAAGATACGCTCTGACGTCATTTAAGAGCTAAAAATATCTCAAGCCAGCTGTTCGCCCAGCGAAAAAAAGATCATCGTGCAAGTTGAAAATTTTCAACTTTCTATGGCGCATTTTTTTTTCGCTCATAAAAGAAGCAGATTTCTTGAATTTTGCATGGTTGGTAAAAAATCATAATGGCCAGACGTACAAAACACAAATCAACAAGAAAATATGGAGCCTCACAAAATTAGATTTCACATTGAACCTGGTCAATTTCAATCAAATTTTTCATACTCCTCGTATAACTTTATGCCACAACAACAACACGAGTTTTCACTACACTCACCACTAACATTTAGCTCGTCTATACTTCCATTATCGTCTACACCTATGCAAACCAGTAGCCAACGAAGTCAAGGCCTGGAAGAAGAAGAAGATAATGGTAATAACCAAGATGAGGAATTTGACGAAGAAAGCGAGAATCGAGAAATCACAGAAAACAGGTTACTGAAGGATATTAGAAGAGATGTTGAGAGTTTTAATAACACTGTGGATGAAGAAGTGGATAAAGAGATTTTGATCGAAGAAGTTCGTTGCTTTCCTTCCATGTGTAACCTGAAAAGTACAGAATACAAGGATATTAACAAAAAAAGACTGGCGTGGCAACGGATTTATGAGAATTTGCGAAGGAAATTTAGCAGTGAGTGTTTGTTTTTAAAATGTTGCATTATATTTGTTACGTTGTTATATGTTTAGAAAAAATCATTAGCTAACAAACTGAAAATCATTATGCATTTTGTTTTATAACATTTAGAAGAAATGGTTTTTAGATCTAGATCCATTTAGCTATCTATAATTCATTCGTTGAATTTCTTTTGGGGTTTGGGTGGGATTCCAACTGGGCAAAGTTGAGTTTAAAAATCTTCTAAATAACTGTTATGCTTTATCTTTGTAGTTGATCAAATGAAATTGATTTGGAAAAACCTACGAGATGATTATGGGCGGCGCAAAGCAAAAAGAATGAAGCTAACAAGGTCTGGATCTACTAGATTGCCAACATGTAATTTTTTCAACCAGCTCAGTTTCTTAGAAGACTCAACTGAAGATTCAAGTCCTGTATCCACCAATTTTCCTGACGATGTATCAATTTCATCACCAAAAGAAAATGCAAGTTATCGAGATAGTTACAACTCACGAAAAAGATATAAAAAACAAGATTCGCCCAATTGTTCAGTAGAAAAGGAACAGATGAATTCTTTAAGAACTGTCGATACAGTGATTACTCGGGGAGCAAGAGCATCCGATGTACCAGCAAAAGATGAGAGTTCAAATATTTTGTTTTGCAAGAGTTTGATGGCATATTTTGATGAATGAAGCCCTGAACAAAATATGCTGGCCCGAATAAAGGTGCGGCAAGTTTTATTTGACATTAAGTTCACAAGTTAAGTTTAAAAGACATTAAATATTTCATACTTTTTTACATTTTTCACTTTCTTATTTCTTTTTTAACTTTTTAACCATGTGTTTGACAGATTTTGCAGCTGATTATAGGCCTTCTACAACTGTTTATTGCTATCATTGATTTAACGACTCTTTATGCAGCAGCTTTTGTCTTATTTACACTACCATGGTTTTATCTAATTTTGAACCAAACAAAATTTTTTCTCTGATCAATGCTTTTTCCAAGAAAATGATTTTAGACATGGGTTCAAAATTAAAAAAAAACACGGTATGTACTATATTTTTGTATACTGTTATCAAAGTACAAATGGTAGGTTTTTTTAGACAGCTGTATAAACTGACCTAAAATTTCAATAGTCAAATGCTAACATCTTGGTAACAACAAAAAGCTCTTTAAAAACTGAAAAACTTCTTTAACAACTTGAGGTCTATAATATAATACAGAGGCTTTCCTTTTGTAAATATATATTAGGGTTGAAAAATATCGTTTTGCCAAGGCACAGCACCTTCTTCAGGGTTGAAATAATCTTTGAACATGTCTCTTATAAATTTGGCATCTGTTCTTGCATTATTAGAACCTTGTTTTGAAATTGATACTATCCCGCCATCAACATTATTATCCTGATTTATCTCTTGCGTTGGGAAATAACATACAAAATCTTCCTTCATCAAAAAATTGTGCAAAGCAACTGAAGCTCTGGTAATGGATTTTACAGTTTCAACGTGTCCTATGATGGGGCGACGGAAAACTCGAAATCTGGTTGCTAGAGTACCAAAAGTGTTTTCAATTATACAACTAGCTCGTGACAATCTATAGTTAAAGATAGTTTCACTTTTATCATAGTTTTTCCCCCTTGCATATGGTCTCAGCATGTTTCTCTTTAATGCGAAGCCCTCATCAGCGGCAAAAGCGTATGGAAATGAGGTTTGACTTGTGGACCCAGCTATTGCTTTATCATTTGGAAAACCTAAAAGATTTTCGTCAATAGCATTTCCTAATTGACTTGCGTTATAAATGCCACTGTCACTTTTTCTACCAGCTTCACCTATATCCACAAGTGTAAATTCGTAGCAAGCATTGCATACGGCTAAAAGAACTATACTGAACGTTTTCTTGTAGTTATAATACAATGACCCACTTCCATCAGGGGCTTGCATAACTATATCCTTCCCGTCAATAGACCCTAAACAATTGGGAAAATTCCATACTTCCATGAACTCTCTAGAAATTTTCTGCTATTCACTTGGTGTCTTTGGTACTCGCATGTATCCTTTATCGCAAAGAATTTTCCAAATGAGATTTGTTGTCTCGCGTATGATTCTAGACACAGTACTAGAGCTTACTCTATAGCTGCATGCTATCGTAAACTGGGAGTCGCCAGTTGCCAAATAGCGAAGAGTGATACAAAGTCGTTCTGCTGGAGACGCTGTTGGGCGTCTTTTCTAAGACTTAATTAAGTATGGACCAATCCAGGAGAGTAACAGTTCAAATTTTGTGGGCGTCATTTTAAAGTTTCTGAAAAATATTCGTCGTCAAAAAGACGAAGATCTCGAAATAATGTTGCAAATTCTCCTTTTCATTCTCTTTCCATAAAAATTTGCCTCACCCAAAAACGCTTCTTTTTTATTCTTCTCGATTTCTGTATTCTTCGAAGAAGAATCATTAAAATAATAATTTTTCTTCTAAGAAGCAACAACTTGTTGAGGTACGCCATGTTAACTCTTTTCCGCGCGCAAAATAGAATGAAAATAACCGTTGCGAATGGAAACCCGCCTTTAAGTTGGTTTGGCTTTTAAGTTGGTTGGAAATTCCTTCTTCTTCTTCTTCTTCTTTTTCTTTCGGCTGCTCCCTGATTCAGGGGTTGCCACAGCGAATTTTCGTCTTCCATATGGCACGATCTTGCGCGTCCTCGCGTCTTAGCCCCTTTTCCATCATATCAGCTTTGATGTTATCCATCCATCTTTGCTTTGGTCGCCCTCTTCTTCTCCTTCCTGGTATATCCATCCTCAGCACTCTTCTCCCGACATAGCCCTCTTCTCTCCTCTCCAAGTGCCCGAACCATCTCAACCTGGACTCCCTTATCTTCTGAGAGAGTTCTCCAACATCCAGCCTGCTTCTCACTATCCCATTGCACAACTTGTCNAACAATGACGTCAAGAACACTAGGGCACTCCTTCCTAAGCATTTCCACACCTCTGCTGGGATACCATCCGGGCCGACTGCTTTTCCATTCTTCTTTCGACTTAGAGCTGTCTTCACCTCTTCCTCGCTGATCTGCTCCACAGGTCCTTCACGTATCTCTTCTACTTCATCCCTCCTTTCCCTTGGGTTTTCTTCGTTCATTAGCTTCTCGTAATACTCCTTCCATCTCTTTAGAATGTCTTCTTCTGAATTCAGAACATGGCCCTCTGCGTCCTTTATCATTTTCACGTGCTGAACATCCTTGGAAGCTCGATCGAACTGTTTTGCCATGCGACAGACATTTTTGTGTCCTTCAGTAGTCTCGAGGTTGTTGTAAATTTCTTCAAAAGCTTCAGACTTGGCTTTCTCCACACTCCTCTTCGCTTCTTTACTGGCATTACGGTACTCCTCTTTGCTTTCATCAGTTTGAGATTTACTCTATTTCTTGTATGCCTCTTTCTTCTTCCGAAGACATTCCTGTACTTCGTCATTCCACCACCAAGTATCTTTGTTTGGTTTTCCCTTACCCAAAGTTTCTCCAAGTACCTCCTTGGCAATCGACTTGATGGACCCAGACGTAATCTTCCAGTCAATCGAGAACACCTCACCAAGTTCCTTTTTCACTTCCGAGACAAAACTATGCCTACATTCTTGCTCTTTCAACTTCCACCATCTGATCTTTGGTTCCGTGCTCTTTGCTCTCTTTGCTTTCACACTGAACTTTACCATACAGACAACTGGTCGATGCTGACTTGCAGCACACTCCCCTGCTACTGCTTTGCAGTCTATAACTTCCTTTAGGTGTTGCCTCCTGCAGAGGACATAGTCGATCTGCGTCTGTAGTTTCCGCTGTGATAAGTGATTCTTTGCTCATTTGTCTTCGTGAAGTAGGTGTTGGTAATAGCCATCTCACAGCTTGTTACAAACCCAACTACTCTTTCACCTCCTTCATTACTTGTTCCGTATCCATACCTGCCCATAACATATTCATCTCCAGCGTTGCCTTTGCCAACATGTCCATTCAGGTCTGCCCCGATAAACACCCGTTCCGTTCTCGATACTCTCGTCATGGTGTCTTGCTCGCTCCAGAAGTCCTCTTTCTCAGCTTCATCCTACTTGTGGTCCATATGCACTGATAATGTTAACCTGCAATCCTCTTACTTCCAGTCTCATCCATATGATTCTGTCACTAACTCGCTAACTTTACTTCGATCACGCTTCCAACTAGACTTCGTTCGAGGATGATGCCAACCCCATTTCTCTTGTTGACTGTGCCGTAGTAATACAGCTTGTTGGTTGGAAATTCCTTCAGAGTTGATGAATGAAATTTGTTGCCCACAGGGAACCAGGAATAATAACTGTTATTTAGCCTCGGTCTTGCGTTTCCCTAGTAACCAATCATAAGTCACAAGTGAGCCATTTCAAAGAATGGACGATGCCTTCAAGGAAATGTTGTTGATATATTTCTTACATTTCTCATTATTTGGTGTTCTGCCACGCAACACACAGCTCTAACTATTCATCATCAGTTCATGTTTGCAAGAAGTGATGGTAAGTCCACTTTCATTTTTCAGAAGTTTAAACCACTTGAAAGTCCACTGC
>RDPX01000093.1:1349729-1378660 GCA_003991215.1 Morbakka virulenta | reverse complement strand
GTACATCATAGACTATTAAAACTATACATTTTCTGAAAGTAAAATGAATTATGAATGCAATAAGATCAAAATAAAGACTCTACCTTGATTCTGCTGGCTGCAGTACTCAAAAGAATAATCCACATTTAAGGGATTTTTTTTATTTTGGGATTCATACAAGAGTCCATTTATTGGAGGAGATTGATAGTGGGGACCTACTTTTTATCTACATTCCTATTTGGATGGCTTTGTTGTTTCCTATTAGTTTAATATTGAATCGCCTTCCGAAAGAGAATCTTCACTGGTATCAGTTGCAAAGACATCGTCGTTGTTGTGGCTCTCGTTGTCACTCATTTTGGAAGCAAAACTCAGTGAAATCGATCGAAAAACAAGGCAAATGGCAGAACTTGGCTTGGATGATACAGGAAGTGGGGCTACAAAGCTTCTGATTGGCTAAAACTAATCACATGGGCTGGTAAACTGCGTTTTGGCAGAAGATTCAAACTGAGCCACGATCGTGGCCTTTCGTCCTAAAACCGGCAAAGCCACGATCCTGGCTCATCAGGGCCAGGGGGTTAACTGTAAATCCCATTTTTTTGAACCTGAGAAAATATATTCTATTCTATTTGAGGAGCTGCCCCTGTTTAAAAAATACTGCACTTAACTTGAGCCTGTTACTAGGTGCCACTTAATTAACAACATTATTTTCCTACACATATCTCTCTGTGGTAAAATTTGAAGATGTTAGTAGACTGGACCATCCAAACTGGATTCATTTTATTTATGATCAAGAAAATAAGAATGCTCTACATTCTTTTATTTTACCACTGTGGGAGGGGAGTGGTGGTGTTGGTGCTTCCTACGACTTCCTGTACTGAATGTAGTACTTTATTTTTTATCAATGATATCATGAGAATTTCACTTATCCTGTACATGTATGGTTATTTTGAAGGTGGTTGATCTACTCCATGCTGCTCAGTGGAGACTCTAGCAGATATTCATCAGATAACATTTTTGTCTTTCTGTGAAAGCTATCTTGTTTGATGGTGTAGTACTTGTTTCATTTCTATAGACTTAAGATTGTATCTGCAAATCATTGATTCATTTAACACCAAATTTGAACCTGTCTTTCATAAGTGTATCATTTTGTTGGGGTTAGTTACTTTGAAATTGATTGCCATTTAATCTTAACAAGCAGCCCTGCATTTGGTCTTTCACTTATCCTTGAATGTCAACAGACAACGATAATAAAGCTTTACAAACTTTTGGTGTTTTAATATTGCATCCTCCTGAAGAGGCACCTATTTCCTTAGGTCAGTAAAAAGTAGGTTTCACTGGCTGATCAAATTTGAAAAGGATCTTGGCAGGAGCTTGAGGGCCTTTGTGACTTTTAAGTCATCATTGTGAGTGCTTTTGAAATTGAAATAAAAAACATGAACATATTGAACTGCATGGTATGAAAATTCTATTTCTTTCTCAGCATCATACACACTCTGGTATTTTTGCAGTAGCTTTACAAGGGCCCACATTTCTTTAGTAGAATACTTTTGATTTGGCCTTCCAAACTTTGAATTTATGCTTTTTGACAGTCTACAATTAAGTTTTTTTATTTCTTATGATTAAGAACCATACTAAGCAAAACATAAATTGACTGAGTCTATGGAACTATGAATAAAAGACATCAAAGAATAGTAACAAGGGTAGGGCAAGAGATGTAGTCTGGGAGCCAGAGGGTTTACCATGCAATCTACTGCCTCAGGAATCTCCAAGATGGGCATTTCTGGAGACCTAAGGTACTAAATAACTGATTTCATGTTCTTAAAAAAAAACCCATTGGGATGATTCAGAGTTTATAGTAGTATATATATACCACTATATATAACATATATAGTATACAACAAATATAACATATATAATATACAACATCTCTGGGAACATTTTTCACAGGGGGACCATCATGGGATGGAAGATTGGAATTTTCAAATTATTGATACTTCTATTTCTGAAAGTCAACTTAGGGCACAGAAATCTTATTGGCAATATACTTTGCAAACTTTTACACCCTCAGGTTTAAATGATAAAAGGGTCCCATTGTATTAAGTGGATCTTTAGATTGTATTTTTTAGAAACCATTTATGCTGCTTCGCTTTTTTGTGCCTTTCTGAACGTGTATATTGTTCATTGAGAGGTCTGGGCTATAGCTTTTGCATAGTTCCAGTTAGCACATTTTGGGTTTCTTTGGTCAAATTTGGTTTGTTTGTTTTTGTTTTTTTCCAAATTCCACTTGTTACTTTTTGAGATTTTGATGTTTTCTACACAATTTTCTCAATTATATACTTTTGGTTATTTGCACGCTCATATCACATTGTTTCAGTGTGATTTTTTTTATCAACATGATTTTTGTACTTTATACTTTGTACTCCCCTGTGGCCTTAAAATTTTTTTATTGTTTTTGCCATGTATGTTTAACTAATACACACATTTTGTGTTTCTATTATATTTTTAAAATTTTTTATTTTATCCAGGGGCTGTAAATAAATAACCCCTATTGTAATTTTTATCCTCGTGGTATTTTAGATTACTTTATATACACCTACATTGTAAATATAGACCAGATCTGACGAAGTAAATATACGAAAGCTTGTCCTATCATACAAAATGTCTTTGTTGTTGAAATTTATATATATATATATATATATATATATATAGTTTATATATATAAACAGTTTCTTGATAAAGTCTGTTGTAGACAGACGAAAATTTGAAATAATAAATAAATATTTGATTTACTCAAGTAAATGTTGGCATACTTTCTTTAGTCATTTCCTGTGTCAAATATATATATATATATATATATATATATATATATATATATATATATATATATATATATATATNGATTTTTTTTATCAACATGATTTTTTTACTTTATGCTTTGTACTCCCCTGTGGCCTTAAAATTTTTTTATTGTTTTTGCCATGTATGTTTAACTAATACACACATTTTGTGTTTCTATTATATTTTTAAAATTTTTTATTTTATCCAGGGACTGTAAATAAATAACCCCTATTGTAATTTTTATCCTCGTGGTATTTTAGATTACTTTATATACACCTACATTGTAAATATAGACCAGATCTGACGAAGTAAATATACGAAAGCTTGTCCTATCATACAAAATGTCTTTGTTGTTGAAATTTATATATATATATATATAATCCAAAGAGTTATTGTTGTTTTCACAAATAAGTAGTTTATGCCACTAGCTGGTACTTTTTGACACTCATACCTTTATTTCATTGCTATATATGAATCATAAGTACTCAATGAGCAGCCCCTGTCATTTACAGAATTCAACAAGTACATCCCACTATAATTTCATATATTTGGTTCATAATTATCACCATTTTTAGGTAGTATTTCTTTTCATCAACTACTGCTTTTTTACCCATACAAGTACTTTATCTCTTTTTCTCAAAAAACTTGTAGTTTGCTTCCTGCCCTACTTAGATACCGTTATGATCTTTTTTTTTTATTTTTCTTTGAATAAGACCCCATTAACATCATCAATGGGAAATAAGTTCCATTGTTTCTTTATATTGTTGGAAAATTTAGGACCCAGTATCTCCTACTCGTCTACTAAAATTTTTCAAGGGTGAATTTTTTTGTTTCGCCAAGAGCACAGACTTCAAAATCCATATATTAATTGTTGAAACACAAGTAAGATTTTGGTGAAACAAGACAGATGGGCAACAATATGTTTTAATGTTAATGATACCTTAGTTTTTCATCTGTTAAATTGGTTTTATTTATCTTTTTAGCATACTTTTTGGAAAACAATACAAGGGCCTCTCATTACCGTCTCCGTTGCAACACTATTGTTTTACTATTGGATTTGAAAACCCTTGATAACACATTTTCTTTTATCTTTTTTTTTGCGACACTTGACCAGAACTAGCATTCTATAGTCATAGGGAGCCGGAGTTGTCAGTGTTATGTTTACAACGGCTGGGCATTTACAATGTAGCATACTTCCCGTTACTGACTCCGGATCTTTATCCTGTAAAGGTTTAATATTTAACTCCCGAGAATTGTACATAGCACTTTGCAAAAATAATGTACAAGTATAGGGAGAACAATCCAGGACGCTACGGAAAATCAATACTGATATTTTATTTAATATACCTTCTGTATGTTTTTTTTCTAGGAAACTCTCACTTTCAACAAATTCTATAGAGAAGATAGCAAACTTAAATGGTTTGAGTAAGTAGCTACATTTGTTAGTTTTCTTGCTATTTTTTTGTTACTGTAAGAGATAAAGAAAAGTCTATATAAGACGAATGTAAGTACTGATTTCAGAATTATTTTTATTTAATTATACATGTATCATTTGCTGAGAACTAGTTATAGTTTCACCAATCGGCTTCCGAAAGTTCGGCAGATAAAAGGAAAATTGTGGCGTCATGACCTAACCCTTTGTTTAACAGCTAAATACTTTAGGTGAAAACATTGGCTTAAAAATTGGTTCCTGCAGAAAACTCTCTTTTGGAAATAAGAGAGAATTCACTTGAAAAAGCGTCATTGTCTGCATACTTTCTATTTGGCCGTAGCGTAACAGGACAGAGAAAAATAGCACATCCTAGGTAAATAGGAGTCAGACTCTGTTTATGGTTTAATTTATATCTTCTTGGTTAGTTTTAAAATTTTCTAATTCACCGCTTTTTGGAAGATGCACGACAAAGAGACAACCGTCAATGTTGAGGTGTGAAGACTCAACTTCTTTCTTCTCGCTATTTTCATTTTTGGGTGTGTGGAGCAATTATCCAATTATATAGTGCAGGAACAAATTGCAGAAAGAGTTTTCAAAGTGAGGGTTGATAATGTCAGAGTATAAGAGTATAAAGTGACATTGGAAACAGTGACAAAATTGGAAAAGATTTTAATACAACTTTGAAGACAGGATTTTAAAGCTACTTCACGGCAGCTGTTTTGTGTGTTTTGTTCTAATTGCCTTGATTTTTTAAAACACATCTGTTTGCTTGCAAATCAACGAAAAGTCAAAGGACAAAGTGATTAACCATGTATCCTTTAAGATGATGTAAATAGTATTACAACAATAATTGAAATGGTAAAGGGCATGCGCCACTCCAAATGGCATCAAATCACGAATAAATAAGTGCATTTTCGCGTGATTGTGGTTTGCCTTCCAACCATTTTTAACATGTGAACTCACAACAATTTTTATAATTCTTTAGTAACAATCGTATTTGTGGCGCGACATTAAACACAATTATATTTGTTTGTGAATGCACTTTTAATTCCATGTAAACCCTAGTTAAAATGCGTACAGAGAGAGGACATTGTTAAACTTTATCCTTAACACTGTTCTTTTCGTATTTTCGCTGAACGAAGTAAGTATTGTGACTCCATTCTTAAATGGTGAAAAAAAAGCCCACAACTACAAATAACCTGCACACTTAGATACACAATGTAAAACAGTGGATAAAAAGCGACAATTGGCATATTTACATCCATTTCCATACATTGCGTTATGGGTAAGATAAAGACCTGTTGAAATTGTTACCTTATTTTTTGAGCCGCATGCTTAGGTACAGTTTAAGTGGTAAAAACGTTTTTTTCAATTTTTTAAACCAATGTACCTTTTCTCTTAAAATTACAGAAAATCTTCGGATTCTGTCATTGGGAAGAAACAACATTAAAAATTTAAATGGTTTGGTGAGTAGCTACAGTGATTGTTAGTTTTTACTTGTTTCGCAATTGTCAACTTAAAGCGCCAAATTGAATTGATCTACAGGTAATACCATAGGAGAGAGTTTCTACCTTACAGAACTCAGACGTTGCTTTAGCAATTTAGAAGGTATAAGATAAGAATGGAGTGGAGTGCACTGGGATGAGCTGGTTTTTATAAAGTCAAAACTATCTCACTGGATATCTTCCGATCCCTGTAACAATAAGGAAGATAGCACGACTTTTCGACCAGCTAGACATTTATCAAGCAAAATTTTGTTTTCACTTTCGGCAAGTAGTCCAGTTTTTACGATATTATATTAATTCCCATTTGGGAGACATTTTTTAATTGAAGTGCTTCATTCCGGTTAATGTTCCTGTTTTAAGTGGATGGAGTGTAGACGTTTACTGTCACGTTAGTCATCAATCGTTTTGAAACATCCTTTTCCTGTCATTATATACTTTGATTATTAAAGTACAGAGCAGTTACAGTTGTAATGCCTGTTGACAATATGCTGATGGTTTGATGTTGATGCATAACACTGTTGACAGTAATACATTACTATGCTTTATTAACTAAAAAACAAATATTTGACAACAATGAACGATGTTCTTTGTTTTGCTTCATTTACAAATGTAATTTTAAACGATTTGATATGTTTTATTAGTAACCCGTATGAGTTTGTAATTGTTAGTTTTGTGAAATTAAGCATTTATTTCTTGTTTATTGCCATTTAACTTTCACAGTTTGAAGAATACATAGATTTTAACATAAACATGTCCATTGAGTATGCTGATGAAAGCTCAACTTTGAAGGAAGAAACCAAACCCATAATACCCTTACTGAATTATCACTTCTTAAAACTTTGGTATCGGGCAGTAATCGAAGCCGTCATTCCTTTTATGTTGGTTTTTAAGAATTGGCTTTTATTGGCTCTTGATATGAAAGCTTCCTGATTTTTTAAAAATTATGGTTCTAGTTTTTAGTTCTTGTAAAAAGTCCTCAATTTCTCTCCTATCTAGTAAAACTTCTAAAATTACTTTGTTTTCCTGGTGATTTTGAATCATTTGAAATCTTTACTTTCAACAGCAACATTACTAAATTTCCGGCTTTTTTCATATTATAGGAAGCAGTGGCAGATACTTTAGAAGAGCTGTGGATATCTTACAATTTTATTGAGAAATTAAAAGGAGTTGGTGCACTAAAGAAATTGAGGGTAATATTTGATTTGGCCCATCAAACAGATACAGTTTAAGTTTTATATACTCTCCTTTGGGATTCGCAAAAATCTTGTCCACCACAAGTTTTGTGTTTTCTAATGTATTCCTCATACAGAAAATATTCTTTTGATTAAAAGACCCTTTTTCTTCTTTTCCCCATTTTTGTCATTTCAAAGCTTTGCATTTTTCAGTAACACAAAAGTCCAAAAATATTTTTGCATACCTAACAAAAATGTACCTTAAATACACTAACCCACTTCGGGAAACTTCAGATTTTAGTTTCTTCGTTTAGAGAAATAGAGATAAACATATCATTCATTTTGACCAACTTTGAGGTCATATAGCACGTTCAGTTGGAGCATATCAACTTAAAAAAGCAAACCACTTGTACAGTTAAGTGATGGAAACTTGGTGGAGGTCTAAGGTTGCTTAATCCCATTATTCTAAGCAGTCGGATGTACACAATATCACAGTATCTTGAACAAATATTCAAGTTTTTTATCTCGGCTATTTTTACCCGTCTTCATGAAAATGTTGACAGTTAACATAAGTTATTTAGCTTTACACTTTGCCATGCTGGTTAAAGTTTTAATAATTTTAAATATTAATTATAATTTTCGAGGGAACATCCAAACCAAACCTACAAAGTCAAACTTAATCTAGAAGGTTTGCTCTAGCATTTATATTCGACCAAAAAGGATGAGATAGATTAGAAAATTTGGTTGTCTTAAAAAGGATATAATCAATGCAATATGGCCACTTTTTTTAAGTTAAAAACTGTGTTTTTGCAAATGTTTTGTGAAGAATGCAGTAGATAGACGTGTTAATTACTGAGTTAATATGCACTAATTAACGTACGATTCCAAGTATTTTTAGTTGTTTATTAACTGTAATGAGTTGATTTGATTCAATTTGTTTAAAGTACTATCAAAATCATTGTTATACTAGAATACTGATTAAACACTGGTATTATGAAAAGGATGTAATATTATCGTTTCTGTTGATTCAGATTAACGGATCGCATGTTATTGTATAAATAACTTCACTAAACTTACTTCTCTATGGAGATTTAGGAAGGATCACTGAAGAAAATTTTATTTGACTTTTTCTTTTAGGTGCTTTATTTGTCAAACAATTTAGTCAAATCCTGGGACGAATTTGGAAAACTGGTAAGGCATATTAAGTAAATATGATTTTTAGTCTTGGTAGAAAGAAATTAAGAGAAATAACGTATCAAAACAGGCTTAAAAGAGAACGTAAATCACCGTAGGTACATTTAAAAATGGATATAGTATACAGTAACAGATCCAAAAATGTAGCATAGTGAAGACATAGCTTAACAAAACTTGTTATAATTACTTACCTCAGACTGCGAGTTATGAAGTATATGATTCATTTCATAGTACATTTGCTTAAATTTCATATTCTGTTTTTCTCATGTTACTTAACGAGATTACTTGCTGTCTTACTTGCTGGCAGAGGGATCAAAGTTTCGCATAGCTTGACGATAATTGGAAAATATATATTTTGAAAATAATGAATTTGCCTATAAATTATTTCAACTTTTGCACCATGGTACAGAAGTAATTTCCGTCAAAAGAATAAGCTTCTATCTGGTAGCAGAATGTATGCGAGGCCACTGCCCCAAACTTATTATTTTTTCAGGGAAATCGATATTGAGCCACCTTTAAATCTTCTAAAAAAAAGGGTGCGAATGTAAAGAGGGCGCGAGGCTCAGGTTTTTAAACAATAGATGGCTTGTGAATGCGCCTTTTGTTTGCGGAACGTTAAACAGAAGGCGCATCAAACAGACTGTAGAAGAAACTTTACTTTAAACCTGAAGCATCTTAAAGGTTGTTCTATCCACTTTACAAAACTTGGTAATGAAGGTTTTTTTGAGACCATAGCAACTTCCACTTTGCAAAAAATGGTGACCCTAAATAATTTGTAATAGTATTCATTCCCGTGGATGAATGATATGAAAGTAGAGATTCCATTGTATTTTATCTACTGTTTTTCTTCTTCCTGTTATGGCCGACTAAATGTATAGTTGCCTGAATCGCTTATGTACATCCAACCCAACACAATACTTGGGTGTTTTTTTTCAAAAGCTCTTTACAAGGTTTGGCCTGCTGATCTCCGCTTTAAAATTAATTCAAAAGTATATGTGGGAATGAACTTGACATTGTATCATCATTCTTTGGTGATTGTAGTTTAATGGTTGTCTTGCATGGTTTCTCTTACGGTTCCTGTTTTATCAATACTGGCGTGCTACCAGGTTCTATTTAGACCCTAGCACTTTTAATTAATAATCACTTTTTAACATATTATTCTTCTTATTCTTCTCTGTATCACATTAGTAGTTTGGTCACTTATTTTCTTTCCAAGGAGTGAATGGCTTCAAAATTTAAGTTTTAATTGAGCATTATCGAGGGTTCTGGCAAATACTATTTCATGCTGGAAAATTTTAATTTATTTGATTCAGCAGATCTGGAAATGCCTTAAATATTGCTTACAGTATGGATTGAAAACCGTTTTACAAAAGGTCATTAATCAGACACCTGAACGCTTCCTTTACTTCGTTGTGAGGATAAAAATTATATTTGGCTATCTTGGCTACATCAGACTACATAAGGGTTAGAGGTTTCTGTCAAAAGAACTCGTATTTTGTCTTAAAAAGTGCGTGTTCAGAACGTGGATTGCAATATTATCACCGTTGGTATGATGGACCTACATATAATTTTTTTGCGTTTGATAAACGCAATACAGAATCAGGTCACGTGCAGTCGGGGCTGAACTTTTACCCACTCATTGTTTTATTTCCAACAGCTAAGTTGTTGACCCCTTTAGTCCTTTCTGAAAATAGTTTTTGTGTTCGGCAGAGTTGGCCGAGCTGGATCTTCTTGTTGTTGTGAAGACAAGATCCACTAGACATCTTCATCTGTATGATTGCTTTGTTTGTACCAGGGGCCTATGGGGACTTTTTCGTCAGCAATGTTTGTCCCAGGAAAAAATTGTTTTCGTGTTATGAATAGCCTGTCTGCTACTGCTTGTGACAACGTATAGACAACGTTTCTCAAAGATAGCTTTCAGTTTGCATATACGACCATTTTTTTAGATCCACTGTAATTACTTTTTTCTAATAGTCATATATTGTAATGCTGTATTCCTTCTAATTCGGAGGGTTATGTATTAGGAGACCTAGTCATCTGGAGATGCTTCTGAAAAAATGCGAGAACAACTGAAAACTTAGTGTATAAAGTATAATCTTTTAATATCTTCTTTTATTTCCCAATTGATCTTTCTTTGTCTTTTCTGTTTACTCTCCCTTGAATAAATGTTATCTTTTAACTCTTTCGTCAGATTACTAAACTACTTAACCAGTTGCCTTCATTAAATCTTAATTTAATTTAATTTTAATCTTAATTTAATTTAATTTTTATTGTGCTTAGAAATTTCCATTTTGTGTATTTTTCATAGAATACAAAAATAATAGAATAATATTTGATGACGAAATAAAATGTAAAGGATTAGCATTAATAATTATAATAGAAAATAGGAACTAAAATTTTTGTGGCTTTTTTTCTTGCTTTACGATACACTTTTAATTAATACATTTTAGATGGAACTCCCTACACTTGCGGACTTGCTCTTTGTTGGTAAGAAACACTTTGAAACTTTTAAATGCGATTATTCTTTTNTTCATTAAATCTTAATTTAATTTAATTTTAATCTTAATTTAATTTAATTTTTATTGTGCTTAGAAATTTCCATTTTGTGTATTTTTCGTAGAATACAAAAATAATAGAATAATATTTGATGACGAAATAAAATGTAAAGGATTAGCATTAATAATTATAATAGAAAATAGGAACTAAAATTTTTGTGGCCTTTTTTCTTGCTTTACGATACACTTTTAATTAATACATTTTAGATGGAACTCCCTACACTTGCGGACTTGCTCTTTGTTGGTAAGAAACACTTTGAAACTTTTAAATGAGATTGTTCTTTTTCACATAGTATGTAATCTTCATATTCATTTTTTACTTTTTTACTTTTCAAGTGTTAACGAATGTCAGTAGGAACTTTTAATTCAAAACATCTAATATCTTCCGTCCAGTTAATGTCATTAGGGCAGCAGTAATATAGTCGATTAAATTTGTTCCACAGAAACTCGTAACTAAAGTACTGCTTCGTTGTTCAGTACTTTTAACTCATGATTGTAAAAATTTGTAAAAATGAGACTTACTTATATTCATAAAAGGTCCTTCATTTTCTTGTAGTCTAGTGGCCTGGGTACTAAAAAGGACAGTACATTAAACGCACAGTGGAGTACTGACCAGCTGTTGTTTGTTAATCTTAAATCACAGTCAAATATAGTTAAAAAAATGCTTTTATTACTTAAAACATAACCTGCCCAAAATGTTGTGAATCCTATATTGCTCTTCATAACGAAAAGTGAGTGGTACAAAATAGGCAATAGATTAGGGAAATTCCATATTGTTCCTTCAATTTTTTTCTCTTTTACCGCGTTTCTCTCACAGTTCAGACGTAGATTGAAAGTTAATACCAGGCTGACCATAGATGTAATAAGACCATACAGTCAACTGATGTAGTCATTTAAGACATCATAAGAAATTTCCCATGGTCCTTGGTGTATTCTATTGCTTGCTGTTTTCTAAAATAGTGTCTTCGTTTTCAGGTAATCCCTTAGAAGAAAAACATTCAGCAGATGGGGATTGGAGAGACATGGCTACAAAAAAACTTACCAAACTTAAGAAACTTGATGGTAAGTATCACATCAAATCCTAGAGCAACCAGGTCCAATTTTGACTTTTTGTTGCGAACAAAATACCTTTTAAGTGTTTTAGTAAAGCATTATTTTGAGATCATTTATCTTTTGTATAAGGCTGTCTCTTTGATTCGTTGGAGGCTAAAGCAACACAACAGCTTCCATCCTTTCATCCAAGATTACCTGGCAGGTCATCGAGGATAAAAGGGCAGCAAAATAGCTAGACAGTAACGAAGAAAATGTTAGAGCAACAGAGCGTTAAAGCGAGAAAAACATTCCTGTTAAAAAAGAATGTTTGCATATATAAGAGCGAGTCCATAGATAATCTGACAAGTGAAGCAGTCAGCAGCTGCGAGGCGTAATAACATAATAGTGCATAAGATCACTAAGGCTTGCAGGCAAGTTTTCAATGAGGTAATAGTGGTGAAGAACAACGCGAGAAAAACCCTTACAAGAGAAAAAGACTAGCCAAACAGATGGGAGAACGTTTCAGGGTGACACTAAACAAAAAGGAAGGGAAAGGGATAGGAAAGCACTTTTTAGAAGAGCGTGGCAAGAGGAGGAAGTCCCAGAAGCATTGGAAAAAGGCATCATTACTAAACTACTAAAGAAAGGCAACATGACCTTGTGCCACAAATGGAGAAGAATAAATCTACTACCATTGCCAGTTAAAATCTTCAGAGTATTGCTACGGAGTGAAACCAGCCACTGCATCTTACCTTAAGAGCAAAACACCCCTAAGAAAAAAACAGGCGGGTATGGAAGTGGTAGATGGTGCACAGATGTTACATTTGTTTTGTGGACCACTGTTGAACAGTCGCTGGAATGCAGCTGGCCACTCCAAGTCAGCTGCATCGATTCTGAGAAAGCCTTCGGAGAGCACTCACCGTTCTTCGCTACAAAAGGTTCCAGACGCCTACAAATCCCTCCTCAAAGTCGTCAATATCCATAGAGACATGTATACCACAATTGCTACTCTCACTTTATAAGCCTGCGTGAGATAACAGAACGAATGTACATTGTCAGACATATTCATATTTATTTTTGCCACAACTTTTCAATAGAAGCCCGACTGTCAGGATGCGAGGGATTGAAAAAATGCGAGGGTTTTTTTACCAATGAATGTTTATGTTGTACTGTAGGTGCCGTTAAACATTGAATATGGAGTGCTTTCCCAGTGGTACGCCATGATAAATCCATTTTGCCTGCAGCTAAAGTGCAATTGTGCCTGAAAATTATCTCAATTTTTTCCATTTTAGGCATTCCTGTTGTAAGGCAAGACGAAGAAGAGGAGGCTGCTGAGGGTGAATAACAGAGTGGAACTAGATATTGATTACTATTTATGATGTGCTTCAGTATCTACAAAGTGCCGTAGTTAAGGTACTTTGAGTTGTGATAAACCCAAAGTTTACGAATACATAAGTCAGTTGTATTATAGATTTCGTACAAGCTTTTATTGAGATGCAGAAAAAAACCTCCGAATATGTAGAGTATAAACTGCACCATTAAGGTGGGAAATCCTACCATTTCAGGTGCCATGGATTCTGCACCTGTTGCGTTGCATTTTAAGGACGAAGTTTACTTTTCGAAGGACGAATAAACTGTTTGTATTCCTATCGTACGCTACATGTTCAAGTTGCCAAAATTTTTCCTTGTGTCTTTTTATCCACTTGTCTGTAGTTTGAATTTCGTGGTATAACATGACACTTTAAACACTAATAAATGAATGGTATATTGTTTCAAGTCACAATTTTTTACGATATTTTACAAAACAATTGAATATATTGCGATCAGCAATGCTACCCACTATATGTAGTCATTCTCAGCAATTATAGATCATACTTTCATATATCATATTTTCGTAAAAGTTGAAGAGAAAGGTAACTCGAAGGACTGAGATAGAACCGAATTTCAATGAAGTGAGAATTCTTTGGTGTCATATTACTAAACTACATCCGTCTTTTGAGAGCTGACGGTGTTTACCAGACCATTAATGGTCTGCAGTCGGCCAAATTAATGTCTTTAATCCTACGCAATTCCACTGGATATGGGATCATGTATCTTTTTTTCCAATTAATGAACCCTCTCAGAAGTAAGGTAGACTCCCTGCAGTTAACTGACTTGCATCTCTCTTCTTGCACATCTAACTCTCTCTCCTTTGCCTCTGCTCTCGGCCGGTCTATAACTATGTGCAAACTGTTGTGACTGGTTGATTGGTTTAAGATCAAAACGCCAGTATACCAGGTAAATGGGTGTTTATCACAATATCACGTTTAGGCTTTTTTGGCACTGTTAAAGGTACAAAGAGCGAGTATTTTATCAGTACTAAATACAAAGAAATGGAGGACAGGGGGCAGGCATCCATTCTTCGTGACTATGTACTGACAACTGTTTTATATACAGAGCAGATTCAATGGCATATTGACAGAACTAGCATGGAGCTATAAATGGATGGTAGATTCAATTGGTGATTACTGTAAGCTATTTGATCTCATACCATTTAGGTTGAGCAGAAGAGATCAACGTGCTCTTTGTGGTTAAAAATACCATGCACGTATTGCTTATTCTATTAAACAAACTAAACAAGGTACGCCACCACTAATATTTGTGACATGTAGGATATACTTTATGAACAGTAAAGGAGTTTTCTGTGAGGTAAAAATTATTTTGGTGCAGGTGGATGACCATTAAGCTCTGCCCATATAATTTTTATTTTGGAATTCAACAGACCTATCCAAGGTAGTGAGGGTGTGGTGTGGCACTCAATAATTGAGTTTTAAATACAGAATAATTTGTATCAAACAGTCCCACCTTTAACATGCTAAACATACCCATTATCCGAAGTAATTTCCTTGACTCGTTTATTTCGTCTGGCAACGTACTGTTGAAGAAAATGGTAACTGCCACATGTACCTAAATTTTGACGAGAACAATTTTCTAATTCGATTTAAGAAAACGAATTATTTCCTCTTAAATCCTCTCGTTATGTTGTTGACATAAATACTGTGGCTTTAAAGGCGTGGCGCTTTTTTTACGAGTACATGTAATGGCAGCAAATTTAGCGGTAGAAAAAACCAGCTGAAATTCGTCCCGTCTTGCTTATTTATTTGGCTACTGGCTTAACAAAAGCCAGCATACCAATATAATATCGATTCAGCAACTCAGTACCTTATAAAATAAGGATAGATTAAAAATATTCTCAGTATGCTCGTACCCAATAGAATTCTACAGCCCTAATGGGAGTATTCATAGTTTGTTTTTCCGAAGGGGTTTATTTTCCTAAGCCAAGCTTCAAGACTTAGTCTTGCATGTTAGTAAGTATTTTCAATTTTTTTCAAAAAAATCCAAACAATATCCCGTTGCTGCACCATCAATCTGATTGAACCTCACACTCCCAAATTTTTGGCAGGTTCTGAAACTCATCTCTGTTTTGGGTGAACACAGTGGCCTAATTTATTTTTTTAAGTTAGTTTTTTTAGTAGAACCAAATTACACCAAATTAAACCTACTAATGACAATATATCAAGGTCATATTAAACACGTCAAAATCTGTCGTACGTGTATTCAGATATTTAGGTAGATATGGCAGAACTAGTACTATTACCACGATATTTTAACCTTGTGCCATAGAAATTTTCAAATTCGCAAAATAAATACAACAATTTCATTTTGATGTTAGGTGACAAATGGAAGGAATTCCAAACAAAATATACAGCTGAGAATAATCATTTTCCAGGCTGCCCTGTCTTGATATATAATTCTGATCTTAAGTACAGTATAGTTATTAAATTAGAATATCTGTGGCATACAAAACGCCAGAATAACCAAGTTCGTCACGAACGACGAAGGATTACACTCTATACCATGTGGCAGGTCAGGCAACATAACCAGGTACCAACAGCCAAAAGAAAAGCTTGTAAGGAAAGGAGGTGGCAGCTTGCCTGTTGACGTGAGGAGAACAGTTGCATTTGTTGCAACATCGTACTAGTCTCTCGTCTGTGGTGGCTTTCTCCAATAGAGAAAGCCACCATTAAACCAAAGCTAGAAAACTTTGTCTTCGTCGGCANAAAAAAGTCTTTCGATAGCTGATATACTGACTGCGCTCGCTACTTCTACAGCCAGTTGAAACAGTTATAACTTGTCGAAAGCTGCTTCCAGACACAGAGGTCATAACTACCATATTGCCGCCAGATTCTGGAACAGTCGCGCCATGGGTTTGGTTCTTTGCACTAGTTTTGTCTGGTTTCTCCCCTTCGACCTGTCTGGCATGGTTAAACCTACCAGGAACTAAAGTTCCCGCCAGCATAGCTCTCCGGATCGTAAAAACATGCAAGCCACTCCACCACGTCAAGGTTTAGTGCAAGGAGTGGAACTAGTACTATTACCACGATATTTTAACGTTGTGCCATAGAAATTTTCAAATTCGCAAAATAAATACAACAATTTCATTTTGATGTTAGGTGACAAATGGAAGGAATTCCAAACAAAATATACAGCTGAGAATAATCATTTTCCAGGCTGCCCTGCCTTGATATATAATTCTGATCTTAAGTACAGTATAGTTATTAAATTAGAATATCTGTGGCATACAAAACGCCAGAATAACCAAGTTCGTCACGAACGACGAAGGATTACACTCTATACCATGTGGCAGGTCAGGCAACATAACCAGGTACCAACAGCCAAAAGAAAAGCTTGTAAGGAAAGGAGGTGGCAGCTTGCCTGTTGACGTGAGGAGAACAGTTGCATTTGTTGCAACATCGTACTAGTCTCTCGTCTGTGGTGGCTTTCTCCAATAGAGAAAGCCACCATTAAACCAAAGCTAGAAAACTTTGTCTTCGTCGGCAACTCAATTTACTACTGGATGGAAGCATAAGTTTTTATTGATTTACTTTTTTCGAGTAATAAAATCCTTCACCACTAGGAACCCAGACATGACACTTTCACTTCTCTTCTTCTTGTGGAATTCTAGTGAGCATTTCATCTACCTGCCAAAAATATAAGAAAAAAAGATCTTTTGAGCCTGCCTTTTTTCATCCAGATATCAGTCAAAAAATATTGAAATTAGTTTAATACATTAGAGGATTTGGAATTGTAGAAAAATGCAAAATACGGTTGCAGAAATGATTTGATTAAAAACAGGCGGCAATAGGTCAATTGGTAGGACAAGTGGCCATGAAAACCATACGCAATGATATAAACCCAATTTGGTCCAGGCCCTTTTCCACTTTTTTTCCAAGCAAATAACTAGACTCTTTCTTTGTATCTAACCAATATGTTCGCACATCCACAATAGTAACATCTCCCTCTGTTACCGCAAAAAGAAACGAAGCAGGAAAAAAAAACTTTACCCACGCAACCATTAACATTTTCCAACAAATTATTCAACTCTCAAACATTTGTCTTAGGCATAGCCTTGGAGATTGCCAAAGAACACTCCGACTGCAAACTTTAGCCAATGGGCTTTTTCGAAAAAGAAGGGGCAAGAAATGTCATACGCTAAGAAAACGATAAATTCTAAGCATCATAGCTGCTATGTGTTTTACCCTCTGCATATCTAAGTCTCAATTTGTTCTTTGTTTGCCTTGATTGGAAGTCTTTGGTTGATATATGGAAAGTGCTCCAGACTGACATCTTGTCATCGCTAAGTCAAAGCTATCTTTTGAAACACCTTCCTAGCACCGACGTGAAAAAATGTAATAGGTTAAGCAAGGTGTAAGCTTCCCCAGCGCCTGAAAATTGATGTAACTGAAACCACTAATCCACCTAAAGAATGAAGTCGGGATTAAAAAGTACTCTGTTATTGGGTCGATGGTGAAAGAAAGCCTTTTAAATGATAGTTTAATTCCTGAATGCATAAACTGTGGGTCAAATTGCTATTTTCAATTTGAGAACGTTCAATTTGACGGGAAAGCGGTACTGTTCCAAGAAGAAACGACACATAATGACCTCGAGGTCGTGATTAAAATAAGACGGAAGGTAAAAAGAAATTTTGTCCGAGGCGAAAGTACGATCAAGGTAATTGAGGGCATGGTTAAGTATACCATCGACTTTGTTCACTTGCTGGAAATCAAATAGTGAGCATAACTTGAATGTGAAAATTTTACCCGTGTACGGTAGGGCAGTCATTACGTAGCGTTGTATTAATAGCTGACTAACTGATGACTGCGATAAAAAGGTATTTTATGATCAATTTCATTAGTCTCGACTAGAAATATGATATCTGATTGTTAAAGAACAGATTACGCCTCCTATGATATGACTGGAAAATTAAATCGAATTTTAATAAGTGTAAAACGTAAAAAAATAAATAAATAAACGCCGTTAAAACGAAATGCGAAAATACATCGATATGGCTGGTTTTAAATTAGAGCAATTGGTTGTTTGCGCCACCAAACACTACCAAAGATCAAACAGAAATTCAATCTTCCAGCCTGACGATAGGAGAAGTATCTCTCGAAACGTAGCTCGGAAAAAGCTTACGACTCGTGACATGATAAAGCTCTTACATCTATGCTTCCTTTGAGTCCATAAAGTTCAGAATTTTCAAGAAATTCAATGATTTAATAGGGAAATGGACAAGTAGAAGGAGGAAAAAGTTAAATTTGAACCATCCTGAATGCATAAGACTTTGTAGTTTCCGCTGGTGTTAACTGCATTGTGGAACCCGACTACTCCTGTCTACCAACTATCTGTACCTACAAAAATTCACAAACTACTTCGTAAACGTGGTAACAATATGACCTCTTTAATATCAATCATTATAGGATATTTAATTAAGAACACTTACCTTTTCTGAAGGTACACCTTCCACTAGAGATATTAGCCTCGTCAAGGTCTCCGGAAATAAAACTTTCATTGCATAATCTAAATACTAAGGAACATAACGATAGGTAAAATAACATACACGGGATGATTTACAAGATAACAAACGGTACCTGCAAATGTTTTACATTTATCATCATACTTTATTTAAACCTATTTATTCACCATCGAATAATTTGACTACTTCATATAGACAAAAATTATACACGCGTTCCACACCCACCAGCCAAACATCAAGGTATGTCACATTCGGAATGTTAACTAATGTCATTTTCTTGAAAGGTATTGCGCTATTACGAAAACATTTAAAAGAATATTCTACCAAAACATTCGAAAAATGATTAGAAATTTGTGTTGTGAAGCAGTTGCATTGCTATCAAAAGACTTTCTTTTCAGTAAAATTTTTGGTGTGGAAATGGCTTCAACAAACGAATTGGAAGTTTTGTATTCATTCCAATTTACAACTGGTCTAAGAGAGCTGGAAGCCATTCAAAGGTCAAAAGATTTCTTTCAAACGAGAGATGGCTAACAAATACGACCGATTTGCTGTTGCTGGAAAGGTCGTGCTTCCTAATAAAATATTCCTAGGGAAATAAGCAGGTTTACATGGTATGCGATTTTGGAAGGTGCACGAATATCAGGCGAGGTGATAGATGAGAGGCATAAGCCTTCTCCCCGTCTACAAGGCGGGCTAGAGATCATGATACATGGTAAAATTGAATGGAATAGCGAAAAGAACTTGGCAATGTTCAAGTCAAAGATTGAATCCATACAGTTTCCTATACATGGGGATTATGTGAACGATTCCAAAGAAATTTTGGGTGAATTACTCAAGGAGTTTAAAAACTTGGAAATCAAAAGCAGCGATGATGAGGATCCATCTGAAGAGGTTCAGGATGAAAGCGGAAATGATTGTATTGTTCTAGATTGATTGTATATTTTTTTTTTCTGTTAATGACTCTTTTGCATGCAAATACATTTTTTCCCTAAACAGCATTTTTACATCTCTTAGGCTATTTTGTCATTCAGGTATCAAATTGCTAAAAAAATTTTTTCTCCTGAAAGTTTTTTCAAAGGAAGCCGACAATATGGTACAAGTCACGTGTAGAGTTTCTATTGAATTCATTCAGTTTTTGTTTGAATGAAACGCATAAACGTATAAACGAACAAAAATTTTGCGATTTCCGCAGAAAATTAACGCTATTAAAATTAACAAACACAAAAATTAGGGGGTGACTAAATTAACAAATGTCAAAATTAACGCGGGCATAAAATTAACGCGGAGAAATAAAAACCTTTTCATCATTCTTTAATTTTGTATAATAAGGTAGTATCAACGTTTCCTCTATGGCAGCCATAAATTTATGACGTGAATTCATGCATTTTTAAGGCAAAGTACTCACAGGTATAACTATAAACGCGTCTTACGATTCACGTTGGGCTTCGTTTCTAGATACTCTTCTAATCGTGGAACAATGAGTGGGGTTTTCTCCAATGGTACTTGCATATCAAGATTGTTGCGTTGGCAAAATAATTACAACATCACAGGGTTAAACATAAAATGGGCTATTAATCAGAAGAATGGAAGGGCGGACGCAAAACAAAACTTACGCGAGAGTGCTTGTAGCAAAACATTTCGGTCAGAGTCTCCATGACTGTATCTTGTTGTTCTTCCGAAAATTGGCCAGTATATATACGATATTGGAGATCACCTAAAAAATAAAGAAGTGTGAATAAGCCATCATGTAGGTAGTCATCAGGTAAGTTTTGTACTGAAAGCTTTGGGTTGGCAATGTTTACACCTCTTAAATAAGAAAGATGCAACACTGATTATTAATTTATTGAAACCAAACCAAAATATTATGTGCCATTCGATGGTCGTTTTGGTTTTCTGTGTTTTTCTTTCTTTAAAGCTGCTTCTGTAGATTACAAGTGTATAATAATTCTTCTCTCTTTAATACGCTTTAAACTGTTTTACCACTTTCATTAAATAACAAAAGAAGATATTATACTGTTATCATTTGTACTATCACACCGTCGAATTTGGTTTCCCTCCATGTCCGACAAATTGGATTTATTCATCGATCTATCATTACGCGTCCTTTCACGACGTTTAAAATGATTTGAAAACATAGTTAAAACCATGTTACGCTACTATTTGACATGTCGTTTGATTTACCAACACAACAACGAAATTACTTCAATCTCATTCAAACATTGCGTTTGAGTGCTGAATAGTCTACATATCGAAAATTACCTTAATCAAACTAATCACCAAGGTTGCTAAAGATTTGATGTTCAAAATGCTGAAGGGATTGAGGTAACTGTGAAACGGTGTTCAAATTTCTGTTTTGTTCCCCGTTTTCACTTTTATGTTTTTTTGGAAAGGCTCACAAGGAACCAAGTTGATCAGTTAAACAAGAAAATCCTTTGTCACTAGAACCTGAACAGCACGCAATTGCTTAAAAACCACATTGGGTGTGATTGGCTAGACGTCTTAGTTCTCGTTAATGCTGGTTTACTATTTTTGAGGGGCATAATCGTAAAATGATAACAGTTTTAACTGGGCAAATAGAATACTCAAAAACCATTTAGAGTTCGTTGAGGGCAAAAGAGATCTACGATTACAACGTTTTTTTCAATTTTGTTTCCGAGACGAAAATTATTGAAGGAATTTTGAATTTTGACGTGAAAAAGAACTGGAGAGGCATCACCACATTTGGATAAAACAGAAGGGGAGGGTTGGTCTTTATGCACTAAAGACACCACGATGGCAGCAGCCCAGTTGGAAATTTAACTGATGCGTTGGCTAGCAAAGATGTGGGGTCTTAGAAATCAAATGTCCTAGGAAACGCAATAACATGACTGAAGAACAAAGGATGGGCAATGAATTGCAAGGAAAGGACAAGACATCAGGTTTTTACATAATCTGTAATATCAAAATAAAGTCAAAAATAAAAAAACATGCTTATTGACACCAGGTGCTGGTGAAACCACAAAAGCTGGCGTTAACTTTGTACAGTTTGCTATTTGGGCAAATATTGATTCAAAAGTAATATGGGTAGTGAAAGACAACAAATGGGAAGAAATATAACTACGAGTCTTGCAAAGAATTGATCTAGATAAGCTTTTACCCTCAGTATATCTAAAAGATGACGTCGACGTAAGATACTCTCGATGTATTTTATAAGCCCATACCTTTTCAAGTGTATAGGTTTTTGAAATTCAAAAAATGACAATCCCTTGTCTTTTACAGAAGATGAGTTCCAACCGTTCAAATAACAATATTTTGGTATTTTGGTACTTTGCATGACAGCTGAGTTTCCTGGGCCATAATAACAAGGATGTAATCAAAGCCATTTTACACAACTGCTGCAGGATATTAGAAAACGTTCTTTCAGTCAAATAGTTATGCTGAATAAAAGAGGCATTATACAATCTACATTGTAATAATGACAAAAGAAAAGTTAAGGACAGTACTATCATCTCTAAAAAAGGCCAGTAAAAAAGTCTTTAAAATATAAAGTTGAGTATCCTGTCCATGATGCTTTTCGTGTTCTGTCGGTTGGGTTAGTCGATATTTACATACTCGTTTCAAATTGCATTGCTTTTACAAGACGTTTCTTGTAAACGCAATGCGCACTTCAAGGTTCTCGAAGCCTTTTAGATAAAGGACTTGAAACCAGGTCTTAATAAAAGGATAAGCACAAAAGCCAAGCTCTTACAATTAAAATATGATGAAGTTGTCATTCATTAGTAATGAGTCTCGAGTCTACATTTACATCAATAGAATTTTTAATATCTTTACGTTTACTTGTTTTTTAACAAGGGACTGAATGACTTTAGAAAACTTGTGTTTTGAAAGTTTTACTGAACTGTTTAATACGGTCATTTGTCCTATTTTAGATCTCATGATGGCTGTTACACTAGCCAAGTATTATTGCTATCAACTAGTATTTGCTGGGATTGAGTGTAGCTATAACCAAGTTGCAACAAGGTTTTCAGGTTCAGGTTGTGAGTTTGTTGTTTTAATGGTAGAACACAATAACGGTTGGCGTGCGTAAACAAAAAAGATAACAACTGATTAATAACTCCATCATAAAATCTGTAAAATGAAGTGCAAAGCAAATATCAATGGCGTGCCACTTTATAACTAACAATTGAAGTCAACTAGTAAATTATTTTATAATTAATTAAAAAACTTTTTAAATTAATTATTCTAAAAGTATTTTTAAAAAATTGGTATTCACTAAATATCTTGAGAAACCAGTCTTATACCCTAAGAATAACTATATGTCAATTAGAAAATTTTTTATTTTAGGTCAAGCTGCAACCCCCTCCTACCCCCCCCAAGTCTAGAAGCCATAACCTGTAGCTGAGATTTGAATTACAAATTTAGTTTTAAGAATTATAGCTGTTCTTATATAGTGGGGTAAAACAGCCTTTTGTGCATGCCTTGCGCCAAAGTTTATTGTTTAGAACATTCTTCTATAGCATTATAGTACGGATGGTGTGCTTCTAAGGAAATAAGACCTACGTAGGAAAAGCAAAGGAATTAAGGAAAAATAAAAGTAATAAAATGGTATTATACAGATAAAAACTTTGGGGTCCAAACAGTAGACGTGTTTGTAATCCAAAAGTTATTTGAAGATCCTTCGCGATAATGAGAGCAGATGCTGTGCTACTATTAATGAGCTAACTCCAACTTGACGAGATTAAATGGTCACTTCACTTCCTTCTCACTGACGTTAGTTACTATACTAAACTTAAAAAATGGCTAGCTATGTGACAAATACGTTCAATCAAATCCTTCAATTTGTTCCACAACCAAGTCAGCAAAGAAAAACAGGCACAATAATGTTCTTCCTGGTTTGGTAATAGGTACAATCATAAATTACTTGAAGTTGCAAAATCAAAAACAGGCAATGATTAGAAAAATCCCTTACTGTTCGTGTAATAAAAGCCAGCAAATAGATACAAGTAAACTTTACCTCTATAAAGCCTTAAGAGAATCACATATTTCCAAAAGGTACAATAAAGTAAAGTATAAAACAATATTATCTCAAAAGAAGTGAAATTTTTACGAATTCGAATGAATGGTTACTTTGATTATCACTTCGGTATGTGTTACAATACAAAAATGAAAATGCTCCAGCAAAACAGTAAAATAATAAAAATCTTTACCACGTGCAAATCCTCCTTTCTTGTAATCTTGATGCCTCTGGCATTCAATCTAATTAAAAAATAATGTTTAGTACTAAAAATAATGGAAAATAAAAGTCAATAACAAATCCATTTCCTTTATTATCCTAATTACCGACAACTAATACCCTATTAATTCCCCTAAACTTTCGTTTTTGAATCAAGTTCCTTTGTTTCATTACTAACATTGACATATTCGATCTATGGTTGGACCAAAGATACATACAGTGGTGACTGACTCTATTCCTTGGAAGGCAGCTTTGTATAAAATATTTCACATTAAACTGAGGAGCGAAAACATTAATTCAGGTGGCATGTGATATATTACGCAGATAAGCAGAGAGATTAACGAAACCTCGTGGCTAAAGCCACTGGCCACATCCAATTCACAAAAATGTCATTTTCAACAAAATACTGTTACATCAGCTCCATAGAAAATATTCCATATATTGGGAGGTCGTCTCGTGGCACTTCAAAAACAGTTGCTAAAATGCACTTCAAACCAAGTACTGTTTTAATGCCTTGATGACGAAAGAACAATCACACGAAATGTAGGTCAGCTGAAATTATCAGGTTAATGACATGATTAACCATACAATATCATTCAAATTCAAATATCAAGATACACAATGGGGATCTCTTGTACGACATCCAAACGATAATTACAAAGTAACACTTTGAACCATAAGAAAATTGTTTCCCCTGCATTGCAAATAAAATTCTGTTGGTATTGGCGGCGACCCCTTTAGTTTTACTCGGTGTTTAGTCTTCATTTATTGGCGTCAGCTGATATTTTGAATGATAATGCTTCGTATCTTGTGGTTTCAAAACCTAGAAACTTTAGGAAAGCTGTAGGAAATAAGTATACTATTAAAACAATTTTCTGGAAATTTAGTAAATTTCCTTTTTCTTTCGGGAAAGAGTTCGCATCAATACCAATCTAGTAATATATGCTGCCTTTTTGCTGTAGTGTGCATGAAACAAGTTTCCAAAACTTACATGGGTAGGATGTAGACGACATCCTTTACTCGGTACAACGTCAATGCTGAACTAGAGATGGGGTAGATATTTTTGTTCTGTACTTACATTAACAATATTGTAGAAAAACTCTGACATACATTGACAGAGCCCGTCAAAATGAGCTAAAACGCTGCCCCGCAATCAAATCCAAGCCCCTAAAACAAAAATCTATTTTGCACCAGTATTACAAACATTACGTTACTGTATCTAAACAATTAATTCTCACCTTGCCTTCAAAAATACCCCGTATTTGTCTTTCCATACTTCTTACTAAGTGTTTAATGTCAGTTGTTGATAGTTCCTCCACTGATCTAAAATTACAAAAAACACCATACCAAAGTTCGTAATTTGATTTGTCTCAGTCGTTTAAGAGTTTTCAATTTAATAAATAAGTCAATCTTTATTAAGCAAAGATAAAAACGGAAGTTTAATATGTTTATTAATAAGCGAAATATTGGAAAGAACTATATTATTCAACTACACTATTGGTTGAGAAATGACGGAGTGCCAAAAAAAATACATCATTATGGACAATAACATGTACCAACAATGCAAAATTCTACATGTGAGGTGCAAAAACATGCGAAACATTCCAAGTGGACAGCATCATGGTTCACCTCTCATCCCGTTCCCGTTTATTGACGCCAAAGATCCCCTAACAGAAAACACAGGTCAAAAAGCACGATGATGCTTGGAAAAAATGTTGTATTGTTTGAAAGTGTGTTTATCACATTAATACCAAAAAATGACCTACAAAAGTAGAGGAAATATGTGACGAGAAGGGTAATCAAAGTGTTACGAGGTAAACAGAATAGTGTTTACATAGAGCATCTTCAGTAAGCAAAATGTGGTCTATTTAAAGGAAGCTCAGAAAGCAAAGAAATGTGACTGCATTCATTTATGCATTGGACAGAAATCCGGTATTTTATCTAAACTGAATGGGTGTTTTAGTTTCGTCTTGGTTTGAATTACTACTTCTGCGATGCAAAAATGCTTGCAAAAACTGCAATATCACCAACTGATAAAAACTAGCAACAATAACGACGAGAAACTCTTAAAAGATATAGCGTTGGGTCAAGAAGGCATTAAAATGCAAAAGATAAATTCCGAGTGGTATAACTGAATATGTCATTTGAACTGTTCGAGATCCTTTTGGAAAAGGCAACTATATACTGTTTAACGGGGGTTTCTGACAATAAAGACGAGGAGGAGTTGTGACAAATCTCTTTAGTGACCTGATCAACAGCTGCTCTTAGTCTTAACTGTTCTTAATCTTAACAATTCTTATTCATGACAGACAACATGGTGAGGCAGTAGGTCTCATCACAAATATAAATCACAACATTTCCTATATTAAAAAACAAAACATATCAGAATACCAACACAAGTGGACAGACACAGTATTACAAGCTTTCAACATTAAAATATGTCACAACAACCACATTACAACCAGTAACACATTTTCCTCCAGAACACTCCCCCAGCATACCAGCAAACTACACAGTCAAGTTGCAGGCACTAAACATCCTTCCTGATTGATGTCCTCCCGAGTGGAGACATCAATGCCAAACACACAGAACGCATGGCCACCAAGACATCACACAATGAGGCACAGACATTTCCACACAATTGGAACAGCCCTACATATCAAGGAACAGAAGGATGCACACACACATACACATACCAAACCAAGCAAACTTCAGTTTCCCCCATCATAAAAACACTCTGCATCTCACTCGACACTTTCACACACACAAAATACACATTTCCCAACTATGACCACGCTGCTTGGGATTAGTTTGTGGTGAACACTTGCGGTCATTTCCAGGAGCTAAACCTAACACCCACAACATCATCACAAATACTTAATAACACAGCCACACAATTTCAATTTAACTACAAAATTAATAAAGCAGACAAAAAACATATTCCCCAAGACAACAGAATACATTACAACCCAAATTTTACGTAAGAATGTAAGATCGTACGAAGGACACTAACCCCCTCCCCACACATATTACATCATATAGTATACATGAGTTAATCAGTGAAATAAACACCAGACTAGCACAGAAACTGACAGAAAACTAGTTAGCTTTCACTAAACTACAAGACCAACTCGTTCAAACTATACAATAACTATTAACAGTCTCATCAAATCCAAACGTGGAAAACACACAAAGTCATCAACTCAGACAAAATACCTTCACCGAAACAAGAAGTTAACATCCTAATAGACTGCTACTCAAAAACGAGTCACCTCTGAAAAACAACAAACAACAAAGAAAATAGATTCATCTACAGACAGGAATAAAAATTTCATCTAGATCTCAGAGTAATACTCGCCACAGCAGTAGACACTGCTTGCATCATTCAACAACTCAAAACTCCTCCGGTATGGGCATCGATCACACATCAAATATTTACTTACAACACTTCGGTCATAATTAAAATTTTTCTAATAATAATTGCAATTATGAATTTGGTTGTCGAAAGAAAACTTCAAAACAATAACTATGACTTGTTAACTTAGTAAAGTTATAAAAATGCTCTGATTTTTTGTCAGTATAAAACAAGCTAGTGGTAAAATAAAGTTTCCAGAAATAGAAAAAAATAGAGGAATGAGCCATACAGGTATATCTGGAATGGCTTCAGCACAAGATAATTCCACTCAACTTCAGTACTGCCCGAAAACACACCAACAAAATTTACCCTTCTGTTTTAATTGCGCAATAAACTTTGCATAAAAATTAATTTTTTGTACCAAAAAATCCAACAATTTGTTTACCTTATACTGCTTAAATCGACCTTTCCGTAGCTATCAAGACTAATAATCTCCATAACAATATCTTTTTTATCTCCAGAATGTCTCCCTTCTGACGAATCTTCTTTCAATATTTTTTCCTCTTGACTGTCATTTTTATCTTCCTGGAACAGAGCAGTCTTTAGAATTGCATTACTAGCTTTTCCCTCTATGTAACAAGTGTCACCTACTTCCATCTCATCATCTCTTTTATTTGACGTCCTTACAAAGTTCTCTGGTTCCACGGGCGGACCAGCATTTGATTCCCTACTACATTCATCCATTGGATCTAAAGGTGTAACCGTTGAAATAGACTTAGTAGAAATTGTATTCATATCATTAGGCAAGGATAAACATTCGTCGTCATTTATCGACTGGAATGTGGCCTTTAATTTGGTGTTCCCCTTCAGGTCAGCACACTTGGTTGACCCTTCGCCTCGTCCACTACCAACCGGAAACTGTAACGTCAGCTGTTGTCCTTCCAAACTGCTAGTTTTCGTACGTCCTGTTTTTGACCTCTTCTTATGTGCCATTTTCCCTACACTGGGAAAGTAGAGATATCATAAAGACGGGAATATATATATATATCAATACGACCTAAAACCAAGAATTTCTGACTCACAAATTATAATATATTCCTTCAATGGTCAAAACGCTCAAAAGAGATAAACAACAGACGTTTGCATAGATCATCGTTTCCCAAAGTGGGCGGTACCGCCCCCTGGGGGCGTTGCTTTGATATCGGGGGGCGGTAACGCAAAAATGGGCGGTTGGGGGGCGGTAACGCAAAAATAGGCAGTTAGGGGGCGGTAACTAAAAAATAGGTGGTTGGTGGCGACAGTGTAGCTGCTTTATACCATCGTCCCAATCCACACTCCTACTGCGGCTTATTGGGTTCCCGCGCCTGTTCTTAATCTTGTAATTCTCATCTTTTAATCACAACCAACCGGAACTGACCTAGTTCCGATAAAAGTAATTGTCGGTGTTCCTTTGTAATTCGTGACCCACGGTCAAAGATTTCATCCATTAATCCTGCAATTCTTAACCCTCATGGAACTTTCTGTCCTGTTTCTGTATAAATAGCGCTTGTTAATCTGATCTGTCTCACAGTCAACAAACGACTAGGCTACGTGGTCCGACTCCAAAGCTCGTCTCAGGTATGTGAACATTTCACTTTAATTTCAATCTTGTAATATTCAGAATTTTTAAATTTACTAAAGATGTGACAGAATAGGAGACTATCAATGTAAGAACACTACTAAAAGGTTTAAAAGGGTTACTGTGCAGTGTATACTAAAAGTCGGAAGCATTCGAAACCTCGGAAGGCAACAAGCTTGAGAT
>RDPX01000093.1:1306954-1340965 GCA_003991215.1 Morbakka virulenta | reverse complement strand
CTCTCTCTCTTGCTCTCTTGCTCTCTCTCGCTCTCTCTCGCTCTCTTTCTCTCTGTCTCTCTCTCTCTCTCTCTCTCTCTCTCTCTCTCTCTCTCTCTCTCTCTCTCTCTCTCTCTCTCTCTCTCTCTCTCTCTCTCTCTCTCTCTCTCTCTCTCTCTCTCTCTCTCTTTCTCTCTCTCTAAGAGACATCTGTTTCTAGCCATTTGAATTAACATAGCTGCAGTGATTCTCGAATTTAGGCTATCGTTTATGTACCTACAAATATTTTCTAGAAACGATACTCTTTGTCTTTCTCTAGCTCTTTTGCCCTTTATTTTTCCTAACAAAGTTGTATTTTCTAAGCTTGACTTTCGTATCACGTGTCCTAAGAATCTTAACTGCGTTTCTCTAATAAAACTAATTAAACGTCGGGTTGAGTGCCTAAAAAAATACAAATTTTATATCAAGTTTGATTTTGTTTTTCGCTTTTTGGGGGGAATACTTTGCATTTAAATTATGGCAAAAAGGAAATAACCAGTTTTCAGTCATAATCCATGGTGTTTTCTTCGAGTCACCTCAGAATAAAAGCACCGCAAGATTTTAATGGTATTTTAAAGCTTGGCCTCCTTTTCACTCAGTCCTCGACCTGCTAGACACGCTTTATTCCGGAAACCTGTAGCTGGAAGAAGGCGCGGCAGACCTGCATGAACGTGGCAGGAAACCTTCAGGGATGATCTAAAGGGTCGAGGACTGTCCCTCCAAAATGCTCAAGGACTGGCCGAAGATTGAGCCCGTTGGTGCTGTCTGATACCCGATGTCCTGCACAAGACCGGAGGACCAAAGGCCTAAGGTAAGGTATACCACATTATCATCTATGCACAAATATCTGTATTAATACCTGTGATACGGTAACGAGGCTCGTGATCTCTGTTGGGCAAACAGTAGCAATTAGTTTTTCCGGAAAAAGAGGCCAGTGAATATAACCACCACCTAATTATAAAGAAAAATAAATAACTGGAAGTTAAAACCGAATATAGAAAAATAAATCTTGTGATAATCAATGGCAGAAAAACAAAGAAAATTGAACCAAAATGAATAATGAGATTCGACTTCGTAACTACGACTTTGTACAAATGTTTCAATACCAAGTTGTACCCATTCTGTGAATTCAGTTGCAATATTAAAAGTGATTTGGTAAAAACTGAATCCTAAGGGTCTAAATTCATCACAGTCAGCCTTACCGGATTTCAAAATATTACGATGAGGTGGCTTGTCAACGTGAGTTCAAACAGTTGCCTTAACCTCTACGGTGTCAAAAACACGATCAGAAGATCCAAAAAGTGGTAAAGTGGAAACTGGGGAAAAACTACTTCCGGTTTATGATAAAAGGACTTCCCTGCAAGTGCTGAATACAATAATTCAAGTACATTTTTACTCCATACATGCTCCAACCTATAATTACACAAAATGTCTGGTAGCAATGTTAAATTTTATAAAGCTATTACACCATTTGTTCAAGGGTTTCCGCTCACAGAAACTTTCAAAATAAGTCATCAAACATCACAATTGGGAAACAAAAATTTCTCTTTAATTTTATTTGTTAGCAAAGGAAACGTTTTCCCAAAGTACGAGCTTACACAGGTGCATTTCTACTTCGGATGATCAATAGCAATACGAAAATTAAGAAAGTGAACATTTTCAAATAAATCATATTTCTTTAATTTTCAGTTGTTTTTAGCTACAACAGCTTGAAATATCCTCGTTTTATTTCTGATCCCTGATTTTGTCCAAAAATTGAAGTCTAAAACTTTTAGAAGTAAAGGTAAACTTTTTATGTGTAAGTGTAATTTTCTCCTGAGATGCATTGATCTGATGGAGTATAGTAGTTGGTGGACTGAATCCTTCTACATGAGAAAAGCAAGTGGTATTTTTTAATAATGCTACTAAAAATTAAGGGGCCTTCAAAGGTCATTTATAAATAAATTTGTGGTATGTCACGAACAAATATCAAAAACGGGAAAATCTTTCCATCAATTATTATATAGAGGTATCAAAGTTTAGATCTTCTAAGCAATACTGATAAGTTTTGTTTACTGCAAAGCAATATTTTAACATTGCTTGTCGCCGAGATTTTGGTCTCCATTCCATGGAGTGGTAACCAGTCAGCTAAACACTTTAAATACCTGACAATTTTTTTGTCATAAGTATTTTGAAAAACAGACCTTAAAAAAGTTTGATTGGCAAAGTGTAAGTCCAGCAAAACTTACCAAGAGAATTGTCAATCGAATTTGGGTTTTCTTAATAAACTTTAAGAGAAAAGATCAGTAGAAGGTGCAAGAGATTGATGTCAAGACTGACCGAGTACAAGGTTATTATCTGAAGACCTTTGAGTACTTCAGCTTACTACAAATTGGAACCGAAAAGTCCAAAAAGAATATTTTCTGTATTTTATTGAAAAAAACCGTCTCCCCAAGATTAGTACAAGAAACGTCATTACAGATAGTCGTAACTTAGATAATTAGATAATAGATTCCATCTCTGCATTGCAATTTATAGGTCAAGTTATCAAAACCACCTTGAGTTCAAAAGGCCATGAAAAGATGTGATCTGTCCAAAAGGTGACTTCGAAGACTTGATAAGTCAACAGTTCTGTTCGATTCTGTAACAACGTTCTTGGGTGAAAAAACCCCATATATATAAAGATAGATAGATAGATAAATNACAAGGTTATTATCTGAAGACCTTTGAGTACTTCAGCTTACTACAAATTGGAACCGAAAAGTCCAAAAAGAATATTTTCTGTATTTTATTGAAAAAAACCGTCTCCCCAAGATTAGTACAAGAAACGTCATTACAGATAGTCGTAACTTAGATAATTAGATAATAGATTCCATCTCTGCATTGCAATTTATAGGTCAAGTTATCAAAACCACCTTGAGTTCAAAAGGCCATGAAAAGATGTTGATCTGTCCAAAAGGTGACTTCGAAGACTTGATAAGTCAACAGTTCTGTTCGATTCTGTAACAACGTTCTTGGATGAAAAAACCCCATATATATAAAGATAGATAGATAGATAGATAGATAGATAGATAGATAGATAGATAGATAGATAGATAGATAGGCAGATAGGATAGATAGATTGATAGATGGATAGATAGATGGATGGATAGATGATAGACAGATAGATAGATAGATAGACAGATAGATAGTATAGATAGATAGTATAGATAGATAGTATAGATAGATAGATAGATAGATAGATAGATAGTATACATAGATAGATATAGGTATGTAGATAGATAGATATAGGTATGTAGATATACATTTCAGAGGGTTCCCACGGAGTCTTGCTTTGAAAAATTCGGGGAATTTTAGCTCCCATCACTTAAAAGTTAAGGGTACCCTTAAAACACCAAGTGGCATTTGAAGTTGAAAATTCTATGCGTTCGTTTTGAAAAAAAACAACTTTCAAGTGCTACTACAAGCCACCTGTAGAACAAGAGAAGCAATTTCATTGGGTCTAGATTCTGGAAACATTTAAGATTTTTGTCAACTGTCAGCATTTACATCAATATATCTTGCCATGGTGGCAGGTGTGGTTTTTTATCTAATCGACAAGATTCTTCAAAATTAATTACTGAGAAAACCCGAATGGCTACAAATTAATTGTAATTTATGCACAAACATTTTATACGTATTATCTTGACATATCTTTGACTTTTGATTTAAAGCGCACAGGCTTATGGCTGACCGTGCTTTAGACTGATTTCTTTGTTAATATTTTACGAGTAAAGTAAACTCACGAAAGACTGTAATTTCGGAAGTCTGAGTTGAGTAGTCGTCATAAGATTCTGGCATACGGCATTAATTTATGCGCATAAAATATGGCCAATACATGATATAGTTCAGGTGCAGAACTGGCGGCAAAAAGAGTGAAATTTAACTTCCAACATGTTGTAAAACATTAAAATTGGATGACAACCATTACCATTTTGTCAACAGTACTTTCATATTGTAGTTTTGAAGGTATAGATCAATTATCAATTTATCATTACTTTGTTATCTTTACTTTACATTCTTTAAAAAAATAAGTCCATCCATCTATCTATCTACCAATCTATTTATCTATCTATCCATCTATCTATCTATCTATTTATCTATCTATCTATCTATCTACCTATCTATTTATCTATTTATCTATTTATCCACCTTTCTATCTATCTATCTATCTATCTATCTATCTATCTATTTATCTATCTATCTATACCACATATGTTTGTGGTTGTTAGCACCACAATAGAGCTGCCACTTTAGTCACTTGACACATATACTCAACCCCCTTTACCTTGTTTCTTGATTATTAAGAATGTCTTCTTGACTAAGGCATTTTTAAAGGTGTGGTTGGGTGGCTTGCTTTATAGGCTTTCTGGTTATAGTATTTTTGGAATGGTCTTTCGTATACCCCACTCCATTCTCACAGGTTTTTAAATGCATATCAGAATAAATGAAATTTGATGACTATTTGATAAGGCTGGCATTCTTTAAAATTCTGTTTTTGGCCCAACTCTTCTCCTTCTTTAAATCAATGATCTTTCTGGTAATTTGCTTCAAATCATCAACATCTATGCTGAAGACACTAACTTGTACTCTTGGATAACTAACAAAGATAAGTGTAAACAGAACAAAATATGCGCAACAACTTCAAACCTGTAAGTCGTTTTCTGCTGTCATAACTTCTCTTTTTCTACGATAGGCAGAACTTAAAAAAATAAGTGACGAGGATCTTTCACTCATCAATTATTCTTGGTGGATAAACTTAAACAATACTCGTTTTAAGCAGGAAAAAATTAGTTCTTAAAAACTAACCTTCAATTTTCATTTATCGTTACCTTATCTTCCTTTTTTTTTTTCTTTATTTTTTTATGGATAAGAGTCATAAAAGCCATAAAGCTACTACGTGTATGAAACTGTGAAAAAAGAGTTTAAAAAAGGTGGACCAAACGCCAAAATTTCATTTTAGACTTGAAAACATTTAACTCATCATCATCAGGAACGGATAGCGTGATTTCGGGCAGCCCAGAACAGTCAGGTGGTGCATTTATTGAGAAAGAAAATTGTCTCAGAAGCAAGTTACCCTCGAGCGAGCGTGATAAAAAGAAAACAACACCAACTTCCTAAAAGCTGACTCACCTCCCCATTCTCTGACAGTCTGAAGATTAGACTTCAAATCTTCCGCAAGTTTGACTTGTTTCTGCTAAGCTGCCTTGTGTTCAATACCAGATTACAAGGTGGTGTCATTAGAATAGATTATTTTCAATTCCCAGCATCATCATCATGTGCCATGCAACCCTGTGTCGGCGATCAGGGTCCTCCATTCTACTCTCTCATACGTGGTCCTTATTGTCTGCGTGTTGCTCTCTTTTCCGAGCCACTTTGAAGTATCATCCATCATTTTCTGCCCTCGTCTTCCACGAGGTCTTTTACCTTCTAATTTTCCTGTTGTTGCCAAGTTCTCGAGGCCATTTCTTCTCATTACATGTCCCATAAATTTTGCCTGACGTCTCCTTATCTTTTTCAGCAATGAGCGTGTAGTCCTCCTTTCCGTTCATGGTATTTTCAGCATTCTTCAAAGGAAACACATTTCTGTTGCCTCACGTTGCTTCTTCATTTTATTTTTGAACGTCTATGTCTCACACGCGTACCATAATACGGGTTCTATATAACATTGTAAAAACCTCGCTTTCAGTGTCTCGGATAAGTTATTGTTGGTAAGTACCAATTCCCAGCACCATCACTAATTAAAACGTCACTTCGCCTTTTCACTTTATACGTCCATGACATATCATAATCATCAAACCAACAGTACAGTTCCGTGATATTCTATTTCCTCCTCGCTAATTCACAGTACTAATAAAAAATACATTCCTGTTTGCTAACTTGTGATAAAGTTTATCATATCATAGGCCTGGTGATTTATGAACGGCCATAACAAAAGGCAAGGATTTTCTCTCATTTCTGGGTAGAATTTTAAGGTGAAATTTGGCCAGAATCAAATCAGCACGTGTGTATTAGAAGATGACATTCAGTGCTCAATACGTGAAATTTCACTTGTACCGTTAAATAAGCCCTAAAGCAAATGTTATATCTGCATTTTTTTTGCCGAGAGGTGGCCTTAAAAACTAACACTTTAGATTTGTAGGCAGAAAATAAAGGCCTCCTAGATGTTTTCGGAACAACTGGATGCAGCAAGACAGATTTCAGAGTTAAAATAAACATTAATGTACGATGGAGTACTGCGGTAAGAAAATATACAAGCGTATAAGTAGTGATGAGGTAAGTTGATTTTCTTTAAATTGTGGGAATCAGAGAAACATTACTTAAAAATTCCCACTCTTCGCAAAAAGAACGTTATGCAAAGTTCTGTCAAAACCAAATGGCAAAATATGTTTTTTGGGTCCATATCCTGTGAAGCAACTCTAAACTGCCTTATTTGGTGAGTCAAAGGAAATGTTTAATTAGTACTGTGAAGACCATTTACATGTTCATAGTGAGGGCATACAAAAATGCAAAATAGCTTGCCATAGTTGAAAATAGAACTATAGTTTAACTGGTAAAAAAACCCTGACAGATGAGCAACAACAATAGATTAAATTTCACACAAGATCAGGAAACAAGCCACTCGATTTCTGATGAAAAAGTATTAATATTGTTCCATCTCATCAAGGATTAACATTAAGCCAACGTTTGTGATTGCATACAGCATTATGACTTTAAGTACCCCTGCAAAGTCTTGTATCTAATCATAAGTTTACATCAATTTTATAGTAATGTGTTTAAAGTGTTATGTTCTCTCTTTTAGCAACGCCAAAACCCAACATGAAGTGATCCCCATGGAAAATGTGAGTACTGTTCTTATTCATAATTTTTGAAAATGACCTACAAGATCATGTGCCACACCCTCTTTGAGGTATCATCTCCACCTACCATCTCTGCATGATCAAACTATCTTGGCCTCTTCTCAATAATTTTTCTGTAATTGTTCATATCTCTGTGATACTTTGATCTTCAGAAATCAAATTGTGACTCTGATGTTGCAAAACAATTACTTTCCAGGGTACCACTATTATTATTGTTGTTTCAACCAAATTACTATGGACTATACACCAGCTTTTCAATCCCAGGCCTGGCAACAGACCACTGGCAAACCCACCATCACACACCATCATCATCAAATCTGATTTGATTACTTCCTCCCATGTTTTCTTTGGCCTCCCTTTCATAACAGCACCTTCAACTTTCATTGATATGCACTTCTTCACCCAATCATTGTCATCTTCTCCCTCCACATGACCAAACCAGTGAAGCCATCTTTTCTGCATCCACTCACTGATGCAAGCTAACTTTAATCTTTTCCTGAGATCCATGGAGCTTAGCCTGTCCTTTAGGGTTACATTACACATCAATCAAATCATTCTCATATCATTTCTTACCATGAAGCTCAAATATTCAGCTTTCACTGGCCATGTTTCGCTGCCATACATCATAACACACTGTAGTTACACATGCCTGGTAGACTTTCCCTTTGGTTTGAAAAGATAAAACTCTACTGGTAAGCAGTGCCAATAGTTCATAGAACTTACTCCATTCAATTTTCATCCTTGCAGTTACACTTGCACCCCATTCCCCTTCCCTATCCAACCCAATGGTAAAAAAAGTTTATCTTGTTGTTCCTGTAAATTTCATAGAAACAAACCTGATATATGTGTATCTCAATAAAGAACTGTTTGATATCTAAGTACATGAAAGTAACTGTATGGTGGAGGCTTATCATAACTATAAAAAAGGGGCTCAATGTGTTTAATAGTGCTTGGCCTATTTGACATCAGCAATGGTTTAAATAATTACAGTAACTGACAGTATCCCAGACATGAAACTTTTTTTTACTGTTACTAGAGAATGCTTCTAAGCATTAAACAAACCACCTATCAACCTCAAGACTGCTTTCAATACTTGGTGAAAAACTCTTTTTCACCAAGCATTTATTTTTTTCAAAAATACCCTTAATGCCTGAATGCTGGAAGCTTGCATCATTTGAAAATTTTGGTTTTACCTTGAACTGAAACAGCTTGTCACTACAAACTAATGCATTTACCTGCATAGGGTCTTTCATCAACACTGTATCCTTTATGTGAAGAGGTCGGAAAGTGTAAGCAATTTGTACCTCATCACCTTTAAAATCAAAATGTAAAAAGACATAAATCAAAATAACTTTCTGCAAATGAATTAAATGGTTTATCATTCTAAGTTAAACATAAAAATACTTCTCCTCTTCTCCTGACAGTATAGTTTGTGTTGACATATTTACATAAATGGCAAAATTGTTTCTATAGAAACAAACAGGTTAATTTTCACTCAGTTTAGCCCAACATGTACAAGTTTGTTATCATTTCCAATGGAGTTATGGAATTCAAATAACCATGTGAGGAATTGATAAAAACTTAAATCTCAGAGAAAAACAGCAAGGAATTATGATTTAAACTTTTTCAAATTTCAAATTAATAGTTCTTGGTAATGCACTATTACAATTTTTGCATTTTAGGGCTTTATTCTAAGGCTTTCAATAAGGCTGTGCCAATTAAATACTTTAACCTTAATTTAGCATTCACAGGAATGCATTTTAGGAAATTAAATATTAAATAAGGGAATAATATGGAGCTTTTCACTCCATCAGCCTTGTATGCTGACTTCAGTTTCTGTAGCATTAGGATTTTTTATATGGTAAGGGTATTAACACTATGCCCCAAACCTCCTCCTTTATCCAGACATGACACTAGAACATCACCATAATGCACCTGGTAAAAAAAGAGGGCAGAAAGCCTTTTCAATAATTTTTCTGATAAAAATATGAAGTCAAAGACAGAGGAGTTCTAAATAAATGGCTTTATCCATCCCCTTAAAAAAAACAACATGCTCTACATTCAATTAACATCCAAGGCATCTAACCACAAAACTGCTCTATTCATACATCCATAAATTAAAAATTGCCCACCATGCCCTAATCAAGAATAAATAGCAGACTGATTTTGACATTTAATTTATCTTTCAATTTTTTTTTTTAGTTCATATGTGTGCTGGCACAAAAGTTTTCAAGTAAAATGAAAATAGATTTCAATTCAAAATTAGCTTCTGAACATGAGTTGTTCATTTCAAAGTAATAAACAAAATTAAAAAAATAAAAATAAATAAACAAAAAATTAAATGAGAAGCTGTGGTATAATGACTAGTGTAGTTTCACTGTAACCAAGAGATTCAATTTTCTGAGTGGGCAAAAAGACTTTGGAACTTCACCAAAGAAAAAGCCATTGGATAGTGTCAGGAAGGGGCACCCATCCTAGAAATTCCTTACTGCCACAACAAAGTTCGTCTTAAAGGTATTTTCTGAGTCAAGTCATGGGGAAAAATTATGGTTTTGAAATTCAATCCTCCCAAACTTTTCATTTAACTTCAAGTGAGTAAACTGGGACTTACTTGCAACTATATCAAATCCAACATACTTTTTCTTTGAGTCAGCTTTTTTGTTTACCAATAAACCTGCATGCTGTCTGGAAATTACAACTCCATGAAGAGTTTTTAGAATATCCTTAAAAAATTGACAAAATAAATTAGCATCAGATACTTTCAAAATATGTGAAGCATTTCTGAATTTAGTCATAAATGTTAGGGGTATTGACAATGGGTAGATACTATTGGCCTGAGTTTCTCTATCCATTTATTTATTTATTATTTACTATATTTACCTCAAAAAAGTGTGCAGTGTAACCACTTCCACAAAATATAAATGCAATTGTCAAAGTAGGACATATTAAATCATCATCATCATCATCATATTCGGTTTAAGGTCCGTTTTACATGCTAGCATGTGTTGGACAAAAAATAAAATAAAATAAGGTATAAAATGCATAGAAAGTTAAAACCCATGAAATTGTTTCAATTGGCAACTTTCTATAGTCTAATAAATAAAAAATTTGATAGAAGATACTATCTGCAATTGAGACGGAAGGAGCATCATAATATTGAATATTGAAAATAGCCATTTGGACTTGACCCCAAGGTTTCCTGAAAATCAGTAAATCCATCATTAGCTTTCAGTGACACGCTGCTTGAAATGTGCCTCTTTTGACACAAGTTGTATACAATATGCCCCAAATTTTAAAATGAGGTTTCCATTTAGTAAAAGGCTATTCAAAAATTGACAAATTCCTCATGAAATTGTTTCTCTTACCAATAAAGTTTTACTCTGAAACCATGAAACACTTGTACCATTTTCAGCTTGAAAGTTCAGAATGTTCAATTGTAAAAGCATAACACAATCTTCTCCAACCTGGAACATAAAGAATAATATTCTATAAAAAGAGGCACCAAAGAAACTTAATTCTTCATCCATTTGAAACAGAAACCCTATGTATGTAATGTCAGTCTAAGGATAATGTGGCAATATAATTAAACCACAGTCTGATATCAAAGGTACTATCAGCAGACAGCCTAACATTGATCACAGCCCTGCTTTATCTTTGTTTTCAGTTCAATTAGTTGTAAACATTTATGTTATCCAATGTATTTTTCTATTCGTCTCACTTACCTATGCACCATTTTTCTGTTTGGAACAATAAACTAGAACATCTAATTTTTGCAAACAGCTTATCATACAAAACTAAGCCATATAAAAAATCTTTAAAAATAAGTTGGCTTGGGTACAGAAAATTCTCTTGTTATTCTTTATCTTTCTTTTTTGATATTAACTTTTGAATTTGCTCCACTACTTACATGGCAAATGCTAATTCAGCAGTCAATTTTTATTTAAAAATGTGAAAACTAGAAATGGTGAAGAGTACATTTTTCTCTGTTAGGTTTCAACCAGAAAGCAAACAAGCATACTTAGTCAAGAAGACATTCTTAATAATCAAGAAACAAGGTAAAGGGGGTTGAGTATATGTGTCAAGTGACTAAAGTGGCAGCTCTATTGTGGTGCTAACAACCACAAACATACGTGGTATAGATAGATAGGTAGATAGATAGATGGATAGAATTATTTTTTAAAAGAATGTAAAGTAAAGATAACAAAGTAATGATAAATTGATAATTGATCTATACCTTCAAAACTACAACATCAATGGAGATGTTCCCCTGGAAGTCAAGAAAACCACGTTCCAGTATGCAGAAACAAAGGTCTACAGATCAAAATACGTTGTTGTTCAAAGTACTCAACGGAATAAAGGGTTACATCTTCTAAAAGTAAACTAAAACAATAAAGTAGTCTTCATTTCACGTTATCTTCTCGATTTGTTCTTGTGCATCACCTCGACTACATTTTCTGCTGTACTCATGTTCCTTGTTTTGCTTATTAATACTGTGTTCGACCTTGACTATTTATCTCTGGATAAATAGTGCCAGATATATTAAATCTCTTTTGGCAGAGGATAACTGACGCTTTTTCCTAAAAATTACATTTAACTATGATCATTAATGGTGAATAAGGGTAATTTGACTGCACTGAATCCACTTCAATACATGTTAACGATGGGGCGGGGGGCATTTCTTGGGATAACTTGAGGGGCAGGTCATTGGTTCTGTTAGACTATAAGTAGTAAGGTCAATTAGGTCAAAGTTTGTACGGGAAAAAACAGTTTGGTCGTGACCGCCAAAAAAAATTAGAAAGACCAGATCAAACGATAAAACATAAAGATTGTGTAAACGCTATTTTAAGAATGAAATCCTGCAGCATTTAATCACTTGCAAGCAGGAAATCATTCACTGTTAACAAAAAATACGCTGTGGGCCAAATTGAGATCAGCTGGAAACTTTGACTTGCACGAAGTATTTATCCTTTCCACAATTTCCATATTCGTAACGAAATCTACTCAAATGCTATTGAATATCGTTTAATCTAAGTATCTCCATATTCTGGTGATGGATATCACTTATGAATTTCATTTTATCCTAAGTCAGGGCTGACGGTCACATTACCTTACTTTCTAATGTGCAGGTGCACCTTCCTGTCAGTTTTCTAAAAGTCAGTGGTCATGTTGTTTTGTCACCTTACTGAAGGTGAGTTTCACGAGAAATAATATTCCGTTTTATCCATGCCAGGTTACTCGATGAAACAACGTGTTTGACAGATACTCTAAATAATGTATAAAGGAGCTCACAGAAATAAACAAAAGTAAATAGTCTTTAACCACCTGCAGAAAATGATGCTTTCTGGTAAGGGAGTGAGGTGTTTGTGCCATGCCATTGACCCTTCTCGTTCATCCTAGGTACAACAACAAAAAATAACATTTATTTAAAAGAGGCACAAATTTGCTTTGCAACTTTCATATCGATGAAATGGTTGGATTAGAATCCAACTCTCTTTTTGGCGCCAAATTTAAGGTCACTTTTGACCATCTGTTCAGAAGAAGTTCAAGCTTTGTCAGCTCTAATTCTTTGTTATTGACCGTTTGATTTAACTCACAATCAATTACCTGGCAGTACTCTCAAGACACAACAATATGACTGTCGAGGATTAAATAAAAAAACATTTGCGCCCATTCCCATAATTTGACCATTGTTGGTCAAAATACATAACTTCCTTTCTCCACATTACTTTGACTCAAATGACTTTTTTTTAAACAAGTTTTAACGTCATCCCCCCCCCCCAGCAATTGGGGATTAGTCCGTGCCCTTCAGAGGGGCTTTGATTTGGTAGTGAGGAATTTCTCAGCCGGACGCCGTTCCTGACGCCAACCAATGGCTTTTTTTTGTAAAGTCCGAATTCTCCTCGCCAGCTTGGAGAATCGAACGGGGAACCTCTTGGTTACTGTGCAACTGGACTAACCATTAAGCCACAACTCCTCAAAATACTCAGTAACTGGAACTCAGACGGTGCCTTTCACAGGGACTTGGATTTGGTAGTGAGGAATTTCTTGGTCGGATGCCCTTCCTGACGCCAACCAATGGCTTTTTCATTTGTGAATTTTCAAAGTTGCCCGCTTGGGGAATCGAGCCCGGAATTCTTGGTTACGTTGCAGTTGCACTAACCATTAAGCCAGGGCTCCTCCTTATATGCATAGTATATTGAATTCAATTTCTCCCTATGAAAACGTATAAGTGTCATCAAATACTCCATGACCGTCCAAGAAAAGCCATGGAAGCAAAAGTTAGCAGACTTTCAATCCTGACAATATAATCTGTTGCCCTTGAAATGAAGGTACTGATTTCAAACATCCATAACCACCGGGCATAGAGAGGTTGCATGATGCCGAGTTTAAGGATTTCCCACTATCTAACTCTTGTCTGAAAATATTTTCAAACAAATCATTTAACGTAACCAACGTGATACCTTTTATCCCTTTATACATTGCAAAAGCCAATACCTGAAAATCAGAAGTTATACTATTTGGCACATTTTTTCTTTACGCCTTTCACCTTAAACAAGGTCTTGGAGACACTTTGACGCAGAGGATTACTTTTCTTATTTGATTTTTTTCTTTGTACTTTCTAATCCAGGGGCATGGGCGGGATTCGAATCACAAACCTCTTGCATGGTAAAGCGTTTTAACACCATGTTAAGTTTTGCTCATTGTTTTTAGTGTTGCAGAGTGTTGTAAAGTGTTGTTCAGTGTTGTTCAGTGTTGTTCATTGTTGTAAAGTGTTGTTCAGTGTTGTTCAGTGTTGTTCATTGTTGTTGTTTAGTGTTGTACAGTGTTGTTCAGTGTTGTTCAGTGTTGTACAGTGTTGTACAGTGTTGTACAGTGTTGTATAGTGTTGTATAGTGTTGTATAGTGTTGTTCAGTGTTGTACAGTGTTGTACAGTGTTATACAGTGTTGTTCAGTGTTGTTCAGTGTTGTTCATTGTTGTTGTTCAGTGTTGTTGTTCAGTGTTGTACAGTGTTGTACAGTGTTGTTCAGTGTTGTTCTGTGTTGTTCAGTGTTGTACAGTGTTGTACAGTGTTGTACAGTGTTGTATAGTGTTGTACAGTGTTGTTCAGTGTTGTACAGTGTTATACAGTGTTGTACAGTGTTGTACAGTGTTGTACAGTGTTGTATAGTGTTGTTCAGTGTTGTTCAGTGTTGCTCAGTGCTGTACAGTGTTATACAGTGTTGTTCAGTGTTGTTCAGTGGGTCGACTGAACATTCTGTTGTTCTAGGTGTTGTAGAGCGTTCTCCAGCAAATTTTCACTGTGTTTTCACACTCACTCAACATTTTTCAGCTCGTGCATGCACATTAGAGTTATTTTATCCTGCCAAAAACAAAAACCTTGCATGTCAATTCTATTCTCTGATGTGCTCCACAAAGGAAACAACATCAGATTATTCTTATCAAATTACCCCCAATACTTTTTCTTCTCTCGACATGGTTTGGAGTGATTATTGTTTGCCAAATAGTGTGGTAGATAATAAGGTAGTTCAGTACGATGAGATGCAGTCGACAAAAGAAGATGACGATAATTATAAGTTTGGTCTTGATCCTGCAACAGAAAATATTACAAAACAACTCCTGATCAGAAGAAGGAAGGCAAAGAGTCAAAAAACAAAGAAAAACAAGAGAGTGAGAAGATCAAGCAGAATTGTCGAATTTAAAGAAAAGAAAAATAAATCCGAATGAACCGAAATGGAGACATGAAGAGACAATTCTGCTGGTAGAGCAGTACGAAGTTAAATCTTCCTTGTGGAACGTCTTTGACAAATACTACCGCAACAGTAATCAAAAGGAAAAAAGGTTTGCCTGAAATATTTAAAGAACTGAAAATTTCTATCGTAGAGATTTAAAATATACTTTCATAGTTGCAATCACAGGTTGGCAGGAAAAATAGCAAAGTCAGTAAAAAAAATCAGGACAAAGCTATGATCAGCTTTACAAACCTATCTAAATCTACAGGGAGAGACTTGAATTTTTTCAAGCTGTAATGCAGCCAGGCAAAAGGAAAAATAGCATGGAAATAGGATTAGGTCACCATGTGTTTCTCCCAAGAACCTGTTCCAACCATCTGCACTAAAAGGACATACAGGACAATTAATTCAATCGAGGCAAAGAATGAGGAATTTATGACAATATCCATAGATGTCACAGAGAAACCCTAACCCGAGCCCAAAGAAAGAAGTTCCCATTTCTCAATGTGTACAACTGGAAAAAAATGTCATAAGTAGTGCCAGATACATGGCAATCGCTGAGGAGAAAATCGATGATGTTCTTTTGGAAATTGAATTGTCAAAGCTGAAAGAAGTCCAAAAGAGGAATGTTCAAATGTCAGAGCTATTCTGGGTTTATACCCTCGCAAAAGACCAATAATTCATTTTGGCTTTACTGTAGTAAACAGTTTTCTCGAGTTATTGACTGTTTAGAAGCTTTTTATGTAGACACATTTATGTTACATATTTAGGTATTAATATGAATTATTGTGACTACCTAAAAATGTTTTGTTCAATCACAAAGGAAACAGTCCTTAATATATATTGACATGTTACATTTTCGTTACACGTTTCAGTAGTTTTATTGCATTTGAATTTTACAAGTCACTCTCAAGATAGCACATATTTTAAAAGCTTAAATGTGTTCACAGTAATTCATATTATTAGCTATATACATAATATACTATATATAATATATATTACATACTTTACATTATATATATATTATATACTGTATATGTAATGCATGTTATTTTTCAGTTTAGCCTTTCAAGAGGCCTTTTTATTTGAAACGTTTAGATTTACATTTCACATTTTGTGTTAACTCTTCATCAAAGGCAAAACTCTTGGGTGCCTAATAGAAGGGGGGTTCGAATAAATGGAGGGTGGAAAAATCCCAAAAACTTAATAAATGAAGGGGTAGGAATAGATGGGGGTGGGAAAATGACAAAAATGTATTAAACGGTTTTTTCAGAGGATGACAACCAGCCACCTTCCCTTAAATTTCATTTTGCCTTTATTACTCTAGTTATTGACTTTCGCTTCATAAACAAACCATAATTGTTTACTTACTTATTAATTATTTTAAGTGTATAACAAAAACAATTAATAGAAAATGTGTGGATGGTTACCAGCTACCTTCCCTGAAAGTTTCATGTCGATATTTTGCAAGATCAGTCCACGCGATTGAAAAAGGGGCTATCTGCATCCACCTCTTTAACGATTCTGGTACAGGATAGAACATAGAGCTTTGGCGAAAAAACTGCGCCTGTATGTAAGGCTGCTGGCGAGCGAATCGAGCCAGCATGACAAATGAGATATTATGCTTCTCAGCTATGCTAGTGATATGATAATGATACCGTAAACATGCCGTTTTTATTTATTTGCATTTTTGTTACATCAACCTTCGCAGTAGTAGCAGTGAGGTTTTGGAACCCTTTCTCTGCAGAAGACTGCTGAATACAAACTGAGTAATATCAACTTATTTAAATATTCATTGTCACTTCTGCTGAGTAAAACTCTTTCCAGGTGTTGCAGCAATAAAGCGACTGAAATGATCTCCTTTCCTGTAAAGGAAAGCGTATTTCGAATCTTTTTGATAATCAGCCCAATCCAAATGTCTTCTTCGTAATAAAATTTTGAAGTCCCTTTCAGAGAACTGAGCACAAGCCTTATCGACCTTGCTTTTGATGTTTCGTGTTATTTTGGATACTTTGCGATTTTACATCTATCCTCGACACTTGATCTCCTTTGTTGATTTTCCATTTCTTTTGTCAGGGCTTCCTTCACACATGGCACGATTATCATTTTTCCAAACAACGTTGCTTGTAACGAAGACACAGACATAATTTGTTATCTCAACTCAAGATACCGGAACAAACTGATTTCTTTTCAAATTGCAAACAAAATCCTAAAGAATATTCGCTTCAAAAAATAACAATGAACGTCTCTTTCCTTATTTTTGAAATAAACTTCTTTAATTGGTCCTTATCTCAACAGTCTGACATGGAAATAAAAAGAAACGGCAAGCATTCAACCGCAATGTAGCCAATAATATTAAAGGTAAAATCTCACAACGAAAAATCGGGAATGCAACCACCGCCTACATAAAAGATTTTCTCACCTTTACAGAGAAAGTCAAACATTACAACAGAACAACTAATCCTGAAATCAGTAAATTAACATTGTGTCGAAAAGAACTTCACCTAAAGATCCAATGATACTCAGGTGTGAAGAAAATAGCAGAGCTACATTAAAAAAGAGTAGTCCTGAACCAATTGTTGTTGGGAGTACATCATCATCAAACGGAAAGATCATCTCAAGATCTGCCGTGGCCCCCAACAAAAATTTCGCCAAGCAGACCAACTTTGCGCCATTCGATATAGTTCTGGAATTGATTTTCCGTCATATAGCTGAGAGGTGTTATCACTATAGCATGTCTTAGGCCTACCTCGTGTTCGCTTACCAAATACAGAGCCTAATAACAGATCCCTGTCAACATTGTCATGACAGCAAATCTGACCAAAGAAAGACAGTTTTCGCTTAGTGATCAAAGGAAAAAGACGTGTCTTACAGTCGATCTTCTGGATGACCCACTCATTAGTCTTTCTCTCAGTCCTACTAACTCTCAGTAACCTACGATAACACCATATTTCAAAAGATTCGATTTTTAAGATCCTGTTTCTTTACAACCCAACATTCTGAACCATATGTTGCAATGGAGAAAACGAGGTGTACAGGAACTTAAAAACAAGTAACTAATTATAAATCTCTTCATGGTTAACAATACTAATAATGCTGCTGTATGTTTAAAACCACAAATATGCCCCTTTGAAAACTGTTTCAAAATTGAAAATTTCGTAATATAAAGCGAAGTTTGTTTACAGAGTTCAGAATTCTTCAAAAACAAGCTTGAAACCAAAGCAAGGCCCTTAATCAAACCACTCACTCCTAAAGACGTTCAGAGAAGTTTATGATTGCAGCTTCAAAGTCTTGGAAGCCCAAATGTCCAGGGCTGTTCACACTACTAAACACAATCAGAAAAGCCCTTTCTTTTTATCTGGAAAGGATAAGACCTGTAGTTTTAGAACACGCTTCATTAGTTCAGAGTGGTTTGTAGATGTAGCATGGCCCCATGAGTAATTAAAAACAAAATGCAGTATCACCCAAGAGATCAAAGTGGGCTGTAATAGACATGTCAGCGGAATTTGAGAGCCACATCAAACATATGGATGTCTAGAAAGATATTGTATATGAAGATGAACTATTGCTCTATCCAAACTAAATGCAGCGTGTCTAAGACAGGACTTATCAAACTCGCCATGAAACTGAAGCTGTAAGAAAGCCTTAAAAAAACAATCCTATTATGTAACGTGGGAACTAACCAAGCAACAAGAAGAAATCCAAGAAATGCATCAATGCTGTCAACTCAGAAAGATACTAAGCAATAAGTATGGGACAAAAATCTCAAACCAGAAGCTACAGTAAACATGTAGAAATAACATTTCGTTTTACTATTCTTGTAGCTGGGTAGCAGATGTTAGATAACATATGGTGCAAGANTCTTACAAACACCGGCACAGTTCAGGACAACGTTTTGGGCCCTGTACTCTTAATTGTATACTTAGAAAATGCTCTCTGTGATGTTCTGCTACCATCAGAACATCTTCCACAGAAGTAGCATACACTGATGGCGTGAACCTCTTCAGTTTAAAGGACTAAAGAAATGTTAATGATACCAAAAAAACTGAAACCCCATTAACTGAATGTTAACATAGATCATACAGAGTACACAATAATTAGAAGAAAATCAACCAGATAAAAATTGGCGCTGTGCCAAGAAAAGTATGGCCTCTTATCTGAAATGACAAGGGTGGAGGAGCCCGACCTTCCCAACTATTGCTCTATCCAAACTAAATGCAGCGTGTCTAAGACAGGACTTATCAAACTCGCTATGAAACTGAAGCTGTAAGAAAGCCTTAAAAAAACAATCCTATTATGTAACGTGGGAACTAACCAAGCAACAAGAAGAAATCCAAGAAATGCATCAATGCTGTCAACTCAGAAAGATACTAAGCAATAAGTATGGGACAAAAATCTCAAACCAGAAGCTATAGTAAACATGTAGAAATAACATTTCGTTTTACTATTCTTGTAGCTGGGTAGCAGCTGTTAGATAACATATGGTGCAAGAGAAATTTACCAATCTACAAAACGAAATCTTTCTATTTTCACTGAGGGCCCTCATACAAAAACTTCGTAGGAAAAGAAAGAAGTACGGTCCCCCTTCCCATTCCGACAAGAAATCTTAATTGGCCATATACCTTGCTACAAAAGAGCCCACATCTACTGCATGCACCTTATACTACGTAACATCGAAGATCTGAAAAAATATGAGGTCAAAAGCTTAAAACTGGAAATTGTCAAGTGAGGAGATTCCGAAGGCAGACGAGGAAGAAATACCTGTCCCTACATCTGTGAGTCAGTAATAAGTCAAGTACGTCAAATATGAACTATAAGTCAGATTACACCAGTTTCTGTTTTAATAAGTAATAGAAGACATTAGGTTAACTATATGTCTCCAGTTAAGATCGTTCTGTGATTTGCCCATTTTCAATATTGCTTTATGTCCAGGCAAGAATGACTTTTTCTTTGGCCATCGTCATAGTTTATGAAAATTGTAGAGTATCCCACTTCAGTTTGTGATTTCCATATTTTTTGACTTGTTTGGAATTCAAAAGGAAGTTAGTTACTGTCATGCTCTTGAGAAATTGGAAATTGAACACGGTGGATAAGAGACGGTTGGAAATTTGCCATTGGAACTTCAACGTTTCAGGAAATATTTGTTGAATCATTGTGGGATTGTAAAGGAGGTCTAAAAATCCCATTTATTCTGCAAAGCAGGAATTCCAATTAATACCAAACCTACAAATACCAGTTCCAATTTAACCGGGTATGTAGAACTTGTCAAAAAAACTATGAAAAACAAAACCTCATTCCCTGCCGAATATATACCGATTTCCTTTTCTTTCTGAACCCACCATTTGACGTCCCTGTATTCTTCTGTCGCTATTTCTATCCCATCCTGCAAGTGCATCGGCAAGTCAGCTACCAATATTCATGCTGAGATGCTACATTTTTTTTAGAGAATGACCTTACAATTTTTAGATTTTCTGGTCTCTATACACAGATGTGGCACACTTTTGTTCTCTTTCTTGCACTCTAACAGACATCTGGTGTTCTTCTTTCTTTCTCAAGGATGCTTTCTCCAATTGTCTTGTGAAAAATTCAGTACCCTACTTCCTTAAAAATCTCCTATACCTTTCTTTGCAGCACCTGAAATATTTCTAATAACACGCTTCACTTTTTTGTGCTGTAGGGCACTCTCATTCTAGTGGCAACCTACACATGGAGCCTGTAAGACATGATGCTCAGTGCTCTCCAAGTTGGATTAAATTCACACTCTTCTGTACTTCTATCACTAAGCAGAATGTATCAAATTTACTAGAATAAAACTTTAAAGAAATTTATATCATAGTTTTTTAGTTAATTGTTATACAGGTTTAGTTTAGTGTTATCTTCAAACTACTTATGTCATACTTTCCATATGGTTAAACATTATGGTCCTTTTCGGTAAAGAAAGAAGTCAGAAACAAAACAGTAAATCGGATAAATCTGAAAAATTTTGACCCAGAAAATTTGGTAGTATATATTTTGTCAAGATGTAAAAAGTATTCCCAGTATTTTGACCTTGCCATTAAAGTGGCATTACTTGCCAAAGTGGGCTTTATAGCAAAAAAAATTGCCGCAGGGGATGGACTATTAATGCCTTTTGACACTCCAAAAAAATTGACGGATATCATTGAAGAAAAACAACAAACCATCTAATACATCCTGCAATATATGTTGTTGTACACAGACTTTAATAGATTAGAACCTTGCTTTTTAATGGAAGTTTATTGTTATAACTGTCCCTGAGCTACAAAAAGTCATATGAAGGAACTATTCATACAATTTCCTGCTAATAAAAATCTGCTCTTTTAAAAAGACGTGACAAATTGAAATGCCAATTTCCGATTGTAATCAACTGTAACTCATTACAAGTGTACGTATTTTTTTCTCTGATCTATTTAACCAAGGATTTCAGTTCTTTGATTCCTTCTTTGTTTTAAATAAATGGCAGCAAAGGGAAAAACCTTCCAATATATTTTGCGTGAGTCTGAAGTACACTATCAACTACATGTAACACTCCATTGTTAGCACTCACGTCAGCCTTTTTCACCAAAGCGTCGTTTATTTTTATCTCAGAGTCAGTTACCTTGACGGATACAGCTTCCCCGTTGAGCGAGTACGGGTTGCACCCATCCCATAAACCAGGAGAGAATAGAGTACCTTGAAATATGTGGTACTTCAGGAACGTTTGCAGTTTATAATCGTCTTCGAGCAGTCTTTGGATTTTTGCCTTTGAAACTCTGAAGAATGCTTGGTTGACTGGTGCAAACACAGTAAGTGACTGTCGTTTCCTTAAAAGCTCCTTCAGTCCTGCCTTGTCCAGCAATGAAGAAAATGTAGAGAAGTCACTGTTCGCTTCTATGATGTCTGCAAGTGTGCCCTTTGGTGGGAAAAGAACCTTGTTTATGACATGAACTATTCCGTTACAGGCCTTCAAATCAAACTTAAAGGGAAGAATGCGACCTCCTTGGATGGTGATAACCTATAAATATCAAGGATATGGAGAAAATAGGTTAAAATAAATTTCCATATTTACTTTCAGATTTCAATAGTACTGTTTTGCAGTTACAAAGATATTTTTTCTATAGCCATCAGGGAAACACCCTACAATACAGCTAAAACTTGACTAGTTGTCAGAAATTATATGTTTAGAACTTATTCAAATACTTATTCATTACACCAATAAATAAAACCATTGAAGTTTTCAATTACCAATTTTTGTCCTATGTGTCTGTCAGTAAAATTTTTCTTCTTTTGACTTCTTGCTTCATAACATGAGACAAAAATTCAAAAAGAGAAAGTCGAGTTGAACAGTTGTTTATTAGTTTATTAGTTGTTTATCAAAACAGAGTTGACTGTTTTAATAAACAGTCAACTCTGCTTACTCAATTTTCCCATTTTTATTCACACTATGTTTTACCATACGCATTTTTTTACAGATTGAGTAAGTAGGTCAATGTAGGTCTCAACAGACAAACAAAAAAACGTGATGAAAATTCTACACCAAAATATAAGATAATATACTATAAAACTCTTTACTGCTAATAATTCAATCTTACAACGTCTCTCACACTATGTTTTATCACTCGCAATTTTGTGAGATGGAGTAAGGGCTTCTTGGTTCCCTGTGGATCTCGAAAGACAAAGGATAAAACAGGGTTAAAATTCTGCACCACAAAACAAACAGTTTTACCACTCGTAATTTTGTCCAGATGAGAGAAAGGGCTTACTGAAACTGTGTAGGTTCTAAAAGACCTATAGGGTGGCAACAACGAATATGGTTCAAATTCTGCACTAATAAATAAATAATTTTTAAAAGTTAAACTATGTTGCAAAACGAAAACTGATGGTGAAAAGTTGACGATGTATGTTTTTTCGCAATGGATTTCTTTCCTATTTTTTGTATACCAAATATCCTGCCTGCCCTTTCTAATCAGAGTCCATGGTTTGTCCCTACAGGTCTGCTTGTATGCAGTGGTGGCCATACTTTATTGATCCGTCATCAAATTAGGGCACTTACATCCAAGAATGCAAAGCGTTGAGAATTTTATAGCTAGTAACTTTATAGGCATTTTGTAGGTGGCACAAATGGTAAAGGTAAAATGTTATCAATAGGATCCATATTCCTGAGCCACCCATGCAACAGCCTGGGGGAAGTACTACTGAGCTCATTTTAAATGCTCATTTGAAATTGCATCAGGCTGCTAACCAGCTGGCCTGGCGCTCTCTTCAGAGGAGGCTTTGGGTTGTGATCGTTTCTGGAGTACAAGAGTCTATCAGAACAAGACGAAGAAGAAGAAGAATTTTAAAGGCTTAGAATAATTGCAGTTCTCATAAAAGGTGCTTTTCACAAAAAATAGTATTGGTCACCAAATGTTAATGTGCCTGAATCACCTATTCTTGCAGACTTAGAAAAAGTAGCAGAAGAAAATTCTTTTTATGGTAGAGAAACCATAAATGAAATTGAAAAAAGCACTTGATGAAAATTTCAAATAAGTCAACATCTGAAAGAATCTGAATACAAGGAGTATGACATCGAAATTTTTCATTTCAAAAGAATTTTAATTACTCTTATGTTTTAATATGAGAGTAAGGAAATGGCACTACACCATTTTTGCTGGCCTCTGCACTAACTGGTGAGTGGATAAAATGGAAAGAAAAAACTATAAAAACATGAAAAAAAACCAAGTATAAGCCAACCTCCAGTGAGATTTGGACATAGAACTACAGTTGTAGTACTACATGTATCACTAGTTGATGTAGGAACAGTTACTGTAGCAGGCATAGTAATGCTTACAACATTAACAGGCGCTTGTGTAACGTACTCTCGGATCTCAACCAACAGAGGGTGGGAATAGCAATCATCCTTGTTTTCAGAGCTACTGTTGACTTCATTTTTATACCATTGTGCCCACAATTACTTAGCAACTCACTCAATTGTGATTCATATGTAAAGCATAATAAGATAGATATTAACAAAAGGTATAAAACGGCTTGTCTGCAAAAATAGTTGATTACATTATGGTCCGAAAATGGAGCTTGGATTATTGCATACATCCTTTACAAAATGATGAATCTACTCGCCTAACGCATTTTCTTTTTTCCCCAGTTATGATTCTTTTTTTCAATAGAATTTCCCCTGGAAGATGCAGCATAGAAGAAACCAAATCAAGGTCCTGCACTTGTCAAAATCATTTTAATCTTGTCGAGAAAGTATGCATCCTTGTTTACTTGTTCATCATTACAATTACCTGTGAGAGTGAAAGATCGAGTTCAAAGTAGTACTGTTTTAAGAAAAGAATTCAGGCTCCTCCAAAGATTAAACAGGATTGCCACCAGAAAGAGCAAGCAGAGGTATTAAATCCCTATCACCAGATCCTCCTTTTACTTCTTAATCAAAAAATTCTAGTAAATGCCTGGTTTTGTTGTCAAATATTTCAGGGGACAGCAGCACGTGGTCCTTGAATGTAAGGATTCCCTATCGAATCAATTCTATCATTAAAATACAAAATTACTTACCATGAAAGTTTTTAACAGTAATTTTGTAAAATAAATATAAACGAAGGTTAAGGCGTCTATAATTAGAAACCAGAGAGTATGTGGTATCTTGCTTAAGAGGGGAATTTCTTTTCTTGGATTATGCTAATTTTCTAATCCAATCCCTTCGGTTCTATGTTAACATTTGCAGGCTTTATTAGGTTGCCATATGTTTATTTTGCTACTTAAACCTTACTATACTTAAGTAATATAGTCAATAAACAGTCTGCATACTTTTATTGATTCTGTAATGGACGTAGTAGGGGTGAAATAGCTGTAGAGCCAAACCGAAAGCTGGGGTAGGCATGTATACTGTAAACATGTGAAATTTTGGAATGAACGTCTCATATATAGGTACCTTGTCATGGAATACATTTTCTTCAGAGAGATTTTTATTTTTCAAGATTCACATTCTGAAACAGTTTTACATTACTCTCTTTGTTGACTTAGTGATTATATAGAGGAGCAAGGGTTAGGACAAGGGAGTCTGGGTCGGAATATACTAATTTCGAAGCTGAAAAGAAAAGGCAAGGGAAGACATGGTTACCTGTTTTTAACTTTTGATGATAAGATTGTTTAGTATGTATACCAGATGGCGATTTATTTGAAAATATGTCTTTTTCGGTCTTCGTGTTTGTCTGCCTTTGGGCTAAGCTTGGCTCATTACAATCAGATAGGACGTGAGGAAAGAATTTTGATTGAGTGTGTAGGAAAGAATATCGCGTTTTAGTCATCGTCAGTCTTAATACCTTTCCTTTCTACTTACATCTCATTCGTTAAGGAAGGAATTGATAATCTCAGGGATCGGGAAACACTCTAAGAAAATAATTTTTCATTCAACTTCTCTAATTTTCTACACTGAACACCAATAACATGCTAAATTACATAAAACAAAATAAGAGAAAATTCAGGTATTTACAATAAAATGAAAGCTCTTTTTCGAGGATGAAAAATTATTCACGTGTTGGTAAATAAAAAAGTCGGAGAACTTATTCCTTCTAAAACAAACCCAATTGTTTGGCTATCCACAATATATGTTTTATCGTCCCTAATTGCAAGCTCTGTTACAGACATTGACAATGTTTTTTACCAAATCAATTTATCTCTTGACATTCTGACAAGATAAGTGCAACCCATTCTTCCCTGTGTGGTCCAGTTGGTAAAACTGTTTTGAAAAGGGAATTTTTGTTATCGTCTGCAGCGCTCCGCATTGACCTTTCCGAAGAATGCAGTGATTTCAAATTCTGCATGGCAACATAAATACTCAACAAACTGGGTCTGTCTTTTTCTGATAGTTGGTTTCACGTTTCTTTTCACATTAACAATTTTTTTTAACAAATGTCAATTCTACCTATTTTTAAAAAACTACGTAAGCTCAGATTGCAAGATATAGTATAAAATAATCTGCAAAAGAAAGGAGTGACAGAGGAACAANACAATGTTTTTTACCAAATCAATTTATCTCTTGACATTCTGACAAGATAAGTGCAACCCATTCTTCCCTGTGTGGTCCAGTTGGTAAAACTGTTTTGAAAAGGGAATTTTTGTTATCGTCTGCAGCGCTCCGCATTGACCTTTCCGAAGAATGCAGTGATTTCAAATTCTGCATGGCAACATAAATACTCAACAAACTGGGTCTGTCTTTTTCTGATAGTTGGTTTCACGTTTCTTTTCACATTAACAATATTTTTTAACAAATGTCAATTCTACCTATTTTTAAAAAACTACGTAAGCTCAGATTGCAAGATATAGTTTAAAATAATCTGCAAAGGAAAGGAATGACAGAGGAACAAACTGCAAAGAAAGGAATGACAGAGGACCAAGCTGCAAAGAAAGGAGTGAGATAGGACCAAGTTGTAATGAAAGGAGTGACAGAGGACCAAGCTGTAATGAAAGGAGTGACAGAGGAGCAACCTGCAAACATAGTAGTTTGGAGACGAAAGAATCGTACTGCAGATCCCTGATGTTTGGGACAACGCTAATGAAGAAAAAGAGGAAAATTATTTAATCTTATTATCCTATGAAACCCTGGGTATAGTTCTAAAATCACAATTTAAAAGCTTTGAGCTTCTTCTCAATCACATTGTTGACCTTTTAAAAATTGGATCCATAAATCAAAGCCGATATTAGATATGCACCGAGGACTCATGTTTTCGTATTGATTATGTTTCTCCATTTCAGCAAACATTGACGTTGACTTAAAGTGATCTTGAATGCATAAATTTCCTTCTTTACTTCTTCCAGAACAACATTAGAAGTTACAATGAAGCTGATATACTGAACCTCACAGACTTATGTTTTGATTGAAATACAAGTTAATAAGATTTGTTATTTTTCACTGAGTCACTTATATTACGGACATAAAGATCCTCTTTGTCGCAAAAGTAAAGAAATCTATAAAATGTCTACCTACCGTTATATTCAAAGATTAGCTTAGATATTCGCTCTCTTAAATCAGGCATTTTTGTACATTTTATTTTCCGGGTCTTTAATAAATTATTTTTCTTTTTTGTTGCCTAAATAAGTTTACCCTTTTTCTCACTATCATCCTTTACTGTCTCCAATATAGTATAACTAATAATATATCACACTTTGATTAGTCTAATACGGGAAATTAAATACTTCCAAAAACAATGTTTTGAAAATGGAAAGCTGTTCCAACCCAGTCTGACAACAAAGCCATTAAAACGTGATTATCTGCCAAATGAAAAATTAACTTTACATATTTTAAAGGTTGTTCTTGTTGAAGCCCTTATCGATTACTTTATTTATAGCGCGACGACACATAAAATTTTTTCCCCATTTATGTCAGCAGGGTGCTATCTGTATAGGTTAGAATAAAATCTGACTTCGAATGCCTTAATCCCTGAATTCACACAAATAGGTAAAATGTGTTGCGAAGGATCAGCCAAGCTGACCTTGACGCATAATTAGGAAATAATAACTGTTCAAAGTACAAAACCTTTATTTAATAGAGATAGACAAAAAATATCTTTCAAGCTAACGTACAAGGCAAATGGAAACAAGTGGCACCTTTCAAGTTTGCTTCTGAAATTAGAGATCTGCGTTTCAAATGTATAATTTTTCAAAACTGTTAATGCAGTGATGATGTCTTCGAGGGAGTGAGCTTTCTCACTACTGAACTGAAAATAAGGTTTAATTTTTCATCGGGATAGGAGAAATTTTACCTTAAACCAACGGATGGGCTTATATATTCCAGTATCATTCAAATAGCGTTTAAAGTGATCACTTGTAGAGGAATTAATGTATTGGCATGCTTTTTTCACGAATCATAAAAATAAGATTTATACAAGTTATAAACGTTTTCAAATAACCTCAAATTGCTAAAGAATATTTAATGATGATCATGTTAGCCCTTCAACTATACGACTACAAAATTAGTGTATAAACTATGAATAAAGACGGTGTACAGTACAATTCTATCCTGAGACATCCGTTGACGGTCATCGTTTATAATAATTAGCTTTGAGTTTCAAGCTGAGTTCCAGCCAACAAATTTAAAGCACGATCTTGATGTAATAAAAGATAAGAATACCAAAATTGTTTTACATACCCTTCCATAATTATACATGTTAGCTCGGAGACTCTTATTTGTTGCTAAGGTGTCAAGCAACTCTTCATTCTCAAAACTATCTATTCCACGGCGACCTTCGATCAAGTGATAAAGCAAAATATCCTTGAGAACTTTAGGATTAGAAAGAGAGTTTCTTAGACCAGCTGGAAGACTCCTGATTGCTTCGTCTGATGGAGCAAACAATGTAAACTCCTTCTTGCCAGTCAAGGCTGAATCAAGTCCTGCTGATTTCATTAACTTAACAATTTCGGAGGCATTTGCCCGTGCAACAACTTGGAGGAGAGGCAATGCTGTATCACGAGAAGGTAAGAAAGAGAACAATTAGTAAGTCTGTGCCATGAAAACACAAAATGATCAAAATATTAATGACAACAGTATTCTGGAATCGCCTTCAATACAAAAAAATAGTAAAAACAAAAAAGTGCGAAAAAGTGGCACCAGATTTTAATCAAGGCCTTAAAAGCACCTTAAATGCTTGTTGAAAACATCAAATCAGAAAAAATTGATAAAACTTAAAAAGAATACAATGTTGTGTCAGAGGGAAAATAAAAGTCGAATATATTTCTTACTTTTTTGGATAATAGGATTGAGTATATTTTTATCAATCCTCGGTAAGGGTTTGCCTTTCAATAGCTAATCAAAGTTTACAATATTTTGTGTCCTCAAATCCTAGTGGGTGCACTGCTATACAAAAAGTGGTATCACCCTTGTTTTTAACTTTATTGAAAAAGGGGTGTAAATTAGTGTCAGACCTAGAATCTGGGATTTTCAAAATAGGCTGGGTTCTTTGCCCATAATCAGAGACTATAGAAAAAAAGGTCCATCATTGAAAGTATGTCCGAAGAAACGTATCTACCTAATAGCATATAATTTGTAAAAAACTTTGCATTTGAAACGAGACATGTTTTGTACATGACTTTTGTGTATACTGCACAAAGTTGCAAACAATAAGATTGACTGAAAATATTTACAAATAGTAAAATAACGTTATGGATCTCATCAAAAAAGGTTGCAGCGTGGGTGGTATATCAGTAAAAAGGGGTGATTTCACAAGTACAATGTCAGTGAAAGGGTACTTTTATCAAACACTCTTGAATTGCGATGAGTAACACTTTTGATATGGAGGTGCACCCGCTGGGGTTTACATTGAAAAAGTCCTTTTCTGCAGAAATACATCCTTGTTTTACATTAAACCTAACTAGGAGCAAGGTCATTATGTGGTCCGGACATGAAAGTGTAAATCAGTTATTCACTCCAGCTAATCATGTGATTACAACAATAATGTCCAGTTTTAGGAGAAGGATAGAGTTTCTAGATCAAAAAAACACTAAAACATGTTAACCTCTGACCTTTAGCATGAAAACTGATGCCGAGGTTTCATTCCGTCGGCTGCATAGTCTCATGCTCTGATTACTAATACGATTACTTGGGCATCAGATACTAGATCACGTTTCATAGTTCAGCTAATAAACACCGCTCTTTTAATCCAGAAAAATGAATTTCTGTTGAACCAGACAGAGTGATTTGATTCCAAAGAGCAACGTATCATCTCAGTTACTTGTAATTATTTCAAAATGTAAAATGAACTTGTAAAAATTATCCGACCTTTACTTCGGTGCCACATAGCTTTGCAACTCTATCTTTTATTTGAAACTGAGGTTTTATATTCAACAATCAAGAATGCTTAATTTTATGCCTTGGGCTTTCCTCCTTCACTTCATAATTTTGACTTTTTGGTTGGTATGAGTAGTTGGTAAGTCTACTGTCTACTACTACTCATGCTCTCACGTATTTTTTTACATTTCTTTTACTTGTTAGTAAATTAAGTAACAAAACATTTTTAAGAGACCAATCAGCAGATCCAAATTCGAAAAGAGAAAAACGGACTTAATAAGCACGAGGCTCGTTCTCACGAACCCAAGAATCAGAAGCTCAAGCAAAAAAACAAGAAAAAACAAAAGAGAGAGACCACATCCAGCAGGCTAGAGAGCAAGGGTGTGTAGGAAAGAGAAGGCGACAGTCAAATAAAGTTTATATCCAACTGCCACAGTGACAGTGGTTAGCATCTATATTGACCTGAAGGGCTACGAGAAATGTTAGTAACACATGCATTATATACAGTACATAATATATGTTATACATCATATCCTGTATTATATATCATTATATATTATTATTCTAATTACTCTGTAACTATTTTGTAAGAATGTATATATACAATTAATGCAAGATACATTGTCCATTTAGCCTTATTTGTTTATATTTCATTCTTTTTTCATATCTTCATAACACCTCCAATTATTTTCTATTGAAAGGCAAACCCTTACCCTTACCCTAACGGTACTTTTTATTATCAAATAAAAAGGACCAGATTGTACCAGCAAAACGAAAGGTATCAAGGAATAAGAAAGTGCCAACATTTCTGAAATAAAGAATTACTTTTTATAAAAAATGTACTATTCTCCTGCTGATCAACTTTGGAAAGCCGAGCTTCTTCTATGGCTAATAACTTTTTACAAGACTTTTATGCATTCTAGTCCTGTTTGTCGCTGCTAAAGAGCATTAGTTATGAAATGAGAGAAAAAAAATTGTAAAATATGTTGTAATTCAATGACCATAAAAAGAAAATGTCATTACCCAAATTTTTCTCTAAAAGACAGATACAGTTTTAATGACCGGGTAATTTCCTTGTTTTTCTGGTATACATGGTTTCCATTTAACACATTATTGAAAGTCAAAGACATTCAGTAAATATCCTCTGCTAAACAGGAACTCCAACGTTTTAGCACTGTTATTATACAATCTACTGCTGATTCGACTGAGAGGGAACAGAGTTAACCCAGAGTATGTAAAGTGACAAAACCACGTGTTGGGGAGACTATTACCCGGAAAATAGACCCTAGATGGAGTCTTGCTATTTTCCCTGTTGTAATAACTAAGACAATTTTTTTCCTTGCACTCAATTCATCAACAAGTATTGCGTCAACTTCTCTAATATTTTCCATTTTAATACCTAATAACTCTTCGACATTGCCTTCGATAAAATCATGGTCGTAAAATGCTGTACTATCTAAGAATTCGGAAAGTACCCCGCTACCTTCTACACTTTTTATATTTTTCAGCACTATGCCAAAGACTGCTCTACCGCGATTGAAAAATACTCCTTCAGATCTTCGACAAAAAGTGGACACTGAGATTGTGTTTCTACCAACTACCGGAAACTGATACAAGATCCTTTTCCTGACATCGTACCTCCGTGCAGTATTATTGGTCTCTGGTGTAAACTGCAGAATCTTCTCATAGACCAGCACAGGAAATCAAGAGATCTTGTAAGTATTAATACAATAACAACAACAACAAAAGCATAGCTTATTTATTTAAATAACCACAAACCTGAGTTTGGAATAAGAACTTTATCAATAATGTGTAGCACACCATCGGTTGAACTGATATCAGATGTGATAATCTTGGCGGTATTGACTGTGGAAGTTCCGTTTCTCTTTTTCAGACTGACCAAACCCCCTTCTCTAGTTTTGGAGCGAGCTTTATAACCTTTAAGTAGTATTGTTGTGTATACTGTTTCATCAATGAGATGGTAATTCATTAAATTCTATAAGGTAAAGTTGTTAAAAATAAAGTTAAAAGTAATTGAGATAAACATAGGTAAACCAGCATTACCCAGTAGGATTTTTTTATACATATCCCATATACAAGATAAACTTCCTTCGATATCTCACAATTAAGCAGCAGGGGGTTCCCGGTTAAAGCCTCAGGCACGTTCCTGGAAGTACTGCACTGAATTCTTTTCCCTATTATAAGTTAGTTTTAAAAGCTTATTACTTAATCTGAATATATTTTCGGAGGTAGAACTGGGAGACTAAATAAAGCAACAGATAAAAAGAGCCAAAAGTGCAAAGTAAAAAATCAGATAAGAAAAGTGAACCGCTACACTGAAGTGGTTTCCACCTTAGGATGAAAGAATAAAAAACATTTTTAGCTACCTTAAACACTTTTATTGATGAAGGAAAAACAGGAATTTTGTTATCAACAAACGATTAATTCTATATTTTGTAGTTACAGAAAACAGATGAAAGACATTCAATTTCACATGTTTACATACCACTTAAAGGTTTACAGCATATGTTTCATTTCAATATTATTCATGCATATATTTCAGTTTTGATGGCTAATGCTTTGAGCAAATTTTACTGTTCAGTCTTAAATTAACTATTAATTTCATCCTATCAATTACGCTATGCAAAAATAAGAGGTCATTTCGCTAAGGTCATTGGTGTACGAAACATACGTATATTAAGGGCTAAAGGTATAGACCCAATTGGCAGGTAAGTTGTTACTTTTACGGTACAAAATAGGAAAATCTGAAGAATTTTAATAGCCCTTTCGACTGAAAACTGGAGACTTTGAAGTCAAGAATTATACACGTTAAAAAGATTGTTGTTGGCTTTGCATCTCTTAAACCCTTCTGGGATGGAAAAAAATGGGATGTTTCTGTTCTCATCTAACACAGCATCGTATGGTAAAAGTTATGTGAAGCAATATTATGTTTGCTTGTCTGGTCGGAATCACCATATGGCCGTACTTGTTTACATCCTTCCTGCAGTTGGGATTTTCATACCATCAGTCAAATTTTCTTGCAACCTCCAGACGTAAGATTACTTCGCTCTGCATTTGGCAACGTTTCTTTTATTATAGCCAATCATCAGAGAACGAGTGACTCGAGTGAATACCAGACATACAAGAACTGGAAACTGTACCGTCGATAATGTCCTTTATCCAAGCAACGAATTTGACGATTAAGGTCGTACACAATTTGCATAAAACTATATTATTTCGAGATCCGAGCCATATAACAATACATTACAGTGATATTCATAAATTATGCAACAGTGCTGTGTCATCCCCACAATCCCCAGATTGAGCGGCTATTTGAGGAACAGATTGCACTGTCATAACATTTGCAAAATAAACCCGAGTGTTGTGTTGTTGATACACTTCTGAAAGAACCCACAGAATTTTACACTTTTTAGACACGAAATGTGCAACTGTTTTGCAGAAAGATCTCCCCATTCCTCGATAAAAATGCAGCTGCTTTCAGTTGGCTTCAAAAACATCCTCCTTAAATGGTTGTTCATGTGATTTCAAAACATTTTAGATAGCAACCAATCGTTTATAATTGTTTTAAGCTGATTTCAGCAATATATTATGAATCTTGAAACAATGTTCATGAGATTTGAAAATTGTCATAGTCACAAACAATAGTTGTACGGACTGGCGTATATAACCTGAGCAGTTGCTATGCAGTAACAAACGCTGAATGCAAATGAATTTGTTTTTTTAACTTCTTTTACTCTAACAAAGATTAGATGCCAATTCAGTGCAGACCGTTATTTATGTTATTGATTTATTGTTCTTCCTACTTTTAAAGTATTTTTCTTGGTTTCCTACCTCTCCCAACTCGACATCTGAAAATACATAAAAACTCAGTAATATGTCACTTTTAGCGTCTAAACAAATTGGTTGTAGTATTTTCAGGTTTGAGGGAATGGAACGGAGCCTTGAACCGGGCATCTTTCACATAGTAACATGTCGATGTATCAAATGGCCGCCTCTTTTTAAGTATAGCAATACACAAGTATGCTAGGCAGACCTTCAAAAAAACTGCGAAAATATACTGTATGTTATATCTTGCTGTACTGTCTTTCCTCATCCTTCTTTATCTTATTTCTCACCCTTAGTAAAACGATAGTTAGTTGCTAAATAGGCCTAGTTAGAAATAACTGCTAGGTTTTCCTCCAAGAAACGTTTTTACCGATTTCTACAATGATATTTTGGTTCTCAGTCCTCAACTCTCAACGAGGTCTCAAATCTCGATGAAATTTTGGCTGTGACACTTACGGTGCTTTGGTTTCTTTAAATAAGCAACAGACAAGACCTATCCGATTGACTTGCTTGAGTAAAGACAAATGGTAAATATCTTGAAAACATAAGAACTAACCCAAGTTAATCACAGAATGCCAAGAAAGGTATTTTACATTGGTATATTGTTGTTGAGGCTATAGTAAAATGCCTTGAAAACGAACTGACTCGCGAAAGACAATCATTGAGTGTATTGAGTGTTGTCAAGACCTTCTCTCATTGGATTACTTAAGCTGAAACAATAGTAGAATACCCAAAAATGCTTTTACTGACGCAAGTCAGTC
>RDPX01000093.1:1281954-1301954 GCA_003991215.1 Morbakka virulenta | reverse complement strand
AAAAGAGAAAAAGCTACATATCCACGTCCACAGAAATGTAATTCTCCATGTGTAGATACCACTTAAGATGCTTATTTCTAGATATATGCTCAGAACTCAAGCAATCAATCTCCAGATCAACCTAAAACAATATATAAACTTTTTTGTAGCAACTACTGTTAACAAATTACAAAATTGTTTTAAAAACGTTACGGGAATTTTACCTTGAACAGTTCCTTTCCCCATCATTTATGGTACACGAGTATGAAGACCCAAGAAATACACGATCTGGACAAACATTTGGTCTACAACAAATAAAAAAATACAAACAGGCAAATTAAAACTTCAATACTTTGTGTATGGAATATTTTAGTAGGTTTTAATAAATAAAAAAATGTATTTTTCAATGTGACTTTGTAGCAATATTAGTTTTTTGAGATGTTTGTTTTAAACAGGTGCTCCAAAAAAAGGTTGATCTGTCGTCCATATAAACATGTTGCATCACATTTGGTTGATCAGCCTTGTCTTCTTTGTCCTTGCAGTACCCATCCATAGCTGCTGATATTGTAATCCTCCTAAAACTAAACGTATTAGAAACAAAAGCGGTGCAAATGCTCCCGTGGGAATCACATGTGTTTTCTTTCTGTGGAAAGTCCCATTCAAACATTTAAATTAGCTTCGGAATCAGCTTAACATTCCTCGTCCCAGCCCTCAAATGTTGTGCCAGCAATCGAGTTTGTTCGAGTACATTGTTGGCACCATTATTTTAAGGGGTTTTCATGGTAACTTTTACGCTGAAACAGTCGAGAATATAAGAAAATGACCTTTATCCGAAAGTTAATAAATATTATTTATCATCTTTTATGTGCATATTTCGAGTAACATTTCACCAAGATGACAAGATTTTGACCCGAAGAGAATGCGTGGTGCTACAGTTAATACAAAAATGAAAAAAATCCGATGAAAAATTGATATTATCGATAGGGTATGTTTTGTTTGATTCCTTCGCTTCTTACAGGTCATCGATGCTCGGCTTCTTATCAATCGTCACAATTTTAACTCAAACCCTATTGCCGTTTGGGAAAGACAACGTCATGCATAAATGTATTTTTTATAGATAAAAATATGCGTAACATTAAGGACCCAAAAGGGTCATCTCTTACACCACAGCCCTCGTCGTTTGGTAATTTTTAGCACTTTTAACCTAATGATTGATTTTTAAATTGTTCACCTCTAGAATAAACAATATTAACATTTACCTTCCGTTTGTTGTTTGTCTTCTTGCATATGCTGACTTCTATCAGCACGGGATTATTTTGAATATAAATTCTGAATCTGCTGTGCATGTCAGCACATTTTAATTGCTGTTGTGTGCCAGACTGATTTTCCTTTAGAGACATCTTCCGTCTAATATTAAAATTTCGTCCAAAGTGAATTATGGAAACATTGTTTTACAAATCCTATATTGCTATTAACTTTTAAACGGTAAAGTTTATTGATTACATTACAATTCAGTTTCCACAAACTCTCGTCAAAAACTACCACATCTGGCTATAAAACATAAAAAAGTGTGCTTTCTGATGCAAATTTCATGATTAAGTCAATAAATTTTGTGGCGGATATTCTTGTTGTTGCAATATGAGCGTAGTCGGCCTTTTGGCTGAAATCAAGTGTAGAGCTCTGGTCACTCCTTGATCGGGGCTTTGGCTATAGGACCCAACCATGTAGGACAGGGGTCTCGAGGTGCTTGTGCCTTGGCTGAACACCAACCCAAGAGACCCAAGAGGAAGGACATTTCTACGGAGAGCCCTGGAGGGGCGATCCATATATTTTGCATTTCATGGCGTCTTGCTTGCTTTCTGTCCCACTTTTTCTTGATCTGTTGGTTCCCTTCAGATCTTTCATAGATGGGAATCTGTGAAAGACAAAAGTGGACCCACTGCTTATCAGGGGTTCCATCAATGAAAGACACAAAGTATGAGAGTACTTGTAAATACCACATTCATGTATGTGGCTGGTGTTTATCAAGATACCAGATGTAGTGTTGTAGGAATAATAAGATAAAATTGTTTTTCAAACCGTTGATATGGTTGATGTTGGCTTGCTATTTCAAATGAATAGGATATTTTAAATCAATATCTGTAAGAAAACGTATGATGCAAGATGGAAAAGCAAATGCGACATAAGCTGTAACGAAAATATCAACATCAGGAACAAAAATATCATTTTCTATGGAATTATTCTTATTCACTCATATATGATAAGCGCTTTTGCTGAACAGTGTCTTCTTTTAACTTATACTTTTTGGTACTTTCTTCCAATTCAAAACTACATCTGGAGCATAACTAAATTACTAACTGTTAGAGGATTCTAAACATTAACTAACTGTTAGAGGATTCTAAACATTAACAAACTGTTAGAGGATTCTAAACATTCTAAATGTACCTGTTGTGTCTAGGTGCAACAGAAATTCTAAGTTTATAAATTTCTTCTTAATGTCGCTTGACAAGCGGTAGCCGGAAATCTGTTTTGTCACTTTTTTCTAAAACATCTCACACCAACGTTTAAAGAAAAACTCGTCTGCTTTCATTCCTGACGGTTAATATTTGTGTGAAAGTAGCTGAAGAAACGGTCCCATATAAATAGGTCAAAGAGGTGTGTCAACAATGACAAAGTCGTTTAATGCTGCGCAGTGAAAGCTGGACTTGCATGATTGCAAACAATCTTTGAAGAAGAAATTTAGAACGCAGCGTGTGCTTAGAAGGGAAATTCTCCCCGATTACATTTAGAGCAAATGGGTATGGAAGTCAGAAGTCTTTGTTTTCCTACTTAGGGAAAAGGGTTCATTTACTAAAGAGATTCATTTACTACTTTGTTAACAAATGGATCTGGGTAATTCCTGCAGTTTAACTTTCACTGGTAGTGCTCCAATAAGTATCCACTTATATTTCAATATGTAAGTAAAGATTAAATGAAAATTTAGTTCTACTACAGGACAATTGTTTCAAGTGAGCTTGAGCCCCTTCTCTTCAGAGAGGCTGTTGCTGACTGTATACGCTCCGTTGATATAGAATAAATTCATGTCGACTGGTCAACTAGAGAGGACCCGTTACCGAGTTAATAAGATTGGTTAGAAGACTGATCAGAAAGATCGAAAAGGTGAACAGTACAATGCGCTTGCATGCATACTCTTTTCTTAACGTACCACATAAAATCATAAATATGAAACGTTTGAATTTCATACAAAAAATGCAATACCCAAACTGAATGGATATGGCATTAGGGTCTGAATGCATTTTGGGTAAGGCGATTTGGTCGGACGGTATGAGTAACTGAAAATAAAACACGGGATTCATAACAGTAATCTCTTTAATAAGAATAACTGTTGAAACCAATACAAGCACTGTTAGCTTTGTCAGGGTGATCTTGAGCCCAACAAAGAGACCTGCGTGTCATTCCAAGAACCTAATAACACCTAGCTTGGTGTGCATCAGGATAACAAGCATTCATTATTTACCTTAAGGAGTAACTTACCAGAGTGCAAAAAATGACTTCAGAAAATCTAATCAAACAATAAAATTTTCGACAGACTATCACCTCATTTGGTTTATTAGAAGACACCTAAGAATCCCATGGAAGGAGAAGAAATCAAATGAAACAGTAATGAAGGAACTATAACGGCCTTTCATAAACATAATCAAAAGAAGACAAACGCATTTAGTGAGACATCTTAATAGAAATAAAGACCTTGAACAACTTGCTTTGACTGGAAAAACAGGAGGCAAAAGAAGCAGAGGGAGACAAAGAATAATATACTTTAAAAGTCTGAACAGATAGGCGACAGGAAAAAATCAGGGCAATTTTGGTTTCTTAAGAACATCTGAGTGGAGAAATAAGCGGTGATCCATGATCGTCGATATCTGTTCCAGATCTGGCACCTAAAGAAGAAGACAAATCACCTCATTAATAATAACTGCCGGAGGAAAACAGTGTACTATCTAACACCACTGGCTGTCAAGACCGTGTCGAGTACAAAATTGTAAAGAAAACAGGTACAACGTGGTATAACTCACAATTTAGTATGGAATTCCTAATAACGTGGATAGGAAAGCTTTGAGGATTGTAACAGAATAGTTCAACCATCTTAATTTTCTAACAAAAAATAAAACCATAATGAAAGTAAATTTTTCTTACATGTCCAACTTTCAAACGAAAACTAATAATCACAAGAAGTCCATCTTCAAAAAACACAAGAGAGAAAAGAGGAAAACGCCTTAGACGAAAAGTGCTTAGAGGAGAAAAGTACCGGTAAACCATCCTGAAATACCCTAAAAGGAGAAGAAATCTACATTTGGTTTTAAGAAAACTTTACAACACCCTACTGAAAACAACACAGTTTTCCTCATAAAAAATGGAAGTATATAAAGTAGCTAAAATAAAAAAATTTAGGCTAAAACGAAATATTGTCCCACCAGAGCAATAAAGAAATGCAGCCTATGTACTACCAAGAAAATCTCAAATCTTGTGAAGAAAAATTTAATTAGAAAGTTCGTATCAGCAATATTATATATATATATATATATATATATATATATATATACATACATAAATGGAGAGAGAGCTGAAAAGAAAAAATAGAGGAAGAGAAAATAGAAGGAGAAAATAGAGGGAAGCAAAGAAAAAGAAAGAGAAATGAAGAGAAAGAGGGAAAGAATATTTCTGCGACAACTGTTCCATTTGATTGCGACATCTAGACTACTAACTTCCTGTCATCCAAATCTGCGCATTTTGACTTAGCCTTCAAGCGAACGATTGCTTTACTTCCAATCTAGGAAGCTCTCTTCCTCACAAAAAAGTAAGGCTTGAAATGTTGTGAAATCAATACTGAGGAAGTGGACTTGAAATTACAAAATAAAAGAAGTGAAAATATTTAAATTCCAAAGAGCTGAATTAGAAACAGTGGTTCTAGCTTTTTATGCTTATCTCCTCGTTGGTACTCTGTTATTATCCTGATCATTTTTGCGTTTTAATATTGCAGTTATTTGTGCCACTCCTATCCTGTCATTAAACTTGCATAATTGCTTCTTTTATAGTAATACAGTTCTGCAAACTATGTAACAAACATGCAAAACTACAGTGGCCTTCTTTCTTAATATATTACTCGTGAGAGAACAAAAACCAGAGCTTGGAGGAAGAAATCAAGAAAAAATAAAAACAATTCTTTCGAAATCGTTAACATTTTACTGCTTCTTGAATTGACAACTACAAAATGCTGGTTCAAGGATTTTATCTCCCAACTTTTTGTGAACCAAAAGGAAAAATTCCTTTTTTCACAAAATCGACATTTTTGTTCAACTATTTCCCAGGGGGCAATAAACCACAAATTGCCATCTACTCGATTTTGGGATTTGGTCAAATTCTATTTCAATCAAGGTGGGTTTTTTTCGACTTCTTCGAAGTGCTTTGTGTAATTAGTCTAGCTAAAACGCAAAGGTAGATTTAGAAAGAAGGCATAAGGAACTGATATACAGTGTTTTACTTTGTATTTGTAGCAAAGGCACTTAGATTTTGCATAAGGTAAACCAACGATTCCTAAACAGTGATAAACATTGTTGTGACCAGAAACTTGAAGAAGGCATGTATCAAGGAAAATGCAGTTCACTAAAATTACAACAATAATTCCATGGAATTCTTCATTAAGGTATGTTTTTGAAGTTCCACTCAAATTCTGTGTCTTTTTGAAAAAGGATAATTGGTTTGCCACTTCTTTCGTCGCTCGATTTTGTGGGGGAAAATTATATGCTTCGAAAGAAAAAAATTCCTTCCACTATTTACAGATAACTTAAATATAAAGAATTAACTTTTATCCGTTTTTTCCTTCAGGTGACCTTGACAATTGTTTGGCGAAACCATTAATAATTTCCAGATTGCTAAAATATTCAGGTCAGTCTGCTATTTTTGACTACGGAGTGTATACATTGTGGTCTGTCTTAGCTGGAGGTGTTTCCGTCCAACCTGGTCCTTTTTTTTATATCTACTCCCGTCCAGCTTTGCGAAATAAACAAGAGCAGTGGATCTAATTGGGTCAATATAAAAAGTTAACTTGTTATTGGTTAAGGGAACTTAGGACGGGGATACTGACAAATATGGAACGACAATGTGGAATCAGGCTGTTGTTAGACACTATCTCCGAGCAAACGTTTGCTTGTTTATGCCGACAGAAAATAATAAACAATAGTCAAATAGATGCATTACAACAAATCTACATGGATGGTGAAGTGGAAAAAGACAATTTCCTTAATTGTCTACGAAGAGGGAATGCAGACGTTGCGTTGTGTTCGAATACTGGAAATCGCTAGAGCCAATAAGAATATAATCCATCACGTTGTCTGGCTTTAAATCGGGTAACCGATCTCGACTTTTGTTTCAAAGCAGAAAGTCAAAGCCTGAGTGGGATCTTTGTCAGAAACTTTCCTTCGAGAGATAGGAGCTTTTCGGCTCGGTTTTTTTTTTTTTTAACAGGTGTGGTATCATTGTCATGAAGAAACGATGGTTGGAAAACGTGAAAGCTGATTTGAAGCTTTTAAATATAAATGAAGAATTGACTGTGGATCGTCCAGCATGGAGAGCAGCAATTCATGAAAAACATGGCAAAGAAGTGCGTCCAACCCCAGCAGCTGGGAACAAGAGACGTTAAACCGTGCAGTGAGTGTGTGAGTAAGAAGTAACAGTTGAATAAATTTAAACTTCCTCGAGAGACTTTATTCACCAATACAGTCTTTAGATTAATAAGTAAAGTAGTAAGTGTGAGAAGGGCATTAATAACTTAATATCTACTTCATTCACTTCATGTCAGGACTAGATAAAAATGATATTATATTTAAGATCATTTTTTAAACCATGAAATGGTTGAAAATTGAACAAAACAACAAATATCCATTTCTAAAAACCTTACTTATAATTTTCATAAGAACGAGGGAAATGCTTGGTATTTTTTATTGGTTATTGAATATTTTTTTATAAAGATCTTGATAATAACTTATTTTAAACCCCGAGGGTCTATACTTCGTGATATACCTCCAAGTTTCCTTCGATTGTTACAGTGTACGCTTCCTTATGCCCAGATCCCCAAATGTTTATTCATCCCATAAACGTTCATTAATAAATTGAGACGACATGCTCACTTTTGAAAAATATTACTAACACAGTAGGACGTTCATACATTAAATTGCATTATCAGCTTTCATTATTAATAGAAATAGTTATATATTTTTTCAAGCTGCACCCTTCTTGAATGTTTAACCGTAACTATATCTGTAATTTGATATCACTATTTGATATCTCGGTGATAAATTTATGCAACTTTCAAACGTTTTAACGTCCCAGCTTAAAATTCTTCGTTTCCTTTGTTATTTTTTGCCTTTGCTTGCTAACAGGGAGTGGTAATAACGCACAAAGAACAACAGAAAATAAGTAGCAAACTTTCAAACGATTTACTAGTTCTAAAAAAATGGTGAGAAGAGGATGACAACCACCAGTTAGTTCAAAAGAACTGCTTCGTATCATTTCAGCTTCACCCTTAACATGCAACCAAGAACGACACTTTCTTAGGCCATTGTTTGCCTTTCATTGAAAAAATGTTTTCTTAGTAAAATTGGCAAGCAGCAGTTAGCATCCAATGATTTGTTATTGACAATGCAGTGCAACGTCTTACTGTCAATAATATTTTGATGCATAAATTAACTGTTAAAGAAGGATACCATTGTTTACACTTTTAACAAATAGTTTAAATTTCTACTGACACATTTTGTTGTCATAGCAACGTTTATTCGCTTCTAAAAACATATTGAACACAGTGGATATTCCAATTCAAACAATCAAGACTTTGAGCCTGATTTTGAAATGACAGAGGGCTGGTTAGAAAAGAAAGTTAATGAACAAAATTGGCCTACATCTATCGATAGCATATTCATGTAATCTTTTTCCAAACGCTGCTACTTTTATTAAGCTATCACTTGCGTTTCTATAGTAGAAAACTGAATGAAAACACCTGTCATGTTAGGTGTTCTTATTACTGAGAGACGAGAAAAATAACTTAAGTAATAATTTTGCACTAAGATTAACGGCCATAGACAAGTGGAATGATGATCAAAGTAAACAGCCTTTGTTATCAGTAGAATAAAATCACAACACAACTTTCAAATTCACTCCATTTCAAATTAATGACCCTTGGAACTAACAATCTCAATAAATTTTTAAAGGCCTTAATTCAAAAAATAATACCAACAAAATTTAACATATTCATTCTATTGTCTTTATTTCCTTCAGAGTGAAATTCTCTTCTTTCTCGCATCCTTCCCCAACTTTTCTAACAAACATCAAAGCCAATTTAACATGGGGAGTTAAAGGTTCTAGCATTGCGTTCTACTTATACATAATATTGGCTAACTAGCAATTGACTCTAAACCTTTGTAAGAGGGCGTCTGCACCCCTACATAAAAAGTGGTACTTATCCTAATTCAGAGTTTATTAGAAAAGTACCCTTTCACTGACTTGTACTTTTAAATTCATCCCTTTTCACTAACATTCCATTGACTCTCTTTAACTTTTAATGATAACTCTGAAGTGCAAGTGTCTTCAAAAGTTATATGCTATTAACTAGATAAGTTTTTTCAGATATGCTTTCTATAAAGTACCCTTTTTACTAAAATATGACTATGGGCAAAAAACACGCCTTTTTGAAAATCCCAGGTCCTTGGATTGACGCATGTTCACACCACTTCCTTGGTGAATTTAGGAAAAAGGGTGAGTAACTCCTACTATTTCTACACAGGAGTGCACCCGCTGGGCTCAAGTAGCTCTACGACTGGTGTAAACAAAAATCATGCGTATTTTAAAACTGATTTAATCCAGATTTTCATGATCGAGGTTTCTTGGTAGGGGTTTTATTGGCTGCGGTCGTTTACACTTGGAACAACAGTTATGAACATCCTATTCAGCATTACAGTAAAGTGTTACGGTCTCAACTTCTTTGTGCGTCTGGGATCGGATAGGTTACGCTTTGTTGGTCAAGATTAAATCAATACATACATCAAATAACAGTGTAACACAGTCTTGTTTTGTGACTTCATTTTCTGTTTAAAGTACAGTCGTTATAGCATTATTGATCTATCCTTACTAAGCTACAATGTTACAGAATAATTAAAGATTACTATCAACTCTTTTTACCAAAAACAACCTTTAAAGTCTGAATTCAAAAAATAAAGACGTACCCTAGTTCTTTTGCATTCCTTTTGTCTTCAACAGTGATATTTCCATCGCATGAAACTCTTTCAATTTTGGGCCTACGAAATATTGACATCCTGCGATGCACAAAGCCATTTCCAAAGAATGCAGATTCACAATTGTGGAAGGTGGCTATGATAGCCAAAGCAGCTAAAAGTACAATTTTCATTCTTGTTGCTCTCAATGTTCAAGTAAACCTGCACACTAAAGAGTCAACTTGGAATCTAAAGGCAACCGAAAACAGCTCACCATTGCTATTTAAAAGAAAGAAGGGACTTGCTCCAAGTCATCTCTGTGGTTTTTGCTGTTGTTCTTGGATATTGTTAATCATTGGTTTGACAAGGAACAAAACGTATGGTTTGCACAATCCAGTTGTCTCTTTAGATATAAAAGCCGCACAATTATGTTGGATATCGAGTGTGTCTTCTTTGACAAAGAAACTAATTTAAACTTAGCACGCAAGGAAGAAAGGGGGGGGAGGGGTTGAGTGTGGACGACACACTTTCAAACTCGGAGAACTTTTAAGATAACAGCTAAACCATCCAAATTTAATATGATTCAAATAGGTTTACAAGTATAGCTAAAACATTTAAGAAACTCTTTGCAAGCTCAACATTGTCATACATTAAATAAGTGAGAATTAGCAACATGGCCGTGCATAATCGTGTATGTCGTAGATGTTGTTGTGTTGAAAGGTTGTGCCCCCTATCATCAAACCGTTCTCAAGACAAAAATTCAACACATCCACTCCTCTTTGCTTCATGCAACCCTCATGCTCTGCGTTATCAAATTCAACTTTCGCATTGAAGTCTCCCATGAGATTAAAACGCCATGCTGCGGTATTCTGGCCATCCGTTCTTGTAGACTCGTGTCAGACAGGTATTTCTCCTCTTCCGTAGCTTCTTCTGTCAATGCGTAACATTGTATGACGGTGATCATAACATATCTGGAAAAAAATATCAATCTGACGATCCTCAAGTTGGCTGGCTTCCAACTCACTAAGGTCTTGCTAGCCTCCTTCTTCATGATGATATCTTCCTCTTCCTAATGCTGTCCATCTGTTCATCTAGAGTAACACACAATCTCTCCTGAGCTAAAAGCCAATATCCCTGTATTAGTCTTCATGATTTCATTGATTTCAAGGATGTTAAGCCTGTGCTTCTTCATCTCATTGATTCTCTGGGAACTCTTTCCAGCTTTGTACAGTTTCCACATTCCATGCTCCCGCTCTCACCTCTTGTTTGGGTTTGGATATGGAAATCGTCAGAGTGGAAGCTTCCTTTCGGCTTTCACGTCTACACGTCATAGGATATGTCGCTGCATCAGTAGTAAGCTCATCACTCAAGATTTGATAAACGTTTAAATTCATTGGTGTTTCTGTAGCAAAAAGTTTTTTACATGGTGTGTTGCTGACCCAACGCGTATCTCTCACTCTTCATCCGCGCTTGGAACCGGCAGGTAACCTCATAAGAAGCTACCTGGGCAGGTTAGCAGAACAAATTCTGTCTTGTTAATATCCGGTTATACAAATGGCATAATGTTAGTAGGAGAATTTTATATTCTAGTTTTACAATATTACCTTACAGGGCTGTCCATACACCAACACTGGTGTAAGAAATGCGGGCAATGTGAGCCTACAATAACATCTACCTACCAAGCACCTGTAAAGAATGTGTAGAGTCTGATCCTTCGATCAAAACTTGTGAAGTTGGGAAATGAAAAATGAACGCGTTGACGAGTGCAAAGCCAGAGTAAAAAGAATAACGAATTTAGGGCAAATTTAAACGTATCTTTGCATGATACTCACTGTTGCCTAGGAGGAATGTATTAGCCAGTTATCAGTTGTCAAGTAGAAGGGAAAAAATAACGATACTGTTGCATATGCAGTAAACTAAAAGCACAACTACGTTTGAAAACGATCTGGCCACGAGAAAAAGAAGCAAAACAAAATGCATCTAACATTTTAATTGGAAGATCACGAGGTCTGGTGATTTCGTATGCATTGCTCTTTCGAAAATTTAACGGAACCAAGCGATCTAGCAAGTTTAACTTTAGTGTCGGGGTACCCTTCAGCCCTGTGCTGAATACAGAAAACGTTTATTTTCAACATCACCGTCAAGGACCTAAAAAGGGGGGTTCTGTCCCCCTTTCAACTGTAAAGACCCACAATCGGAAAATGAGTTTAGCAGGCAACATAAAAAGTACATATTTAGTGTCAGATTTTTCTGCAACTATGCACTTGATACAAGCTATGTTACTTTTCTTTTTGCCTTGTAAATTATTAATGTATTATTTTGTAGTTTCTGATAAATAGTACTCAATTTTCTAGTCTTCTTTTTGCGGTGTTTTAAGTTACGACATTTTTCCAATTTTTTAATTTATAAATTGTATCTAAGACGACCTTGTAAGAGAGTTTCTTAGATTTAATTCAGTCAAGATCGAAATACTGACAAAAAACAAAAGTTGTTTTTCTTTGTCTTTATCTTTGTTCGTTGTTTGTCGCCACAATGAATATTTGGTTGGCTGCTGGGGCTCAAAGGGGTCATCCGATTTTGTTATCAAATACAAAGCCCTACAATGATAAAATGAGTTTTCAAGGCAACGTAGATAGGCCATATTTGGTGCAGGAGTACTGTGTAGCCCTGCTATGAAAATTGGCAATATTATTTTTGAAAATACATGCCAAGGCGTCAGACCCACCTTTCCCTTTTTTTCAGCGAGAGAGAAACCTGAAAAAATGAATTTATTGTAAGTTGATGAGCAGCAACCCTAAACATACGGGGGTACATCAAGTCAGATTTTGATTTCGATTTGTGATTTGTTGTGAGACCAAAAGCCAGTGTTACTTTTCCACCTTAATCTGATGACAAATGTAAGGGCGGATACCTCTATTAGTTTAATATTTAGTACATATATATATATATATATATATAGAGAGAGAGAGAGAGAGAGAGAGAGAGAGAGAGAGAGAGAGAGAGAGAGAGAGAGAGAGAGAAACCGTGGCTTAATGGTTAGTGCAACTGCATAGTAACCAGGAGTTCCGGGTTCGATTCCCCGAGCTCTCGAGGAGAATTTGGAACTTTACAAAGAAAAAAAGCTATTGGTTGGCGTCAGGAAAAGCATCCGGCCAAGAAATTCCTCACTGCCAAATCATAGTCCCTCTGAAGGGCACCGTCTGAGCCCCAATTGCAAATGACGTTAAAACTTATGTATATATATATATATATACTTAGCTACATGAAGGAGATTTTTCCTGAAATAGACACCGTGCTCACAATGAATTGGTGTCCTCATACTAAATAACATGAAGTGACTTTTAATTGAGTTCAATGTGCATCAGATTTCTTCGTTTGTCGGTGCGTTTATTTCAGAAAATCTCAGTAAAGTTATAATTAAAAATGACAGCTATTCGTTTATTTCCTAAGCGTTTTTTGAGAAGGAATCCGATTTCTTCCTGGAGAAAATTGAATATTTCTTCCTTAGACAATTAATGACTTCGATTTTCCATTTATTCTGTTGTCTTCCTGTTCGTTTTCTGTAGATCTTTAATCTCGAATGTATTATTTAAACCAATCATTGTGTTTGTGGTTGGTTTATAGTGGAGCTAATAACAAATACCAAACAAACGACATTAGTAAACATGATAAAATACTAGATAAATTCTGTCTCAACGATTCGTCAACCAAAATTGACATACTCCTGACAAAGAAATCTGACGCTTTTGGTAAAACATTTTAAGGAAGAGGACATAGGACATGACATCAAATAGGATCATTCTGAAATCTTGGGAAAGGGAAAGACGGACATGCAAAGTCTGATAAAACAAGTGTTACCAAAACGTGAATTTTCGCGACTCCTGAAGGTCAATGTTGATTCAAGATGCTCTGCCATTACTAACTTCATAGCCAGGGGGGTCATCTCTTTAATATTTAGCTTTTTTGCCTGATCTTGTGATTAGTTCCCAAACCTTTTGTATTACATTACTGTAATGTGCAATCTAATTCTCATGAAAATGTCAATCAATGGGGATTGATAAAATGTCGAAATAGAATTTATAAATATCTTATCATGTTTCTTTGTGTCGATTTTATGTTATTTTTAATTAATTAGTATGGTTAAGAGGGAAACCACTTTGTGACACAGTGAAGTTATTTTCAGCCTTCTCGTGTTACTGTTAAGAACTGTGATTGACGTCATTTACGACTTTAAGGTTTCCATTTCGGCTTATTCACCAGATTATTGTAATGACTCATTTTCGATAGCGTTATGTTTTAATATCGTGTCACATTTCCACTCTTGCTTAAGCTTTTTTTAGGAAATATAACCACAGACATCCATTTTGCTCGACTGTGCAATAAACCTGTAATAAAATTTTGTAAAACAAGCGTAAAATAATTTGAATGCCTCTCCAGCTCAATTCATCAATGCAAAAATCTGGAGCTAGCTGATAGTAACTCAAAACATATCTGTATTCCCCTTCAGAGTAATTTTTATGTCACTAGTGACAATAGCTTAAAATTTCAAGCGGCCTTTATCGTGGGTAACAGCAGCCTACTGAAAAATGCCCTACTGAGCTATTTCTGTTGACTGTTGTTGTATTTTTTTCTTCTATTTTGAACCCAAGGTTATTGATTAGTGTACCAGACTCACACAGTTCTACTGGACCTGTAGTGTGGATTCCAGTGGAGAATTGTTGCTGGTCAAAGAGCTCTGATCACCTCCATTATTTTTTTTGACATTATAAACAGTGATACTGGTTTAACAGAATAAAAGTTTGTAACCTAAATGTAGTTTGAAAACAATTGATGGGGTCCAGAATTCTAAACTTCGAAGAGGGCCGCCAAGTGGCATATGGGGGTAATAGTGTGTTTTTTAGCAAAAAAATCCTTATGAAAGTCTTTATTAAAGTTTTTTAACAACCCATTAAAACATCGGGGAATGGTTCCAGTCTGGTCGATGTTGTGCCTTATGCTATTGGAACTTTTAATAGGGTTAGTAGACATGCAAACGGATGCATCAAGCCATGCCAACTCAGTTTCTGACATAAAAATCATGCAGGGAACCTGGTAATTTTGAAACCTCAATCAGCCGGAGTACAGTGCTTCCTGGGCGTGACAAAATTTCCAGTTCTTGTGTTGATCTGTCTGAAATGAAGCGTCAAAAAGATGTATAGTTAGACAAACCATTTCCGACAAACGTTTGCTGGCTCCAGAATGGGCAGGAAAAAGTGAATTAAAAACAGGGTGGCTGGCTTAAGATACTACAAGGTGCTTTTGTTTTATGAGCTAAGTGGTTCCCATTGATAACTAGGTTTAGGCTTTCCAAGTAAAAGAATGTCTGGGTATTTCATTTAGGTATACCAAAGATCTCTGATGAAGAGAATATTATTTTGAAGTTGCAACTTGTCGCCTTTCGCTTTCTACAGTCGACGAACCTATATAAAAACCCAGAAATTTACCTTTATTGACAACTGCTTTTTAACCCTAAATACCAGTGCAATTTTCATAAACAGCACACGTTTTAATCAAAGTACTACCATTAAAATGCTTAGGAGTGGCATATAATAAGTATAGTAACATAGTGACCATAGCACATTCGCTTATGTTTCGATGGTGCGTTTGGCTTGGTCGTTATTTTAAGCGCTCACACTTTCTTCCTTGCAGTGTTCTTCCTGTCTAAAATTAACATAAAACTTGGCGCAAGGCTGCAAAACCATTAACCAATCACTGTTTTCTTCCTTCAAACTCATGTTGGCGCTGTAGGTAAGGTTTATTGGCTGGTTAATGATTCATCAAACGGAAGATTATTTAAGTTGCTGTGGACTGAATAAAGGAAGCATTTATTTATATTATGGATACTGATAGATGAAACATTCCGTTAATGATAAAAAAACCCCTTCATCATGACAGTTAGGTCTTAGTATCAAAAACCTTCTACCTTGCCATTCCCGAATCCTCACTGTTTAAACTGTTTGGTTCAATTCATTATTTTCTTTACCGACTGTACGATTTTACATAATTACTCATTTTTATAGGGTTTACAAGTCATATATATATTAAGAATACTAGCTTCAAGTAAAAAATATGTACACAAAAAGAATCAGATTTCGTTGAAGTTAATAATCATGAGAAACGTTTTCTTCCGCTGAAATTCCTTTGTGGAACACTGGTCTCCAAAGCTGCACCAGCTGAAAAGAAAGCAACTTTCTTTCTGAAAATGCTGTCATGTAAACTTTGGAAATAAAGGAGAAAAGTTGAACCAAATATTTGAGACTTGTTTTCAGTGAAAACGTGCTACTATCTGCTACTTTCAAGAAATAATTTAGTACTATATTGTGGTACACAATAGTAATAAAATATAATTTTTATTTTGGTCCAGATATATTTCTTGTTGCCCTTTCCGTCAGGGATGCAAGAAACAAAACTTGTTCCGTATTTAATTGTTGAAACAGAGAGTAATGTATTTTTCAACATTTTCGTGAAGAAATTTTTGTAATTTTTGTAACAGTTTGTTTAATACAATAAAGCTTCTTCCCACGGCCTCTATCTCAACGGCTTTCTCAGAATGAAGAAATCAAGCAAAGGTTGTAATGCTGCAAGTTAGAAGCATCAGTAAAAGAACCCTGATAACAATCACAAAACAAGAGTAATTGTCTACGCTCCGACCAACTGCATGGATGACAGAGAAGTGGAGGAGTTCTACAATAACTTAAGAAACACAATACAGGAAATATCAGCACATAACTTACTGGCATGCGTTGACGACCTCAATGCAACAGTAAGTGCACCTTTACCATTCCACGACAAAAAGCAGCTGAAATATCTCCTACCCAGCAGAACCTGAGTTTCGATCCACGACCAATGCTCAGTTTCAAGTGGCAGGAAAAACTGTCCTTTCCAAGACGGAGCTAGACTTCCTGCGAGAACTTGAATACATTTCGGTTTCTCGCAATGTAAGCTCAGTACTCACAACCTTAAGGCCCACAATATCTTTATCAGAGTAGGGTCGGATCAGAGTTGTCTGTAAGGCGACAGACGAGAGCTTTATGCTTGCGAATACCGCTTGGAAAACGGCGCCTTATCTGTGCCCTGGTTGTTGATCCTAGGTAGGGGTTTCTATCAGTGTGTCAGAGTGCTTGCGAGTCAAATCAGCGGGGCTAACCAAGCTCTTAAATTGCTGGAACAGCCCGGCAAAACCGATATTCTTGATGGAGTTTCTTTTTCCTAGCTCTTTAATCACAACCAGTCTCTATGAGCGACTGACCGGATACTGGCGGCTTATAGTTATCACAATCCTCTGCGACTGTCCAGTAGCTGGTGGCAAGATTGTGGTACATCCACCTCGCCAAGTCGCGCATGAGCCAGCGTGGCGAGTACGGCTCATCACTCCATAGGCGACTGAACCCCCTCAGATGAGGTCACCGGCTTTGGAGTCTGAAACCATGGTGGACAGCATGGTGGATGTGGATATCGGCGAAGGAACTGGACAATTGGTCAACGGTGATACTCACACGGCGTTGGGATTAAATACCCAAGGTCACCTAGCTCAGTGAGGAAGCTACTGTTTCAAACCTGTGATGGAACACCCCATTTATGTACAGTGGAAAAGTGTTCCACCCCGGCTTCCTGACAAGGCCTCCTTCTCCAGGACCCACATCTCCATCCAATGCCTTACAAGAGAAAAAGATATTATACTGGTTCGGTCGTCGCCCAGCATAAAAAGGACCGCGTGCCTGCTGTAGGAAGCTCGGCAGACTCGACAAGTTCACTAAGCTCAAACACTAACAATGACAATGATCACCTTAATGTAGGGAAGAAAATAAAGATCCTGACATTAAATGTGGAATGTCCTATCCATGTCAAAATGCGAATACCTATCAGAACTTCTACGTAAATATGATGTTGATATCGTACTCCTACAAGAAACACACCTGACCGACAACAGCCAACCTTTCAGATACAAAATCAATGGCTACTCTGTCAGCAATAAACAAAACCACCCAAAATGCGGAATCATCACATACGCCAGAATACCAGACCTGGTTACTGATCTTGGTGGAAAAACAGATGAATATGGGACCGAAACAACCACTGTCAAAATTGGAAAAACTGAAATTACAAACATACACAAATCACCAAACACAAATTGGACAAACCCTCCCTTGACATCAATCAACCACCCAGCGATAATCGCAGGAGACTTTAATAGTCACCACAACGAATGGGGATACACAAAAAATGATCAAGCAGGAGATCAACTAAGCCAATGGTACACCCTTTCAAACCTTTCCCTCATTTATAACCCAAAAGATAAAGGAACTTTCCACTCAGCGCGCTGGGGTAAAGATTATACCCCTGACCTCGTGTTTGTTTCTAAAGACAACAACGAAAGTCCAACCACAACAACGAGAGAAGTCCTGGGCAACTTTCGAAAGAGCCAATACCACCCAACTCTTATTACAATANGACAAACCCTCCCTTAACATCAATCAACCACCCAGCGATAATCGCAGGAGACTTTAATAGTCACACAACGAATGGGGATACACAAAAAATGATCAAGCAGGAGATCAACTAAGCCAATGGTACACCCTTTCAAACCTTTCCCTCATTTATAACCCAAAAGATAAAGGAACTTTCCACTCAGCGCGCTGGGGTAAAGATTATACCCCTGACCTCGTGTTTGTTTCTAAAGACAACAACGAAAGTCCAACCACAACAACGAGAGAAGTCCTGGGCAACTTTCGAAAGAGCCAATACCACCCAACTCTTATTACAATAGGCATACAGATACCAAAAATAAAAGCACTGCCAAAACCACGATGGAATTTCCGCAAAGCAAACTGGGACGCCTTTGCTACAGATATTGACAAAACATGTCAAAGAATACCACCCGAAAGAAGCAGCCTGCATAGATTCACCAAATTGATCCTAAGCATCTCTAAAAAGCATATCCCACGAGGCTTTCGAAAAGACTATATCCCTTTGTTCGACTGAGCACAGCAAACAACTCTGGGAACAATTGAAAGAACCCAAGACCAAAATATCACAGAACTCCTAGAATCAATTCACAACTCCCGTAAAGAAAGATGGCTCAAGGTTGTTGAAAATATGGACCTGACTCACTCTAGTCGGCATGCTTGACAAACAATAAAAAAGCTTAACCCCGGATCCCAACAAACAAAAACAGCCCCACAAATTAGCGCTGAAGACATTGCGAAAGAGATAAAGCAAAGAGGACAGCATAAGCCCAACTACACTTTTGAGAAGAAAATCAGAAAGAAATATCAAAATGTAATAAATTCGATACCTCGTACAGGATCTCTCCTTTCCATCCCAGTGACAACCAATGAAATGAAAAACGCCATTAAAAACATAAAAAACGGGAAAGCAGCAGGAATTGATGGAATTTATCCAGATATGATTACCCACCTTGGTCCCAATGCTATCAACTGGATGGCAGCCACCATGACAAAAATCATTGACAAAGGTACATACCCACAACAATGGAGACATTCAAAAGTAGTAGCAATTTTAAAACCAGGCCAACCAGCTAAAGAACCATCCAGCTATAGACCCATCTCTCTGCTCAGCTGCCTCTATAAACTTCCAGAGCGTATAATCCTCACGAGGATCACTCCATACATCGATCCTTTCGTACCCTCACAACAAGCAGGCTTCAGAGAAAAAAGGAACACCACCGAACAAGTTATAGCTCTTACTTCTTACATCGAAGCAGGATTCGAAAAGAAGCAGAAAACAGGTACTGTGCTGATAGACCCATCGGCAGCATATGATATTGTACGGACTGGGGGCCCTCATGTACAAACTCGCAAAAATCATTCCCTGCCGAAAAAAACTCAAAATACTGCCTACTATGACTGGCACCAGACAGTTCCATGTTGTACTTGGTGGGAGAAAGAGTAAAACAAAGAAAATTAGAAATGGTGTCCCACACGGCTCAGTAATTGCTCCTACACTTTTTAATGTCTATATCAGTGACATGCCAAACAGTCAATTATTCAAGCTTTTACGCTGATGACTGGGCTCTAGCACACCAATCAAGAGACTAAAATGAAATTGAAAATGTACTCACCCACGATAGTACCAATCTAAAACAATGCCTTGACAGGTGGTACCTTAAAATGAACACAACCAAATCGGTATCGTCAGTATTCCACCTGAACAACCACCAATTTGCAAAAACTCTCAACATTAACGTCGATGGAAATACCCTCCCAGCAGATCACAACCCTAAATATCTCAGTGTGACGCTCGATCGACAACTGACATATCGACGACACTTGGAAGGCAGTGCAAACAAAATAACTAAAAGAAACTGTCTCATTAGAAAATTGGCAGGAACATCATGGGGAGCATCAACAACAGTGTCTCACAGACTATTGCGAACCAGTCTGGACAAGAAGCCCTTATACCAACTTAGTAGACACTAAACTCAGAGACTCTGTGAGAATTATCAAGGGCTGCCTAAAGTCAACACCTGTGCAGTGGCTCCCAACAACGAGTGGAATCCCAGCCCCTCATCTACGAAGACAAGAGGTTAACCAAAGATCCTTAGAAAAACTAAGCGCAGCACCAGACAATAACCCACTAAAAGACGTCTGCTACAATGCACTTCTCAACAAGACTGGAATCGTGGAAACCCTACTACAAGTCAGGCCAAGAAAAATTTACCATCATGGAATCATGGAAGAAAGAGTGGACCGATAACACCCC
>RDPX01000093.1:1257197-1271532 GCA_003991215.1 Morbakka virulenta | reverse complement strand
CTGTATGCAGAATAGGAGGCTTTGTTGGTTTGGTCATGTGGAGAGAATGGACAAGAATGCTTGGGCAAGTAGATGCAGAACAATCAAGGTGACAGGAACCACTAGCAGAGGAAGACCAAAGAAAACATGGGAGGAAGTGGTAAGGATGGATCTCAAACAAAAAGGTGTCAGCAGAGACCTGGTGAAGGATAGGATAACTTGGAAGTCAATTTCAAGAAAGCGTCCAACACATGCTAGCATGTAAAACGGACGTTAAACCAAATATGATGATGATGATGATGATGATGATGATGATGATGATGATGATATAGTGTTCTTGTGTTATAATGTGTAACAAAACTGGGACTCAACAAAGATACACATAAACAGATAAAAGATTCACTATTCACCCAAATAAAAGGTGATCTGTATTCTGAAAGTTGTTTGACTCTTTTAGACTCTTTTAAGGCTCTTTTACCATCTTAAACCACACAATTATATGCAAAGTTTTTAGTAGATAAATAAATGACCTGATGTAATACTGTCCCATAAAATTTGCAAGGTCATCAAGATCAATGCTTGTGCAAGACACCAGGCTGAATCTATGTAAAATTTCACACTCCTACACAAAATTCACCCACGTAAGATAAACACAAATTGTTTGAGTGTAGTTACATGCTTTACATCATGTTTTAACTGTCTCTGATAACTATTGCACTGTTTTGATTATTTTATATCCTGGAGCTTTCATCTTTAACATTTCTCCACTGATGTTATCTACTCCTGCTTCTTTATTGCTCTTCAACTTTTTTACTGCTATCTTCACTTCCTCTTCTGTGGAGGGACCTGTGTTGATTTCCTTGATGGTTTTAACACTACTGATCTCAAACTCATTTTTCTCCACATTTTCGTCACATTCATTCTCGATGTTTAATACTTCTTCGAAGTGTTCTTTCTATCTTTGAAGTATCTGACCATCTTCAATGAGTAGCTTACAAGTTTTGTCTCTCGCACAAGTTGTTGATTGCTTTTCTTGTTGCACAATAGCTTTGTAATCATGTATAGAGTTCCCATGTCATTTTTTCCCTCCATGCTCAGCTTCTTCAGCAAACCCATTTATCATCTTACATTTATCTTCTCTAACCCTTTTCTGTAAACTTTTGTCCATCTCACTATACTTCTGCTACTTGATAGCACAGATTCTCTCTGATCTTGCACAGTTTATCTCATTTTTCATTTTCTTCCTTTCATCTATAGCTTTCCAAGTTTCATTGCTAATCCACTCGTTATGCTCCTTCCTTTCCCTACCCAGGATGTTTTGGCTGTCTCTGTGTAGATTGCAGTGAAATCTTCCCATTCTTTTTGTATGTTTGCCTCTTACATGGCTATTTCCATGCTCTCTTCCAGTGCTTCAAACCTGTTTTTCAACTCTACTGTGAACTGATTTTGGATGTCTTTATGTTTCAAAAGTACAGTGTTGAATGTTGCCCTTCTCCTGATGTTCTTGAGTTTGTGTCTTGAAAGCCAAAAATTCAAGTTGCTGACCACAAGGTTATGGTCAGTTAGCATCTGCACACCTAATGGCTCATACATCAGTGAGAGACCTCTTGTATCTGCCATTGATGATGAAGTGATCAGTTTGGTTTTTGTCTCTGTTGTTTGTTGAGGTCTATGTGTATTTGTGAATGTTTTTGTGTTTGCAGAATGTGCCTCCAATCAATAGGTCATTTTCTTCACATAACTCAGTAAGTCTTTCACCATTCTCATTAATGATGCTCAAGCCTTCTTTCCCTAAAACTTTCTCATGGTTTTTGTTGTTAAAACCCACTTTGGCATTTGCGTCTCCCATAAGGATCAGCATGCCATGCTTTGGTGTTGGCTCAATCTCTTTCTGCAGTTGTTCTTCATTTGCATCCTTTGTAGGGCTATAGATTTGAATGATGGTGGTTTTTACATATCTGAGTTGAATCTAGCACTTATAATCATTCACTGGATTCCACCTGATCAGACATTTCCTAGTCTCAGGCTTAACATGATTCCTACTACAGCTCAGGTTCAGATGAACCAGAATACAGTACAGACTCTCAGGTGTTGACCTTCACTTCTCTGAAACCACTCCCATCTTGCTTCACTTATGCCTAGTATCTCTAGATGGTATTTCCTCATTTCCCTTGCTATTATTGCATTTTCCTGGTGGCGTACATGGTTCTTACATTCCAACATTGTTATGATAAGTTCCTTCACTGCATTCTCCCTACTCATTTTCTTAATATTTTGTTCTTTTAGGCTAGATATATTATAGTTGCTTTGTGCCAATGTTAAGCTGGCTTACTACAATCAAAGCAACTAATTCATAATGGAGAGATTTATGAAACCTGAAAGACTAAGTATTAATCCAGATACAACTGACGCAGATAAAGTTTATAAACACTGGGTGCGGACTTTCACTAACTTTATAAAGTCTTCAGATAATAACTGTAATGCAAGTGATGGTGGTGATAGTACTACTAGAACAGTTAACAAGTTTAACCTTCTCATCAACTATATTGAACCAAACGATTATGAGTACATCTCTGACTGTGATACTTATGATGAAGCCATTGAAACCCTTAAAAATGTATATATTAAACCGTAAAATGTTATTCTTGCCCAACACGTCTTATCAACAAGGAAGCAGCGGGCTGGGGAGACCATTGACCAATTCTTGAACGAGTTAAAAACACTTGCTAAGGATTGCGATTTTAAACCTGTTAGTGCCAAAGAGTATAGATTGGAGATGATAAGAGATGCTTTCATTAACAGAATAGCTTCCAACATTATACGGCAAAGATTGCTAGAAAGTAAAACACTTGACCTGCAGACAGCATTTGAGAAGGCAAGAGCCCTCAATACAGCTCAACAAAGTTCCAATAAGTATGCACAACCTCCTGGAATGAATGCAGTCATACCAAAACCTGCCCAAGATGGTGATTCCGCTGTTGCAATGACTACTAAATTGCAAGGAAAACAATCTACCTGCTGGTTTTGTGGAAACCCTTGCCACCCAAGATCGAAGTGCCCTGCTAGAGATGCTGTGGGTCATAAATGTAAAAAGGTAGGACACTTCGAAAAATTATGTCATTCATCCACAACTGCTAGTACAATGACTACCACTCCTGATTTCTCTTTAGCTGTACCTAAATATGATGATGACTACTTCTGTGCATCAGTTGCAGCATCATCCAATTCATCTTTTCATGTTACAACACCAGTTCTGATAAATGATATGTATTGTGCAGAGGCATTGATTGATAGTAGAAGTACCGACAAAAGCTTTATCAGTGAAAGACTTGTCAGACTACTAAATCTTAAAACCGTACTGTCCCACCATACGATAGGAATGGCTTCAGCTTCATGTTCTGTGAAGTCTAAAGGATACTGTATAGTCTCCTTAACAATGGGTGAGCAATGCTCTCCGGAAGTAAAGCTTTTTATTTTACAAAACTTATGCACAGATGTAATTCTTGGTACTGATTTTCAAGAGCAGCATGAAAGCTCTTGTTTGCCTCCCCCATAAAGTATTGGGGAGGCAAACCACCACTGACCTTTTCAGCTCTAATCACCATAAAAACCCACCCACCAAAGCTGTTTGACACCTATCAGGAGACTGCAAACTAATTGCTACTAAATCAAGGAAATACTCCAGTGTTGACAAGTCATTCATTACAACTGAAATTCAAAGGCTGCTAGAGCTTGGCATTATTGAACCTAGTACCTCACCTTGGAGAGCGCAAGTCTTAGTGGTGCAGGAGAAAACCAAGAAATGCATGGTAGTAGAATACTCAGAAACTATTAATAAATACACACAGTTAGACACTTATCCTCTGCCAAAAATTTATGAAATGGTAAATGCAATTGCCAAGTATAAATTCTTCAGCACCATAGATTTGTGTTCAGCATACTACCAAATTCCACTAGCTGAAGATGATAGGAAGTTCACAGCTTTTGAGGCTAATGGAAAGTTATACCAATTTACAAGAATGCCATTTGGTGTTACCAATGGATCAGTGTGTTTTCAAAGGGAAATGGATAACTTCATTAGTACTAGTGAACTAAATGATGCATTCCCGTATTTAGATAATATAACAATATGTGGGAACAATCAAGAGGAACATGATGCCAACCTTAAGAAATTTATGAAACCAGCACAGAAGAATAATCTTACTTTTAGTGAAGAGAAATGCACTTTCCCAACAGACGTTGTAGACTTACTAGGATACTGTATCTCTCATAATTCTGTTCAACCAGATCCAGATCGATTGAAGCCCTTGCTTGATTTACCAGTACCAATAAAACCCAAGGAATTGAAGAGGGTAATTGGGATGTTTTCTTACTACGCCAAGTGGATATACATGTTTTCTGATAAAATTCGTATCTTAAACACAGTAACCAAGTTTCCATTAAGTGGTGAGCAAGTAAAAGCATTTGAGTCTTTAAAAAAGGAACTTGCAGCATCGGCAATGCAACCAATAGATGAAAACATGCCCTTTAATGTTGAAATGGATGTGTCAGACTTTGCAATCTCAGCAACCTTAAACTAAGATGGGAGACCAATCGCATTCCACTCCCATACTCTACAAGGAAAAGAACAGTTTCATTCTCCAGTTGAAAAGGAAGCGCAAGCAATTGTAGAGTCAATCCATCATTGGCATCACTTTCTGTTAGGTAGAGATTTCATGCTAATTACACACCAATGCTCTGTATCACACATGTATGATTACAAATCAACAAGTAAAATTTAAAATGACAAAATCATGCAATGGAGAATTGCTCTATTCCCATATTGATACGACATTCACTATCGACCTGGCAGCTGCAATAGTGGACCTGACACCTTTACACAAGTTAAATGTGCAGCCATATCATAAGAAAGTTTACATAATATTCATGTAGCCTTATGTCACCATGGAGTGACTCGTCTTCATCATTTTATCAAAGTTAGAAATCTTCCTTATTCATTAGAGAATATTAAGCAAGTATGCAGAGACTGTTGCATTTGCCAAGAAGTAAAACCTAGATTCTATAAGCCATCGCCAACTCGTTTAATCAAGGCTACTCAACCATTTGAGAGAATTTCAGTTGATTTTAAAGGACCTTTACCATCAACTAGACACCCATTCTTGCTCACAATCATTGATGAGTATTTACGTTTTCCATTTGCGTATCCTGTAAATGATGTAAGTGCACCAATTGTAATCAAATGTCTAATGAATCTATTCTCCATCTTTGGAATGCCAGGGTATGTACACTCAGATAGGGGAACGTTCTTTATGTCAACTGAACTGAAGCAGAGGCTGTTCTCAAAAGGTATTGCTACCAGTCGAACTACACCATATATTCCCACTGGAAATGGTCAAGTTGAGAGATATAATGGTATTATTTGGAAGTCCGTACTGCTTGGATTGAAATCTTGAAACCTGTCACTTATTCAATGGGAAAGGGTATTACCTGATGCGGTCATTCTACAAGGTCCTTATTATGCACATTAACAAATTGCACACCACATGAGCGACTCTTTTGTTATCAACATTGTTCTGTAACTGGATCATCAATGCCATCATGATTAATGAGTCCAGGACAAGTCCTAATGCGAAGAAATGTTCGTAATACTAAATATGACCCTCTTGTAGATGAAGTGAGTTTAATTGAAGCTAATCCACAATACGCTCATATAAAGTTGCCAGATGGTAGAGAAACCACTGTGTCTAGTAAACAACTAATTCAGAGACTAACCAACATCAGAATAACCTTACACAAATTGAAGCAAACAGTTCCCACAACTCGTATATTTTGGAGGAATCAATAAATCCACCATTACGCAGATCAGAAAGAATAAGTAGACCACCAGACTGATTGGACTTGTAACTATCTTAAACTTTGGACTTTGTATATTATGAGCATTAAAACTTTATATATGTGAACATTGAACTATATAGCTGTTAATTTGGTTGTTGTGGATAGTATGGCTGATTGTATTGTTATGAATTATTGTAAAATCTGGACTCAGCCACCTAACAGCATCGCTATGTTAAGTGGGCCAGTTGTAGTGCTTTTGCACATGTCTGGTTATAGCTGGAAATACGTAGTGGTATGAGATATTTGACATTGATTTTATAGTAGAGGGTGAATGTGATGATAAATTCCTTCACTGCATTCTCCCTACTCATTTTCTTAATATTTTGTTCTTTTAGGCTAGATATATTATAGTTGCTTTGAGCCAAAGTTAAGCTGGTTTACTACAAACATTCTACATGGATGTATCTTTTGGTGTTAGTAGTGATCTCATGCATGTCATTCTCAGGTTGGAGACTTCCCACACGCTTTCATCTCCAGCCATCATATGCATGCCTTCCCATCTGAGGTCACTGTCTTTAGGGATTTCACACATGGTTCTGTGACCTTAGAAAGTTTTGTTTGCTGTCCAAGTTTCTGTAATCAGTGCTTGTTTTATGGAAAGGGGTGATAGGCCCCTTGCCCAACTCTCCTACTTTCTCATTCAGGTTTGGGACTGGCCATGTTGGAGTTTGTTGGGGTTTTATACCCCCAAAATATTATGGGATGAATCTTAAGTAGTTACCACTTTCAAACTGTATGTTAACCTACAATACATTGCCATACATCTGATATCAATAAGAAGTTTAAAAAGTATCACAACATTTATTTACCTCTTCTGCTTTTCCCTTTCAGTGTTTCCTTTTTTGTCTCTTCTTTGGGTTTGATCAGCTTTCTTTTTCTATTTGGTGCCATCTCACTTGTTTTTCTGTCAAAAGTAAGATAAAGTCAAAGTTGATAGTGTCATGAATATTTAGGATAACCAGCCATATAAAAACATAATTGATGATGCTACAAGTGAGCAACCATAAATTATGGATATTACAACATGCATCATCAGAGCTCAGATCTTATATTTATTGCCCCATGGAAATCCACACAACCAAAAATAGTAAAATAATAACACTATTGGCCAATAAGCAAACTACTAGAGCAAGAGTAAAAATTTCACTACTCCCTGTTTCCACATTTATGGGTTTCTTTAACACTTCTCACAAGCTTGTGGTCTAGCCACAGTTCAGCTCATGCCACAAATAAACAGAAGAAAAAACTATCAAATAATTTCAAACACTTTATGCATTATCCAAACTAACAACAGGAAAATCTCCTACACTGATTCTAGCTCTGAGGCAACAACTTCAGCATCCTTAACTATGTTGTTTACATAATTTCATGTATCTGTTACATGTGCACTTTGGTGCAATGAATTCCTTCTATTTGCATTGTTTCTTAGTCATATTCTGCAGTTAAAAGGAGGACCTTGGCCCCTAGTCCCATTAAACTTTATACACTTCTGTTATTACTACATTCACCCTTTGTCCTTTCTTAATGTTGTAAAACTCCTCAGTACATAACAAAGCAAGACTGATCCCTTTCAGGTATTCTTTCTACCATAAAAAGAACCTAATGGTCAGAAATCTGAAAAACAAAAAAGGTTTCCTTTTGTAATATTTAAAATATGCTTCTAAGTAAAAGATAACATTTCCATCTTTATTTGTTTTATACCATGAAGTAAATGTGCTTTTAAAAAACTGACGTTATATAATTAAATACAACCATATTTTGTTGAACAAGATTAATACATTTCATAAACTAAAATCTTAACTTCACTGTACCCTTGTTGCTTTTTTACCTAATTTTTACCTAACAGGATTGCTATTTTGCCACAGAAAAAAGATATGTTCAAATGCATTTAAATTTCTTTTTATTGTATACTACAACACAGGAAACACAGAAAATTTTACAGTCAAGATGTTTCTTGAAAAGAACACCTGTCAATTAATGGTAGAGCTAAATGAAAAAAACGACAAAGCAATGTTTAGAAAAATTTTTAAACACATGTCACTAGCACTTAACATTTAAAAATATTGAATCTCACCCTCAGAATCTACGCAAACATCCTTCTGAATCAAAATTCCATAGGCCATTCTTATGAGTGTAGCAAAACTTATTAAGCTGTTGAGACCTTATCATGGAAAAAAAACAAGAGGTTCTGGTATGCTAGATGTGTTTTGTCTGCTTCATTAATGTATCTTTATTTATGCTTTGCAGGTCTTTAAAAGGACTGACCATCAACACTTTAAAATCAACATAAATTCTTGGATGAAGGTCAGGTGTGCATTGAGATAAAACATACACAATGATCTTGAGAATGATGATAGCAAATATTGTAATATACTGGTGACTCACTATGCACAGCCCTTTAATTATTGTATTAGTAAAATAAGGCTTTGCACTGGATGAAGGTTAGTTTTTAAGTGAGAAACAGCATTGACAGGCTGAACCATGTCAATAGACAGGTACATTTTTCAGTATTGTAAATGTGTGGTTAGAATTTTTTTAAAGTGAAGTTTGAGAAAAATATAATTTGTATAAAAATATAATCTTGTTTACTTCAAATCTGTTATTTTTCATACAGAACTGAAGCTTTGGCAACCTTGCTGAATCAACAGAAATCACTGTTGAATGTGCCACCTACTGGAGCAAATTTGATAACTTACACAAGTCGTGAGACTCGAAGAAGAAGCTATAAGAACTAAGCTACCAAGCTACATTAAGTGCAGGTATTGTCAGCGTGGAGCCAGCTTCCTCTGATTATGTTGTTAAGTTAACTAATGTTGCAAGCTTTTACAATAGTGATACCAATGGAGCTAAATATTGGGCCACTTTTATACCAGATGGAACATCAAAAGGATACTTGGGCTTTGACAAGATTTTAAGTTTTCCTTTCCTTTTACATGAGCTGGCATTCTTAGTTTATAATGAAATTCCCAGAAGAGAATAAGAGAGAGAACCTATGTTAGAGCTGCTCCTCTAAGTGTTTTCATCATAGAAATTTGCCACACTTTACACACTAAATCATTGTGTCATGTTACAAAACTGCTCTCCATTGTTTGTTTACAATTTGTTGTAATCCAAGTTGCTCAAATTTTCTGTTGTAATGTTTTACTAAGACCATTAGTTGTGAAATGCTGAAGAACTCTAATGGGCATGTAATTTAAGATCATTGGTAAAAGTTCAGGATGAACTGGGATTTTCCCCTGTAGAGCAAAGAATAAGTTGAAGTTACTTACTTGTGTTGCCAGTGCATAGATTTCTGACATTCTTTCTTTCCAACAGACTTACATATATTTTATATTAAATTTTCAAGGAGCAGATATTAAACAGCTGTGTTGTTAAACAGAAATATCTTTCCCAGGCATTGACCTTATTACATGTATGCCTGAATTAATGCCTTCACTTACAGTCAATGTGATGCTTCTGGACCTCAAAATGTAAATAAGGCTTATGTGCTAACTGATGCCAGAACTACTACAGAGGGAAGGTATCAAGCTGAAAACTCTCATTGACAATAAAGCTATTTCTTGGAGCATCCAAGGGAATGCTTCAAATATTTAGTGTCACAACAACCAGGCATGAAAAAAATACAGCCAATATTGGACATAGAAGAATGAAATCAGCAGGAAGATGCATTTTCTGGAAAAATCAACAATTGCACAATAAAGTAGTGTGATTGGTGAAAATGTTGAATGAAAAGTGCAGTTATTTCAAAATATACTTATCTGCTATTGCACTTTGACAGAACTTTATTGGCACACCAAATAATTAAGTTAAAATAAGTTATGATGCCCATGTGACTACATTTTGGGATAAATATAGACCACCACCCCCCATGATAATGTCAACCACCTTTTAAAATGTATTAGCCCAGTCTCAGTGGTTAATTTACTCAGCTACTGATTCTTACATTGATGATATGAGAAATATGTGAGGAACTTTGGTTTAATAATTAAAGCTAGTTTATTTTTATCAGCCGTCCATCCACAGCATGTTTGGGCATTATGAGTCAAGGATTTTCTTGACTGTACCATGGGCTGATGATGTGATCTCTTCATACAAAACCTTTGGTGCTATCTGATGTGACAATATTGATAATCTATTGTATAACTCGTTTTGAAAGGGTTCATACTTTCTTAGGCCTTTTATTTGCTCGAAGTAAAGCATAACTGTTTCTTTTTTCCTTCAGGTGAAGTTAAGCCTCACTTTTGCTCATCATTCTAGAGTCAGAAATGTTATTAACATCGAGTCCTGTGCTACCAAGTAAATTTTGGTGGGTACAGGATTTGGGTGTCGATATAGCCTATTTCCTTTTCACTTTTTCCATGTGGTGAAATCCATGTATGGAGTTTTGTTTTCATAAAAATAAAATTTGTTACTTATGGATCCATTCTGCACACAAAATTCCGCTTTGCGATCCCAAAAAAAGTTTTTTCAATAACATTTGGAAAGATTCTTGTCACCAATTCAAACACCTGAACACAGTTCCACAAATGATACTAGTATGTCAGCAATGCATTATTCGGATTCAGTTTATAATTAACTTGTTAGTATTTTGGGTATTCAAATGAGAGCTAAACGGTCAGAAGAAAAGGGGTTACCGAAACAGGCAATTCTTATTTTTGGAATAACCAACAACCTCGGTGGGTTTTGGAGTTTGTAGCGATTATACTGGGAACAGATGGCAGCTATCAGGATTGATGGAGAAATGAGCAAGTGGTCTTCAATCAAACGAGGAGTAAGACAGGGATGTGTTCTATCACCGGATCTGTTAAATCTGTATAGTGAAATCATCTTAAGAGGTATCAAGAACATGCCTGGAGTGAAAATCGGAGGTGTAAACATAAATAACTTAAGATATGCTGATGACACAGTATTGATAGCTGAAAGTGAAGTGGATTTGCAGAACATCTTAAATAAAGTAGTGTTAGAAAGTGAAAAGAAAGGACTCCAGATTAACATCAAGAAAACAGAATGTATGGTGATATCAAAGAAAAGTGTATCCCCAAAGTGTACTTTAACTATCAATGGAGAATTTGTAAAGAATGTTAAAAAGTTTACTTATCTTGGTAGTTTGATAACATCAGATGGAAGATGTGTGAACGAAATAAAGAAACGAATCACTTTGGCGAAGGATGCTTTTAGTAAAATGAGTTTAGTTTTCAAGAACAGGCAGCTGCAAGTAAAAACTAAGATTCGAGTCCTAGAATGTTATGTGTGGTCTGTTTTGCTTTATGGGTGTGATGCTTGGACCATCAATGAAAGCATGAAGAAACGAATAGAAGCAGTGGAAATGTGGTTCCTGAGAAGAATTCTTAGAATATCTTGGACTGACAAAGTGAGCAATTAAGTGGTATTAGAGAGAGCAGGAATGAAAAGAAAGTTGATGAAGGTAATTAGAAAAAGACAACTGCAGTTTCTGGGTCATGCAATGAGATGTGAAGGAATGGAAAACTTGGTGTTAACAGGGAAGATTGAAGGAAAGAAAAGTAGAGGAAGACAGAGACTGAAATCCATTACCAGCTTGAACAAGGATCTTCAATTCAAGAGGAGTGACTGTGAAATTTTAGCACTGACAAAAGAGAGAAATAGATGGAAGACCATGATCTCCAACGTCCTGAAAGGATAAGGAACTCAGAAGAAGAAGAAGAAGAAGCGATTATACTGTCTGCTCAATGACGATGGTTGAGATTCTGTCTTGGATTATTCGCTATGTCTACACAATACATATGAATTTAACTGAAACAAAATTAATCTAAACCACATGTTATAAAATTATCAGTGAATTTTACTTGCGGGGCTAAGTCACATTTGAAGAGGCTGTCACTGATCAGTGAGCAATTGACTACCGACCTAGTGTTCCTCCAGTGTACTGAGTGCTACAACAGTCTTCCTAACAGATATTTCTACTTATCTATTGCTATCTTCACTGGGCAAGTAAATGAGTCTTAAATATAAGCTTACCTTCCGTTTTCTGAAACTGAACAGTCACGAAACTCCCATGCAATTTGTTTGAGGAACTGAGTCTTCCACAGATCATGCAATTCGACATGCGTTGGTACTTTTACCGCCAATGTTTTAAAATTTCAAAAGTTCACAGGGAGCTCTTAAACAAACTGTCAAAGGCGAGAAAAATTACTCAGTTACCAAGTCTTATTAATTCTTATTTCAATTGGCGAGGTGTGGTGGTGGTGTGTATGTGGGGGGAGGGGGGAGGGGAGGATGGCATGCTGTATGAGCAAAAACCTGTCCTCCATATCAAACTTCACAGGCTTGCATCCCACCACACCATCGCTACACTGTACCACTCTTGAATAAGACACACCCTTCCTATGCCCACAACATTCACAGACACAACACGGAAGACAGACACTTGTAAGCAACCATTCGACTGGATCATCCTGGTTGATTTTGCAGATTTTCTAATTTTACTCGACAGCTACTATCCGCATGAAGCTCGGCAGTCACCAGCCAATAAGCTGTTGTACCGCCCCGGCCTCCCTTCCTCATTGAGTTCATTGACAGAAACCCGATAGGTGGTCGGCAACCACTGCACCAGGCAACAAAATCAAACAACGAAAAGGACCAGCTCTAAAATTGAGGGTTTAAAATATCTGGACAATTTTGGCCGTCCTTTCTGAAAATCTTCAAGACACCAGCGACTCTAGGAAAAAAGCAGTCATCAATAACGAGCTAAAGCGGGTAATTGTGGATATTGACACCCTTCAAGAACCGCGGCTGGCATACTCGCATTCTGTGAAGGGGCATAACTACACATTATACTGACAAGGAAAGAGCTCCAGCCAATCATTGGTATATGGAGTGGGCTTTTCAAGGAGAATCACATCGCTGAGTATGGTAGAGCCAGGCAGCAACTGCTCTGAGCGACTCCTCAAGTCTGGATACCACCACACACCTCATCGCTCCACCTTGACGAACATCAGAGGAGAAATGCTTTTGGTAAAGAAAATTTCGTACTGAGGAGGAGGAAGTCTCGGGTTGTTTTGCTGCCTTTTAACGCAATGCAAGGGAGTATGACGAAATGGAACCATGGACTAATGCTTTTATGGGTGCTCTTCATCATGGAGAGGAGGTCAGTCTGACCATTACCGCATCCATCATGGTTGACGCTGGAGTTGAAGGTTATAAAATATTTTACTTTTAATATTGGAAAAAGTTTTGAAAAGAACTATGTCAGAGTATCAATTCATTTTTTCTGATACCTATTGACCTTTACCGCTAATACACGAGCCTCTCTTAGGCTTACCACCTTTCTTAGGTGAATATATATATATATATATATATATATATATGCCATACAGAGGGTATCAAATTGTTTATTATAACTGAAGATATTTTTCATCAGGGAAGAGGCTTAGCAGTACTCACTCACCCTCCTGTTGCCTTTCGATCACCTTCATATGCAACATATATCCTGGAAACACTAGAACAGGGTCTATCAACAGCCCATCGACAACTAATGATTGAAATGGATGACTTTGTACACAACGGCCCTGAATGTACTTTGAACAAAATTTTGAAAATAGTATTAGTATCACCACTCTCTGGAACCACGTACATTCCTCTTCCTAAGGAACTAGCTAAAAAATGTGCGCGGTCTTCAATATACGTAACAAAGACAATAAAGGGTTTCTATGGTAGGTCTTAAATTTTCTTCACCGTACTCAATATTGGGAAAATGCAAATCATTTAATCAGCTCCCTCTCTATGAACCAGAGCTGAATGTATCCGACATCACGCTCCCAATGAAGATCTACCCGATTTAAAATTTGAATGATGATATATCTTTGGCTGGAACAACAAAGAAGTGTTTCATTTTTGTATCATTCGGAAACGTGGATGTCTTTATCATGTCAATTTGCTTTTGTTTTCGAAAGGAACAAAGCCACCTTACTTTTTTTTTTTTAGTTTTAACGTCATTCGTCATTTTACAACTTAAGATATGCTGACGACACTGTATTGATACCTGAAAGTGAAGTGGATTTGCAGAACATCTTAAATAACGTAGTGTTAGAAAGTGAAATGAAAGGACTCCAGATTAACATAAAAAAAACAGAATGTATGGTGATATCAAAGAAAAGTGTATCCCCAAAGTGTACTTTAACTATCAATGGAGAATTTGTAAAGAATGTTAAAAAGTTTACTTATCTTGGTAGTTTGATAACATCAGATGGAAGATGTGTGAACGAAATAAAGAAACGAATCACTTTGGCGAAGGATGCTTTTAGTAAAATGAGTTTAGTTTTCAAGAACAGGCAGCTGCAAGTAAAAACTAAGATTCGAGTCCTAGAATGTTATGTGTGGTCTGTTTTGCTTTATGGGTGTGATGCTTGGACCATCAATGAAAGCATGAAGAAACGAATAGAAGCAGTGGAAATGTGGTTCCTGAGAAGAATTCTTAGAATAT
>RDPX01000093.1:1233433-1256572 GCA_003991215.1 Morbakka virulenta | reverse complement strand
AAAAATATTCTTCTGCCAGTACTGCTTCCATGGATTTGCAACTTCTGCTAGACTTGAAACACATCAACTCTTCTGCCATCGTCATGGAGCCTAACGAGCACACTACGTTTGCCTATTCTGAGATTACGGGTCCCAGTTTGGGGTACCATACCCCGCGTCGTTTTAGCCACTTTTGACCCCCAGAACCGCCATTTTTTAAGTATGTGTCTCCTTTTCCATGTGTCCAAATCCAAGTATATAGAGCACATTTTCCCCCTTAATAGCAGAAAAAAAACTGTTCCCAGACTCCATACATATCCCAGTAAATAAGAAAAAAATTACTTCATACATAGTAATGTAGAGAACATTTTTTCCCTTAATGGCAGAACCCGAAACTACCAAAAAAAAATTGAAATGTTATTGCGCGCATACAGGACTATTGGTTTTATGAATAAATCATGGATTTTATGCTTTTACAATCGGAGTTTTGGCCTTCTGTCCTCCCGTTTATGCATACATCATGGATTGATTATTGCGTGTTACCATGCAGCGTAGCTAAGGTTGCTGTGATCACGGCTGTGATCGGGGCTGGCTTTGAGTCTGGTTTTGAGTCTGGTCATAATGGCTAGCTCTGTTTTCAAACTAGAGTAATAATTAATGTTACACGTTTTTCATAGTACCCATACTTCGACATATTACGACAGCGAAAACATAATCATATTTAATATTCTACATTAAGGTTAGAACGAAATTCAATGTACAATGTACAATACACTATTATAATATATATGTTCAGAGGATCCATTCCCGCGCAAGCTTATCCTGGATTTGCTGCATTTCAGATAATACCAGGTCACGGCCGCGTTTATTTACGCGTCGTTTTATTTGCTTTGTAGTCCCCGTGTTATCAACATATTTTATTCTGAAACCCTCTGATGTCTCAGTAATATTGAATTTAGTCCTTTTCAAGTCCTCTATTCTTTGATCTAAATTTGTAACCTTATAACTAAAGGTAACTGGCTCTTTCTCTCCCCTAATTCGGCCACGAACGTTGACACAATTGGGATACATATTAATGTATTTATTTTCGATTATTTCCAATTCCCCCTTAGTCTTACACGGCATATTACATAGTTGATTAATAGTAGCCGGGCATTGGTAAATAGGGCTCTCTGAGTCACGTTGGTGCTGTGCTAATCTCTTCTCTAAGGCTCCGATCGTAGAACCAATGTATAACTGTTGAATACCGTCTTTAATAAATATAATGTAATATACCTTGCCCGTACTAAATTCTGTTTTAAATGTCTCCATTTCCAAAACCTTTTTTTCTTTGACTCTATATATGTTCTTTGTCTTACCTATGTGCAAATACTCGTACTTTGTAGTTCTACTCAAGGCCGTATACAGTTCCTTTTTGTCCATAGCTTGAGCATCATATATGCAGTATGATTCGTTTATTGTGCCGCCTTGATATTTATACACCGTCGTACAGAAGGCTAAATTAAAGTATTTGACAAATTCATCGCGTGTAAATGACTGATTGTTGACCCATACGGACTCAGCGTTAATTGCAGTGACCCTAAAGATATGTGCGTTGTACATGTCCCTATCTCTCAAATTTACTTCACATATTACAGGCATATCACTAGTGACATCACATGTTTCTGTGCTGGTTTTAAATTTGATTTTGAAGACATTTTCCTCCTTGTGTAACTTAAAGCGTTCGGCACATTTTTTATTGACTCGATCCCGTGTCTTATTATAGTAACACATATTCGTGTATGTATCCGATATTTCATTAACCTTATGGTTCCTAATGCTACCTGTATTTATTAGGTCTACCAAAAGCGTATGGGTCTCCTTGTCGTATCTAGATGACCCTCTTATATACTCCATTTCTGTCACATTTGGACACATTTGACGAACACCCGGTGAATTTAAATAATCGAAGACTTGGCAATCTACTGGATCACATTGGTTGGAATCACCGAATAAAAACACATCTATTTTATATTTACAGAATGACTTGTATAATAAAGTAATCCATTTATTGGGAACCATACTAAATTCGTCAACGAAAACTCTCTTATCTTTCAACATTTCAATGTGTTTTAGGCCACCTTTTTCACCATTGAAATACGAATCAAATGTCCGTACATTCAGTGTAGCTTTGCATCGGAGGTAGCCGGCTTTGCTTCGCTGCCGTATATTTTCGCATGCCTTATTAGTAAAACAAAGCACTAGATCGCTTTCCGTAGCTAATTCCAATAATTTCCTTGTCTTCCCGCTACCTGGTATTCCGTGGTAAATGTGTCCTTGACCGACCTTTTTCGATTTCGTAACTTCCAAGGGCTCAGAATTTATACCATAGTCTCCAAAAGGTATGTGAACATTTTCTTCTTGAAATAAACACCCCATGTGCTTCATTTCAAATGGTTCAGATCCTTTTACTGGCAGTTGTTTTGAGCAGTCATAGACAGTAATACTATGGGTACTAAATGCTACAATTTTCCCGTTTAGTTCACGGCAAGCGTCTACCAATTTTAAAATACCGAGACTTATGACATGTCTCCATATACTGTTATTATTCTCTAGTTTTGTATTTTCCTTGTGTCGTTTAAAAATATATAGTTGGTCTTCATTATACTTAATTTCGTCCACTGTACATTTTGCTTTCATGTCATCTGTCCAAGCGGCGACAACAGAGTCGAAACTGCTTGACATAAAGCCCGCATACGTTTTATTTGTCTTAGACCCCATACTTCCTATAAAGCGATTTATTAATTCCTTACCTACTTTTGGACCAAATTTATTATAACAATAGGAAATAAAGTCTTTAAAAACACCCGATTTCAATTTCCTTTGTGCAATTAATTGGTGTGTCACATTCTCGTTACCTATGTACCCATATGCGAGTAGTTTAGAAACCAGTGTATGACTATAGAAGGCATTAGGTAATAAGACTTTGGTGCCAATGTACGTGTAAAATGGTAAACTAGCATTATAAATGAAGTATTCACCACAGACTATAGGCCCATTTTTATATGGTTCTATTGCGTCATGAACAGTGTAAATTGATATGTCATAAAGACTCCGTAATACAGACGAATAGCACTTACATATGTCAAAAGTCTTACTATTCTCAATACATTCCTCCTGTATACGACTACGTTGATAGGTAGTATGAGTATCCCTAAATATATAATTCTGTATTAGCGCATTTGGTCCGTTTGCATTCAGAGTTTCAACCGTTTCTTCATTGTAGCTACTCTTAGGTAAATAACCATATATGTCCTCAAATATATTATTTCCTATTTTCGTTAAGCCTTGATTCCGGAATTTAAACTGTTCAATTGGGTATTGGTTATACAATATAGCGCATACATTTTTCCTTACCAGGTAATCTTCATTTTCGACGAACATTGTATTTAGTTTGGGATGAACAAAGGATGACAACATATTTTTATTATTATATTTAAAGAAGGGTATTGAGGCCCTTGTTTTCTGTATTGATAGTGCCATAGCTTTAGAAACATTAAATTCTTGTGGTAAAACAACGAGGTATTTTTCGTTGCCAGGGGGGCCGCCAAGCCAAACAGGATTATCCTCATCCAATGAATCTGGCGCATAAATGTAGTCGCTTTCACATGAGTACTCGATTTTGTCTGCCAATTCATCGATGGAACCGTTGGCTTTCTTCGCTATTTTTGTTATTATTTCTTCATTTATTATTGGATAACAATGAAAATCCAGGACAATGTAGCATAATCTCACTGTATCATGACTACCATGATTAGGACTGGGACTGAACTCAAAACATTTATACATGGGGTCAAGAGCATAAATTGACACATTTCGATGGCAAGTATTGCGCCAATCAAGTAATTCACGAGTATTGATACCCGCGTCACCAGTTACAAATCTCCTCAATTCGTTTTCCAGTGAAGCTTTACTATAGCGTTTAAACCCCTCTCTCCCGTTACAAACAGTCCAAATGTAGTCTGTGACACAATGTCGGGGTCTCTGATTAAATTCGGAAAATCCATTTAATTGATCCAAAATTAAATTTTTCAACCTAATACCTCGCATTTTAACGTCTCTTGTATTGATGTCTGATACATAATTTATACGTACCGAGTCAATAGAAATCACTTTCCAGTAGCCGTGAAAATCGTCGTACGGCTTAAAAAGAATGTACTTATACATGTCATCTGTATTTAGTCCATACGGGATAAGTCCTAGGTGACTCACGTCTCCCATTATTTCCGGTGTCCCTAGTATATTCAATTGTATATGTACCAGTGATGACTGCCTTTCTATATGGAAGGTGAAGACCATCGATTCAGTCCTTAAATAGAGTTCTAAATGTAGTTCCTTGAGCATTTCGGCGTCTCCTAGCCATCCTTACTTCCTCTGCCCTTGAAGACTCTCTAGTAATTGCCCGGGCTTGTAATTCTACGAAATTCTTAGGTTTCAATTCATGGAGGACTTCGTTAAATGCCTTCCTCCAACGGGGTCTATGAACTATCTTAGGTAATGGAGACTTTTAAAATGTTTTTAGGTTCTTTTTAATAGATTTATCGAGGTTAGTATTCTTGCGTGTCATTGTATGTATATATATATATTGTAAAATATAATTTTAAATAAAAAATAATTATTTAAATATCAGGATTTTGCACAGATTTGACTAAATTTAGGCCGTTTGCTACGGTATGGTAGCGGATGTTTTTGGTGACACAACAAACGTAGCAAGCTCCATATTTTGACCTAGTTAATGCTCCACATATTCCACAACTTTGATATACAATAAAGACATCGTTTCTTGCCTTTATTATCCTATTATGTATGCCACAATATTGAGATAGACACTTTCGTTGACATTCCTGACCCTTTCTTTTTCCTCCTGTAATAATGAAAGTACACGTGTTTTTTGCATTCATCACCATTGTGTATATATATAGTATGATATATTTTTTTTAATAAAATATTTATTTAAATTGATGTATTTTTCACCACATTTCAGATAAATAAAAAGACAATAAAATATATGCGCAATAATATAGAATGAACGTATACGGAATACAAATTCCTAACAAATCCTTGTCAAATTTTGAGCTCGAAGATTATGCAGATCAGTTAAATATTAGGTCCCTCCGTGGCGTATACATGAGAGACACCATTCCTCCGCAAATACATGCGACCGAGTGTGCCATAATAAATTTAGATGACACTCATGGGCCAGGGACACATTGGACGTGCTTTCTGACCACACCGAAAAACTCCTATTATTTTGACTCTTTCGGCCTAGACCCGCCCGATGAAATTTATGATTATTTAAAGAGACCTCTCCATTACAGTACCAACGAACTACAAGACCGTAATTCAGTCATCTCCGGACATTTATGTCTCTACGTCCTAAAGGGTCTATCTATTGGCAAATCTTTTCAAGAAGTCGTATTCTCATTAATATGAATTTTATATCCGGCTTAATATAGGCATGGACAAGTTCGGGAGACCACCAAATTATACTGGAAATAACGACTTTGATAAACAAATAGTAATTCCTAATCATTTCCTTCGTCTAGACGGGTCACTGTCAATGCAATCGAATCTAGATTTAGATTCAAATGAAATACGTAATGTGACAGGCCTAGTTCCGACGACACCAGGTGCAACCATTACTGTAGATGGATCTTTTGATATGAAGAACTATAATTTATATAATATACAAGCGTTAAATGCTATATCTGGTGGTACCGTAAAATTTAATTCTGATATTGATTTAGGTGGAAAAAACATTGATCTTCAAGATGGTGAAATTATAAATACTAAAGAACCTCAAAGTGACAATGCCCTACCGACTGTCAAATCAGTAAAATATAACTATAATATTATTAAACCTATTTATACACTAGTAGACAACAATATTTGTCTAGTTACAGGTCAAGTTTGCACTGCATCATCACAATATGCATCTTGGGGGTCTCGATCAGACCCAGAAAATGCTTTTGATGACAACCCTGCTACACAATGGGTAACTGGTACTGCTGGTCAACAATCATAAGTTAAAGTGGAATTTCCAACTACAAAACAAATTTGGAAAGTAGAATTTCATCCTAGATTAGGGGTACCTAACAAACAACCCAATTATTTACAAACTATTGGTTTGAAGGATCTAATGATGATATCACATATGAATTCATTCTAGAATCTGCTAATCATATTAATTCTGTTAGAAGATTTACTTTTGATATTAAAAAACCATATAAATATTTCAGATTTACAGGTAATGGTTTACAATCTATGGGACTTGCTGAAATTAAGATATTTGAGGCTACTTTGATAACTGAAGATAATATTCAAGCATTAATTAATAGTGCTATAGCACTTTCAGTACATGTCACTACTCCTAGTGATTTTGCTAGTGGAATGATACCATATGTTGTAATAGATAGTGGACGATTAAAAATAACTAGTACGGCAAGTTTATTGTTAGATAATAATGGTTTCATTTCATCTTCTGGGGGCGCGGTCAATTTTGGAAAAAGCATAAATATGAATTCTAACAACGTCACTGGACTATCTGCACCAGCGAATTTAACTGATGCCGTCAACAAACAATATGCAGACAATTTAGTAACTAATTTATTAACCCAAGCTGAACTCGATGTTCACATAGCACTTCCAGGAATTCCGACTACAAATGGTTTAGTGATAGCATTTGTTCCGACAACTAAAAGCTTGTCATTTGACAGCAATAACATTGTTTCATCTATTACAGATCCATTCACACAAACAGTTTTATCAACGTCTACTCAAAGTGACAAGCCTACATTAGTTGTTGATACTACTACAGACATTTATTACATGGAATTTAACACTTCTCAACTTTATAAAGAACGTGTTTCAGTTGGGGATATTGGCGGTGCTACGGGGAGGACAACAACATTTTTCTTCATCGGTTATACCTATTTTGCAGCAAAACAAAGCCTATTTAATTGGATAAAAGAGAATTCACCGGGTGTCTACGATACTACCAAAAGACTGGGTGTTCACATACCTGTCAGCGATGGGACTGTCTACATTGATCATGCACAAGTTAGTGGTGGTCGACTGGATAAAGACTTTTCAGGAAGGTATACAGAAATTCTAAATAAGAACGTTTTATGGACATATGTGAGGAATGGAACGACTGCAAAATTATACTTAAACGGAGTGCTAGAACAAACTGTAACAACTTTGACTACACAATTTTATTCGGGTGATGTTGGAAGATTTACAATTGGAAACGGTAATAATACTAACCATTTTGCAAGAATGAAATTTTATGGATTATTGATTTTAACAGAGCTCTGAGTGACGCTGAATTGATTCGAATGAACACATATTTGATTAATAAATTTAAAATCTAAAATTATATATAACCATGTATATTACTTTTGACAGAGAGACAGGAGAAATGTTATCCTATTCGAATAGTTTAGAATTTCAAAAAAATGTTCCGGATAATTCATACGGAATACTATACTATGACAAATATACTGTCACAGTGTACTCTACGGAACCCATCGAAACATATTTCGACGAAATAAGTCAAATGACGGTACTGGTTCCTGGGCAAAAACTACTTTCCGAAGAACCGAGGAAATACATCGATCTTCATGAAGCAAAAAAAGAATATTTGGGTAAGGGTCTCTCCTTAGCAACAAAAAAAGTAAAAAAACTAAATGAACCCATTCCTATTTCGTTTGTCATATATATGAGGCAAATCTCCAAGAAAGACGTTCTCGACGACCTTGAGACATCGCTACTCAGAGTTCAAAATGACATCGTTGGTCATCCAACTATAAGCGACATCCTCGACCGATTTACTACTGACATCAGATCGATAAACTCGATTGACGCGCACTATGTAAGATTTAAGAGAGACATAGAAAGTGCCAATAGCCGACAAGCTGTTGTTGATGCTTTTAAGTATTTTGATAACGCATTAACATTTATTAAAGACTAATGGCAGAATCAGCAGCAATCCAGCTATTGAATTCCGGGGGGTAGCCTTTCCATTTCACGAATAATTCCTTATTAGGCCCCTTTCCTCTGGTCTTTAGGACTTTCTCAATTCTAAAAGTGTCCTGAGATGTTTTCTGTAGTTCCTGTTCATAAAAGGTTCCTTGGATGTCTTCGTTATTGAGGTCAATTAGTTTGTATGTAACAGGCTCCGTATGTAGTACGCTGGAAATTTGAAAGACTTCTTCTGTCCAGCGCGGTAAATATCCCTTCTCAAAAGTACCTTTTTTCTTAGGGATTCGCACGAAGTCTCCTAAGCTAAAGCGGGCCCGGCCTCTAAATTTGGGGGTTTTATTAGACACGTATAAATTTTCATAGACCTCCTGTTCATTCTTTTTCTTGCTTGCTTCTATTGGAGTCATTTTAGTGGCTCGGTGTACCGTTTCATTATACTGAGAGACCAAGTTTTGTAAAACATCCAAGTAGACATTAGTGTTTTTTGTACTGAAATACTTAAACATTTTTTCTTTCATAATCCTATTCCAACGTTCTACTACACTTGATTTTTCCTCATTTTCAGTACTGTACAGTTCAATATCTTTGCCTAACATACCCTCGAACTGTTTATTGTAAAACTCATTAGCTTTGTCTGTCCAAAGCTTCCTAGGTTTGCGACCGCTTGATTTAAGTATTTCTTTAAAGGCTTTAGCGACAGAAGACCCCTTTTTATCTTTCAAGGGGATCATGAAGCCGTATTTACTGAATATATCTATGACTGTCAAAATGTATCTGAAGCCCTTGTTATACTTTGCAAAGGGTTGCATTTCGACGAGGTCGGCAGCCCATATGTCGTCTATGCCATGGACAAGAACTTTCCGCCGCTTGAACGTCCTAGTCACCGGTTTATGGAGCTCTTCAGCCAACTCATTTGACCAAATCCCGAGACCCAGTTTATGTTTTGCTCCAATTATAGTAGAAACAAGGGCTCTATCAAATCTCTCTCTCATACCCTTTGGTACCATATCTCTGAGACTTATTAGCATCTTCTCATCACATTCTTTTTTGCTTCGGTGGTATTTCCTTCCATTACCTGTTTCGGCATCCCTGTAGCATATGTCATGAAATAATGAAATGCGGTCTACTTGATTGTAAGGTTCTTGTCCGGGGAGAGGGTTGTCATGTTCGTCTAGTTGCTTGTCAAGTGGGTTATAAGGTCCCGTGTACCGGTGACCTGGGAGTGTAAATCCTTTCTTAGGTCTCGGTAATTTGCCGATTATTTTGTGTATGTCTATCGCCCGTCCGTACATATATATATATGTTCATATATATAAGATGTCTACTGAAATATTAAGTTGCTTGTCATGGAATGATAATGACGGTTCTCCTGGTAATAATCCTCTATTTCCGAAAAAGATTCGCTGCCTCATATGTGGAGCCTCTGGTTCTGGGAAAACGCAGCTAGTCCTAAACATGATTTTACAAGAATGGATTACTTTTAAGCATTTAATTATAGTGTCTCCCAGTCTATTTCAGCCAATGTATAAGGTCCTATTACAGGGACTTCAGGCCAACTTACCGTTCCAATGGATAATAAACATGTTCAAACAAAAAGATACAATTAAAGGCTGGGGTCTCGAGTTAGAGGTGATTATTGAAAAGCTGGGAAGGGAAGTAAGATCCGATATGGATAAAAAAAATGTGACTATACAAGGCTACAATGACGTATCTGAACTACCAGACATAGGGGACTTAATGGAAGAAACATTAGTTATATTCGACGACCTCATGCTTGATAAATTAGCATTAAAGCGGGCTGAAGAATTTTTTACTAGAGGTCGCCCTATGAACATAAACATCATATTTATTTCACAGAGCTACTATGAGGTACCAAGAAGGACCGTGAGAGAAAACTGTAACTTCCTAGTTCTCTTTCGGCAAAATAGGAAAAGCTTGGAACACCTCTTTAGGGACGAAGTAGGATCCGATATGGATAAAAGGAAATTTGATGCTCTTTGTAAGAAGGCTGGAGTAAGAGGCATTCATTTCTTGTCGTGGATAAGAGTCGTATGGCGGACGAGGGGAGGTACAGAGTGTGCTTTGATAACTTTTATATACCCAATATGTACATTTAATTATACATATATTTAATTAAATATAAATAAGTTTATTAATTCTTATATAGATGTTTGCAAATATGTCAGGGAAAACGAAAGAACAAGTCCTTCAAGAGCTTATAGACGTTAAAAAAGCCATGAAAAAAAGAGATACAGAAAGAATTTTAAATGAAAAGGGCCTCCAAGTGAGTGCAGAAACCCTTTTTAAACCCATTATCAAACCAGTAAAAGAAGGTCAGAAGGACATCGTGGAAGGTTTTCAAGGCATTAAAAAAGGACTCAAAGCCATTGAAGACAAACTCGCTGTAATTGTAGACGAAAGTCCTCTAATTTCATTATTTGATAGAGCAGAGCCTATACCGGCTATTGAAGGACCGGAAGAAGGGGAGGAAATGATAGGGAATGTCATAGACCCGGAGGTGACAGGAATATTGGCACACTTAGAGGATAATCCAAATGAAAGAGACCGTAAAAAAGGCCTGCGAGTGGAAAAAGATGGTTCCTTACACCTTGGCCCCTTACGGGTAAGAATAGAACGAATGGGGCCAGATAATGACTATACCAATGATGCCATTTTTGCAGGAGAACACGCGTATACGCTCACAAAGGATCTTTTACACCTGCTTTTGACAACAGATGGAGACGACTCGAAATATACTGACGATGAACAAGGGGATTATGTTGACATGTTATTTCACGCAGGACTTCTCCATAAAAAGGACGGTACAAGACATGGTTGGAAAGGAGCAAAATATAATAACATTGTGAAACCATATGTACACAATTACCCCAACCGCATTGAAAAGAGGGGATCAGGAGTAAAACAGAAACTTACCGGAAGGCACATTGATGTCGTTGTAGGGGATACTAATGAACTACTTGATGAAATGAAACTAGCCCTTGCCTCAATTCAGGCAGGAAATTCCAGTAATCTGCTAAGGAATAAGGTCATAGCCATAGCAGATAACTTACTAAAAAATAAAAAAATAAAAAAGAGTACATATATAGAAGCCCTCAAATATGTTGACTAAACAGAGAAAACATTTTAGGAACGCTAGACTGCGCAACGGGAATGGAATTTTCAGTAATATAGTGAGTGCAGCTAGTAGTGCGGCTACTAGTGCTACAGCAAAAAAAGTGGCCGAGAAAGCGTTGGAAGGGGTTACTAAAGGTATCCAGCAGGGTGCCGAATATGGGTCTAAAGAATTGACAAAGAAGGCCGTCGATAAAATGACTAAATCTAAGCCTAAACCGAAGCCAACTACAGTCGATACTACAGGCGATAGACCTAATTCATTCGATGCAGATGTACGTACTAGACTTCTTCTTGATTCATTGAAATCGGGTTCAGGAATAAAAACCCTGTATTAAGTCCAGTATTAAGTCCAGTTTATTTATTTTAATTTTTTAAATATTTTTCCTCTATATAGAGATGACAACAAATGAAATTCTGTCGTACGAAAAACCGATGGTGGATAATAGGGTCGTAGAATATGAACACAGGGAAATTAGATCAGTTGACAATAATTATGATACTGCAGGCGAAATTAGATTAGACATCACAAATGAGAGCGTGTTTACACGGCCTAGCGACTCGTATTTGCTCGTGGAAGGTGAACTAAATTTAGCAGCAGGCGGCCATTATGCCGCGGCTGCCGAAGTGACTCTTGTCAAGGAGGGAATTTTATATTTATTTAGTAATATCCGTTACTATATTAACGAAAAAGAGGTAGAATCGATATACTACCCCGGACAGACACAAAATATGATTTCATATCTATTAGAAGATTCTGCATATGACAAAACTGTCGCATTGGCCCATTGCGGAGGTAAAGATAATGATTTAAAGGCAGCTGCAGCACATACTGCAGGCTATAATCGTAGGAGGGCCCTAATATTGTCTTCAAATCCAATAGGACGATTTTCATTTTATATCCCTCTTCGGAGACTATTTGGCTTCTTCAGGGACTTCTACAAGTTAGTATTTGGTACTACTCAAAGACTGACACTTGTACGCCTTGCAAATGCAGATGATGCCATTTTCCGTAATAACGCAGCGGCCGCAGGAGGCGTCACCCTGACAAAAGCGTCTTGGTTTGTACCACACATTCAAGGAACCGATGAGACCAACTTAGAACTTCTGAAGCTTAAAAATAGTAAAAAGAACATCGACATTGCGTTCAGAGGAATCACATGCAGTAGACTCGAAGTTCCCGCAGACAACTCATTTACATGGCGACTGGCAGCGAGAAGTGCACCGGAAGTACCGAGATATTTACTACTAGCCTTTCAGACTGGTAAAGAAGGTGATCAAGAACAGAATCCTGCATTATTCGATCATTGTAGTCTTTCAAACTTAAAAGTGCTACTAAATGAGAGACAATATCCCAGCACGGAATATACAGCAAATTTCGGTCTTAACCAATTTTCAAGAATATACATGGATGAGGTCCAATTTAAGAACAAATTCTTTGAAATCCAGTCCACCGAAAAGGAGGTAACAAGTGCCCCTGGGATTAGCATGACCGAATTCAAGACCCTCTTTCCTATATATGTCCTCGACCTTTCAAAACAATTAGAACGAGTCAAGCACTCGGTGTCCGAAATTACAATTATGGCCAAATTTAGCGCTAACGTAGCTGCCAATACGAGAGCGTTTGCTGTACTAATTAGCGACCGATTTATGAAACTAGAATCTGATGGCAACAGACTAGTCCTAGTACAGTAGTCAAGTGAAATTCAAGCGGTAATAAAATATTTGGAACTTATATAGATGGAGGGAGAAGCGGTTTCCATATTAAAGGAAATTCGGGAAAACACAAAAAGTAAACTAGGATTTGACATCATTTTGAGTGGAAAAAGTACTACCCTGTTTAGTTCATTTAGTCCGGCACTACAATTAAAGGGCCACTATGCCATTGCACTTGACCATATTAGTACGTATAACAGCATAATGAACATAACTGCAGACAATAACTACTTTATATACTATAATGGATCTATTTGGTTTCAAGAACGACTAGGGACTGGATCGTATGAAATAAACGAAATTAATACAGAAATAGCGAGATTAATGAAGGAAAACGGAGACTACGACACTGTAAATGATGTACCCTTTATAAGAATTGAAGCAAATAAAAGTAAATTGACCTCAATGATTTATGTTTCCCCAGGGTATAAGATCGCTATTGGAGGTCCGACGACCTTTGGTTCTCTTCTAGGATTTCCTCTACCGGTAATCCTAGATGCCGGGTTTCATGAGAGCCCCAATCCAGTCGATATAATCAGAGTCAACTCCATTGTTGTAAACTGTGACATTGTACAAAGCTCATACATTAACGGAGTAAAGGGAACTAACATTTATTCGTTCCCAATTAACGTTTCCCCGGGCTTTAGAATGACTAGTCACCCCAGTACCTTACAGTATCACAAAATAGCTGTAGACCAATTAAATACTATCAAAGTGTGGTTGACGGATGAATCGGGAAATTTACTCCATTTACGGGGCGAATTGGTCACTATACGGCTTCGTATACAGGAATTATAAAAACTATAAATATAATATATCTAGATATATATATAGAGATGGACGGTAGTATGAACAAAGTACAAGTAGAACTCACAGACTTTCAAAAAAGGAAGATCGCAAAGGCATATAAGAAAGGAAACAATACTTCCGTTAGAATTCAACGAAGTTAACTTAGCTCAGCTGGGCCCGATACACTGATTATCGATGCGCCTATGATGCATAAAATTGATCTCATTAGGACACAGGGTACAGGGCGAAACATAAAACGTACACCAGGTAACATGAAAGAAATGAAAGAAGGAGGGTTTTTACAGTTTCTGATACCTGCCGCCGTAGGTCTGGTATCATCCCTTATAGGAGGGTCTGGTATGAAATATAAAAAGGTTGGTGAAGGCCTAAAACTGAGAGTTGGCAGCGGCCTATATTTGAAGACGGGAGGTAAGTTATACGATCTCACTGATGAACCTACGTACGGTGCGGGTTTCCTTGCGGGCATCCTAAAAGTACTCCCTATGATAGCAAAAAAAGTACTTCCGGCCCTCGGCATTGGAGCCTTGACAGGTGTAGCATCAGAAGGTGCAAGTCAGGTCATCAAGAAGATAGCACAAAGGAAGGGTGACGGTCTCTATTTACAAACAAAAGGAGGTCAAATCTACGACTTGACAGATACGAAGGAGGGATCAGGAATTTTGAGCTCCATAATCGGTAAAAAGATTCCCATCTTGAGTAAAATTCCTATTTTGGGCGACCTTTTGTTTTAATCCCCCGGGGGTAATCTTACCTCATTAAAAATATATTTACGTGTATATAGACATGCAAATATATTGGGAATTTCTCCCAGCAATATATGAGTGTAAAGTTTTTAATAAAACTATGAATGTGTATGTGCAACAGGACATCTCCCTCTTAGTAAATAAAGAAATTACGCTGCAGTTACCAATACGGTTTAACATTAAATCGGGGGCAGTAGTATTAGATACTGTGGACAAACGGCTTGCATCTATTAGACAAGTTTTTATGACAAATAGTGATGACAATGGCCTACATGTCACATTTTACAATAGATCGTATCAGACAGTAGATAAAAAGGCTGGAGATCTCCTATGCATTTTGAGACATGTAAGCTAAGCTTACTTATTTGCATATATTTTTTATATCCTCATACATATAGGATGACGACTAGTACAATTTTTCACCAGGATTTCAAGATTCTATCAAATGATATTGAAGGGTTTGCCTTTCAAAACGGTTCCGTCAGAGTTGACACTGGGGTCAATAAAGCTACTACTCTGTCGCAAGGTTCTGAACCCCGTATGGCTGTCACAGAGCAAGGAGCGATAAACATTTCTGCGCGAGAAAATCAGAACATTAATCTATCAGCAACCGGTTCTGGAAAGGTAAATATTTCTGGCCTTGATTTAACAGTTTATGGGATCAAAAAACAAACGGTTACAGTTGACCACGAAATAGGCCACCAGGCATTGAGTATCATTACACGGTCCGCGGGATCTTTAACTGCTCATGTCTCGGGGGAAAGTGAGAATGGATCGGACGCCGCAGCATGTTTCATATGCGCTAAGAGAGTTGCTGCACCTGGCATATGTAATTTAATTACATCGGTTCCGGGTACAAACGGAGAAAGTGTTTCGTTGACTTGGGAAAACAATACTATTACACTTAAAGTCAACGGAACTCTTGACGCTTATGCTGCAACATCCAGCGACTTTAATGTTCGGGTACTTTTTAGCCATTAAAATATATGCACCGTTATATAATGGCAGTACTAGAGTTGACGAAACAGGCCACCGCCCCTACGTTATACCCTGAAATTCCTGAGGACCCTAATGTATACAGGTATTCTAAAATTCTGACCCTAGAGAAGGAAATGAAAGAGGAAGTATTAAAATATGAACGATTGGCCAGAAAATATAAGAAAAGCGGGAAAGTATTTACAGGTTTAAATTATGGCGCAAGTTTTATAGCATTTGCGACAAGTTCTTTAGCCGTTAGCACGTTTGCGGGAGTTGTAACAATTTTGGCATCTATTCCCTTAGCCGCGGTAGGAGGGATGTCGACATTACTAAGTTCTGCATTTACGTTTGTATCTAATAAAATACATATTAAACTACTGAAACATTTAGGCACTCTGGAAATTGCCAAGAATACTTTATTGAACTTGAAAAAAATGACAGATAAGTTAGTCACTGATGGAAAAGTTACTCAAGAGGAGTTTGACGCAGTTATCGGGTTAGAAAAGAATTATTATAGTGGTAAACGAGAGCTGAGAGAGAAAACTAGCAAAGAGAAGGTCAAAAAAGCTTTCGTAGAGGGACAGGAAACCATGAGAAAGAAATTAATTAGGGAAGATTAAAATACTCCAATGTATATAATAACCCTAGACATGCTTGAAAAGTTACTAAAGGAAGCACTATTTGATGTTATGACTTTTAAAAGTAGGATGTTATATAGTACATGTGTAGACGGACCAATTCATGAAGACATCTCAAAATTGGATGTGTACATAGAGAAATTAGAGGGACTACGTAGTAAGCTTAACACAATCATGGGATACTTGTAATATAAGGGAGTACCTACAGTCTCCAGCAACGCGTTCAAAGTTTTTCCATGCCAAGCAACAAGTTTAATCTTGCTTTTCTTTTACATCCGGTGCATCTTGCGCTTCTCGACATTCCCCTTCACACCCCTCGACAGCACCCTTCACTGGAGCCGGTAGTACTTGAGCAGGTACTCTGAAATAAAAGATCATGGATAAAGTATGAAGCAAAGCTCATGGATAAAGTATGAAGCAAAGCTTGGTAAACCAAAATAAAACCAGAACAATAAGAAAAATTTTACTTTAAACTCACACGACAAGTAAGCTTACCTGTATGGTGTTTGACGTCTTTGAGTTTTTATGAAAGTTGCATGCATTTTACGTTCATGTTTGGTTTGTTCACCATAGATTGCCTTCTTCTCCCGCATCTGATACTCCTGTCTTTTCCTTTCCTCTCGACACAACTGGAGTAGTAGCTCAGAAAGTTCTTTAGTTCTCTCTATGCATTCTTCAAACTCGTCGACATTTACCATTCCAAGATTTTGGATTGTAAATGCGATTGAAGTATCAATGCAGTTTCCGCCCTTGCGACCAATATCTTGCATTACTTGAATAAGGTTCTCGATTCTGCAAACACACTCACTTAACAGCGTGGAAGCTTTAGCAGCCATGATTTTAAGCCCAAGAAAGGTCTAATTTTAAGCCCAAGAAAGGTCTAGCTCAGGTAAACCCCCAGTCAGCCATTAAATATCGTGCGTATATTGACGTATATTGACGTGTATTGACGTATATTGACGTATATTGACGTATAACGGGTTCTGTCAGCCTCAAAGAATGTAGAGGATTGTCTTTTACATGCCATTAAGGGGAAAAACTTTGCTTTAAAGAATAGAGGACTTGAAAAGGACTAAATTCAATATTACCGACAATGGGACCCGACTTCGTATTAAATTTCGCGACTCCACCGGTAAAGACAAATACATTGATAAGAATTATAAAAAGCGTGGCCGTGAGGTTGTATTGGGTGAAATGCAGGCGATTCAAGATCAGTTAGCACGAGAATATATTGACATATATTGACGTATTACTTTTTAAACAATGGCCAGACATTCGGCCGCCAGCCTGAAGGAATCCGGCAAAGTACACAATGTCATAAAATGTTTCCGAAATATATTAAAATACATCCCCTGTCATGGAAAAAATTCTGAATTCGTTGCTGGACATGGAAAAAATTCTGAATTCGTTGCTGGACATGGAAAACACGGCTGTATTCGCATGATCCATACCCCTCTCGGAGTCAAAGCCAGCCCCGATCACAGCCCCGATCACACACCCCTTAGCTACGCTGCATGGTAACACGCAATAATCAATCCATGATGTATGCATAAACGGGAGGACAGAAGGCCAAAACTCCGATTGTAAAAGCATAAAATCCATGATTTATTCATAAAACCAATAGTCCTGTATGCGCGCAATAACATTTCAATTTTTTTTGGTAGTTTCGGGTTCTGCCATTAAGGGAAAAAATGTTCTCTACATTACTATGTATGAAGTAATTTTTTTCTTATTTACTGGGATATGTATGGAGTCTGGGAACAGTTTTTTTCTGCTATTAAGGGGGAAAATGTGCTCTATATACTGGGATTTGGACACATGGAAAAGGAGACACATACTTAAAAAATGGCGGTTCTGGGGGTCAAAAGTGGCTAAAACGACGGGGGTATGGTACCCCAAACTGGGACCCTTAATCTCAGAATAGGCAAACGTAGTGAGCACGTATGCCAGAGGAGGACAAAACTGACCTCCACTTTTCCAAAACTGAAAACCTGCTCAAATACCCATTTTTCATCTATGCCGACTTTAAATGCCTTCTTCATGCCATTGCTACCTTCAGCCAATGACACCATCTCCACTGCCGATTTTCAACATGCTAACTCTATTCTGAATGGTNCTTTTTAAACAATGGCCAGACATTCGGCCGCCAGCCTGAAGGAATCCGGCAAAGTACACAATGTCATAAAATGTTTCCGAAATATATTAAAATACATCCCCTGTCATGGAAAAAATTCTGAATTCGTTGCTGGACATGGAAAAAATTCTGAATTCGTTGCTGGACATGGAAAACACGGCTGTATTCGCATGATCCATACCCCTCTCGGAGTCAAAGCCAGCCCCGATCACAGCCCCGATCACACACCCCTTAGCTACGCTGCATGGTAACACGCAATAATCAATCCATGATGTATGCATAAACGGGAGGACAGAAGGCCAAAACTCCGATTGTAAAAGCATAAAATCCATGATTTATTCATAAAACCAATAGTCCTGTATGCGCGCAATAACATTTCAATTTTTTTTGGTAGTTTCGGGTTCTGCCATTAAGGGAAAAAATGTTCTCTACATTACTATGTATGAAGTAATTTTTTTCTTATTTACTGGGATATGTATGGAGTCTGGGAACAGTTTTTTTTCTGCTATTAAGGGGGAAAATGTGCTCTATATACTGGGATTTGGACACATGGAAAAGGAGACACATACTTAAAAAATGGCGGTTCTGGGGGTCAAAAGTGGCTAAAACGACGCGGGGTATGGTACCCCAAACTGGGACCCTTAATCTCAGAATAGGCAAACGTAGTGAGCACGTATGCCAGAGGAGGACAAAACTGACCTCCACTTTTCCATTTTTCATCTATGCCGACTTTAAATGCCTTTTTCATGCCATTGCTACCTTCAGCCAATGACACCATCTCCACTGCCGATTTTCAACATGCTAACTCTATTCTGAATGGTCATTTTCATTAAGATACTCGGCGACTACCATAATCTCTACTTGAAATCGGATGTCCTTCTCCTGGGTTCAAGACGTTCAGCACCACCCTTCTCTCTCACTACCAGCTAGATCCCGCCTATTCCAACAACAGCCCTGATCTATCCTGGGAAACTGCTCTACATGAAGCAGAAATCACTCTAGTCCTGCTGACAGACACTAATATGTAGTACTTCATCGAGAAGGGTAGCGGGGTGGGGTCTCCATAATCTCTTATAGGAATGGCCAAACAAACAACCCTCTACTATTTAACTACGATCCTAACAAGCTTAATTCCTATTTGATGTATTGGGATGCCAATAATCTTTACGACTTTCCCATGTTGCAACCTCTTCCCACTAGCGAGTTCCATTGGCCAGGCAAGGATCACCCAAAAAGATTAAATATCAACCAAGTTGACACCAATGATGACATCAGCTATATCCTCGAAGTGGATTTGAAGTATCGCGTCCATCTCCATGATGCCCATACTTTCTACCCTCTGGCTTCAGAATCCCTTTCGACCGCCGATCACCTTCTTTTTCCCAACCAATAAGAACTACCTAAGGCCATTGACATGAAAGCGTACCCAACAACCAAGTTAACATCTACTCTCTTTCCCCGAAGAAGCTACTTTGACCACTACAGAGCCCTAAAAGATTATCTTTGATCTGGAATGATACTCAAAAACCCCCACTGCATCCTCTCATTCCGACAATCTACCTGGGTCAAAACCTACATTGACTTCAACACGACAATGGGAGCACGAGCACGCACACCCTTCGAAAAATACTTCTTCAAACTCCTCAACAACTCCATGGAAGACCTTCGACTCAACAGAAACATCGAACTTTTGTCCAGTCCCAAACAGATAAAGTTCCTCATCAAAACACCCTTCTTTAAGTCCTTCAAGCTCTTTACAGATGCTGTTGTTACGGTGAACTCTAAACAAGACCTCGGTGCTCCTCAACTACGTCTTCTACCTTGGCCTGTCGATCCTCGACATCAGCAAAACTATTACGTATGACTTCCACTATGATTACGTCAAGAGAGAATAACCGGTATTCGCAAGCATCCTCCTCTTTACTGACACCGATTTGTTTTGTTACAAAATCACCACCCGCGATATTTATGCTGACATGCGTGCAAACCATCGCCTCTTCGACCTCTCCGACTAGTCCCCTCCCCATCCATTTCACTCTGACTAAAACAAGAAAATATAATTAAAAATATACTCTATAAAAATACACTCTATTAAAATGGTGGAAAATAGAAGAAAACATTCGAGGGGTCAAGAAACAAGTCATGAAAATAGATCTTTGTCATGCGGATTACAAGACATGTCCTTTTTCCAAAACCCAGTTCAAACATGGGATGAATCAAATCCGATCATCCTACCACCGTCTCAAGAATTTACAAATCTACAAAACTTCCCTGTCATGCTATGAAGATAATACTCACCACAGAATCGGCCCTTTGTAAAAACTCCCCTTTGTTTTTTTTAAATAATTAAGTGGACATTATTTTGACTTACAAAATTTGTAAATAAGTGATTTTTGATTGTATGTAGTAATTTAGTAAAACTAATTGGAGAGAAAAACATGTAAAAACCTTGTTCTGTCTCCTCTTACCAATGTGTGGTTGTTTTCACAGCGATGATATGTCCAATTATTATTTCGTTTTGGAGCTCGGTTAATAAACCAGAAGATATTAACTTAACAGCGAGTTGCGACTCGCAATCTTAGATGTTCAGTGCAAACCACAGAGTCCTTGGGGTTCCCAACAAGCAAACCTTCTGAAAAGTTCCAAAATAAGAATCAGAGCAAACTTTCCCTAGCCAATTGTAGAAATCCTTAATAGTGAAAATAGTACCCAATGCTCCGATGATAATGGGAGCCACTTTTACTTCCCTACAATTGCAAATACGTTTCAATTTCCACTTAATTTGTTTGGGTTTTTTCTCTCTTTTTTGATGACTCTGGTATCAAAGGGGCAAGCTATATTAACAATCTTAGATTTCCTATTTTCTTTGTCAAAAGTAGCTATGTCGGACTTTGAATGCTCCAAAATGTTATCAGTCTGGATTTTCAAGCCCCAGAGTATTTTCACTCTTTCATTTTTAATTACAGCTTCTGGATGGTGATCATACCAATATTTTGAATGTTCAATGTTGTGGTCTTTACACGTATGCCAATGTAGAACGTGTGCGATTATATTATGCCTTCAGTTTTTGTATTGTTTCTGAGCCAGAGTTCTACATTCCGATAATAAGTGGGCAACTGTCTCCTCACGGTCACTATGCAGTCAACACACAGGGGAAGTACCATCCTTGTCAATATGATGTTTGACTGACTTGGTTCTGACGGCTTACTCTTCAGCTGCCATCAGAGTACCTTCTGTGACCTTCTTCAAGTCACCAGTTTTTAATCAATCCCAACTACGTGGATCTTTGAAACTGGTGTTGGTATGGAAGACTCTGTGTTTTTGATAAAAGTTGTTTTATTTCTTTTCTACACTTAAAACTTTATTCGCCCCTTTATCTATGATCTTTTTTTTTTCTAACCTCTACCAACATTGGTTCCTCGCTCCCTTGCAAGTATTTATGCAAGCAGCTTTGCTCCATCATTGCCTAGTCCTATACACTTATGAGACCCCCCCCCATCTTCCGACCCTTTCTAATTAAGACGATGTACATCCTCCTTCTTGTGAAACATACTATAGGTTGCCAGCATTTTCCGGGTATGCCTGTTTAGTTCTTTTAAGTCATTAAATTTCCACTCTGTAGTTCCCGCGCTATATCTTTTAAGGGATATTGCCCTAGTGTTAATAGCAATTATAGTGTTTTTACTGTTTAGCTCTGTTTTTAAGATATTTTGTAGCCTTCTAAACTATTCCGTCCTTATTCCTTCTCTCATTGCATTGTCTTTTATGTTATCTGCTTCAAGTATACCGAGGTATTTGTATCCATTATCAAGATCTATTTCTTTCATTCTTTCTCTAGTAGGCAATTCTATCCCTTCACTTCTAATATGTTTCCCTTTTTTCATGATTAGGATTTCGCATTTGCTTATACCGAATTCCATTCTGTTGTCATTACTGAATATTCTGACTAAATATTATTACCATTACTATTAATGCCACTATTATTATTGTAACATTTTTAGCTGGTATCTTATACAGATAATGATGTAGGCTATCATTTTGTTTTTGTTCATGTGTTTTATGCCTAAGACGCCATTATCTTCTAAGTTGCTATGGCGATAGAATCATTACAGTTAAATGTGTATCCTGCGACCATTTTTATTGCTTCAGCCTATTCAAGCTAAACCTTGAGGTAAACAAAGAAAAAACAAATTTAAACCAAAAGTTTGTTTTCTGAATATTCAACAAGCATAATGAATATTTCAATGTGATGTAATGGTTAATCGCAATGTTAGAGTTTACCGAGGGTTATTGTTTTTCATGAAGCTGCAATAGGAACACGCCCAAACGTACCTTATTACATTTCTTCCTGACAAACAATGGTTTTACACGCCTTGATGTTTATTATTTTCAACTCAAAAGTTGCCTGGGCCTGTCTTGGGATGTAAAACACCTGCAGCCCTAACAATAGCACTTTTTCCCTAATGTCAAACAACCTCACTCTCCTCTCCCAATTCACTGACACCAAGTACCATGCCTAGGTTCTCTTTATGCCAGCCCCCAACCTCATTTCAAAGTGATGTAGTATCTTGTAAAAGTACTCTCCCAAGAACCCATTACCTTTGCTCTTGAAGAAAGGAATGATGATGATGTTGTTGTAGCTAAGAGCATTGACATTTTGTTATTGTTGATTAGGACATACATGAAGTTGAATTGGTTCGGACAAAGGTACTCTGACTGTGAGGCTGAAAATTACATGAAAAAGCTCCGATTTGTAATTTTCTTGGACATATTGTCTGCCAAGCCTTTCCAGCTGTTGGTGTCATTGCAGGATATGACACAACATTTTACTTTTATCGAAGAAGGAAAATGCATGTCCTTAAAATAAGTACTCAAGGTACTGCGGTTAAAAAACAGTCAAACATTAAGGATATTGATGATGTCAAGCGCGTTGAATCGATCCCTTTATTCAGCCATATATAAAAGAACTATTCTCAAACAGGGAAAC